>JBBGZY010002467.1:0-442060 GCA_037952925.1 Lithobates clamitans
ATAGATTGATACCAGCGCAGCCATTGGCTCCCACTGCCTGTCTATCATCCAATGACGTGTGTAGTGTGTGTGTGGGGGGGCGTTACAATCACTTTAAAGGAAATATCACCTTTTGTTTTATACAAAATTAAAAAGAAGGATGAATTTCGATACATTAGGGATTGGTTACAGAGAAAGGAGGACTATCGTAAGGAGGAGGAGTTTATCTCCGTATGACACGCCTCTTATAATATTTTTGGTATAAAGTACATGTCGGAATGTCCTTATGAGAAACCCGCCGCACTGATCTGTCCGCCTAAACATTCCAAACTCCGATAATAGAAATATGAGGGGAACATACTCCATAGAAACATCATTAACCCTTCCATCGACACTACTTTTTTTTTTTTTTTCCTATCAGAAAAACACAGATAAACCTATTTTTTGGCAGCCGATATATTGGTGTGTCCCCAGTGTGTGTGTTTTTTTAATTTTTTTTTTTTTAACATCTGAGAGACAATTCTGCAATAAAATAGGAACAGCGATCGGTCTCCTCCTCCAGGCAGCCCCCCCCCACCCCACAGTGAGAAACACCTCCCTAGGGAAAACACTTAAAGCGGAGCTCCACCCTATTTTACATGTTTTGCTCACTCTCATGCCATGAATGTATTTAGTTATAAACTGATATTTTTTTTATTTTGTACCTCCTGTTTTTTGCAATGTCCTTCTCTGCTTCCTGTCTTCGTTCTCGGCGGATATGGGCGGGTCAACTGCGGGTATTACGCAATTTCCTTTGTACCTGCAATGTCTCCTGGGAGCTCCTGTCATTTATTCCCAGGAGTCATTGCGGAGGCCTGCCGCGAGTTCTCACGGCATTTCGAAGACGACGCCCGCCCGTTGTGATGGCAACCCTGAAGTTTCCAGCGCTTCTCACAGTAAACACTGAGCATGCGCAGGAAATAGCGGTGAATGCTGGGAGCTCCGCATTCACCGGATCCCGGAAATCCATGTTTGTGGGCCTCACATGCCCACAAGCAAGATGGGAATGGCCACGATCGATTTTTTTTTTTATAAATATTTATTGAAAACGGACAGCAGCAGCTTAAAAATACCGAAACAGTGAGAGTAAATTTAAGATTGTACATGTGGCTGAATGAATACTAAAAAATGGGAATGGTTGGGGGAACCCCGCTTAAACCCCTTGATCGCTCCCCTAGTGTTAACCCCTTCCCTGCCAGGGACATTTATACAGTAATCAGTGGCTATTTTTTTTTTAGCACTTATAGCTGTATAAATGTCACCGGTCCCAAAAAAGTGTGTCAGATCGGTCCGCCGCAATGTCGCAGTCCCGCTAAAAATCGCTGATCGCCACCATTACTAGTAAAAAAAAAAAAAAGTAATGCCATAAATCGATCTCCTATTTTGTAGACACTATAACTTGTGCAAACCAATCAATATACGCTGATTGCGCTTTTCGAGGTGTCTTTGAATTCAGCCCTCTGTAGGGTGATAATTTTCATTTTCATCAAACGATGTAACATGTTTTTTCATTCCTAACACATTACCCAGTCTATACCAGTATAGAGCCTAATACATTACCCAGTCCATACCAGTATAGATCCTACCGCATTACCCAGTCCATACCAGTATAGATCCTACCGCATTACCCAGTCCATACCAGTATAGATCCTAACACATTACCCAGTCCATAACAGTATAGAGCCTAATACATTACCCAGTCCATACCAGTATAGATCCTACCGCATTACCCAGTCCATACCAGTATAGATCCTACCGCATTACCCAGTCCATACCAGTATAGATCCTAACACATTACCTAGTCCATACCAGTATAGATCCTACCGCATTACCCAGTCCACACCAGTATAGATCCCAACGCATTACCCAGTCCATACCAGTATAGATCCTACCACATTACCCAGTCCATACCAGTATAGATCCTAACACATTACCCAGTCCATACCAGTATAGATCCTGCCGCATTACCCAGTCCATACCAGTATAGATCCTACCGCATTTCCCAGTCCATACCAGTATAGATCCTACCGCATTACCCAGTCCATACCAGTATAGATCCTACCGCATTACCCAGTCCATACCAGTATAGATCCTACCGCATTATCCAGTCCAAACCAGTATAGATCCTACCGCATTACCCAGTCCATACCAGTATAGATCCTACCGCATTACCCAGTCCATACCAGTATAGATCCTAACTTATTTCCCAGTCCATACCAGTATAGATCCTAACTTATTTCCCAGTCCATACCAGTATAGATCCTAACTTATTTCCCAGTCCATACCAGTATAGATCCTACCGCATTACCCAGTCCATACCAGTATAGATCCTAACACATTACCCAGTCCATACCAGTATAGATCCTAACACATTACCCAGTCCATACCAGTATAGATCCTAACACATTACCCAGTCCATACCAGTATAGATCCTAACACATTACCCAGTCCATACCAGTATAGATCCTACCGCATTACCCAGTCCACACCAGTATAGATCCTACCGCATTACCCAATCCATACCAGTATAGATATCCAGCATGAGATTTTTCCCTATTGCGATCTGATGTGTTTTCAAAGTGTTCCTTTCATTTTTATGGAGCTATATATATGGCAGAGGATCCCCAGAGCACTATAGGTTACCTAACAATAAGATCACATTCCTAACTCTCTGCCGGCCTGTGTGTGTGTGGTGGAGACTTTATCCTGAGCACATTGCTGGAGGACAGAGAGATTTGTGAATTCTGTACACTGATGGAGATCTGGGAAACAAATAGAAGATAAATGTTGCAATAATCTCCTCTGTATTAGTGATGGAGGTGTGAGGAGGAGGAGGAGGAGGAAGTGAAGCCTGTGTGGTTTCCTGGAGGGGATGTTTGAGTCACTTCTGCTATTCTGAGAACAGGAAGCTCTGCACTTCCCTCGCCGTTATCTGCAGGAAGCGGCTCCGAGGTTGTGGGCGGTTCTGGCAGAATTGCGGTTTTGTAGAAACTGCGGCGTGGAGCAGAGAGAAGTCGTACCCGGGGTTGTCGGGTAGAAGAGGTTTTTGTAGTATTTGAAGTGAAGAAATATTCCATAGATGGGAAATGAACTGTGGAGGGTCCTGTTGTTCCTATTGGCTGGTCAAAGGTTACATGGAGCCCGGACTGGGAGAGGGTGGTGGACTCCGATAATAATTTTTCTGTCATGTGATCCGTTACCCTGATAGAAGGATCCGGAACTGGTCAGATCCCGCCCACTACGCCTGATAACAATAGAAGCTTTGAAGCCGGCCATAGATGGTTCAACAAGGACCGGCCAACATTTGATTCGTCAATGGGCAAGGCTGGCTGTGCTGACTAGTTAATCCATTCGTCCATCGATCGAACTTCAGTACAACCAGCCTGTTTGGATTATTTTTTGTATGCGATCACGTGAACCACTGGAGCTCTTTTTTTTTTTTTTTTTCCCCGCTCCAAATACGACAGAGGGAGGGGCCAAGATCCCCGCTGATGTCAGCCCTCTCTGAGCGCTGCAGAGGGAGGGGCTGCTGACGTCAGAGAGGAGCTCCGGTAGGTCACGTGAGCGCCCAGCGGTGCTGTGAAATAAGGTACATTATATAATCTTTTTACAGAACAGATTACATGATTTTACAAGGACTTTAACTTGGGCTTATGTGCGGGGGTAGGGCTTATATTGCAGCATCCCAGAAACTCGCGCTAGGTCTTATTTTCGGGGGTAGGGCTTATATTGCAGCCCATACTAGAAACTTGTGTTAGGTCTTATTTTCGGGGGTAGGGCTTATATTGCCAGCCATACTAGAAACTCGTGCTAGGTCTTATTTTTGGGGGTAGGGCTTATATTGCAGCACCCCAGAAACTCGCGCTAGGTCTTATTTTGGGGGGTAGGACTTATATTTGGGGAAACGGTACATATGCAGTCCAGCCTCTCTCCTCAGCGATCTGCAGGTGCCGGCACCCGCTGACCGACTTGTGCTCCGTCCAATCAGAGCACAGCCGGGTTGCTGGCGGCACGAGTGCCCCCTACCCCCAGAGGTGCCAGATCACAGTACTGGGTATGTTATCAGGCACAGAAAAGCCGGCTCTGCCTCTGCGCAAATACTGCGTTACATAAACGACCACCATTTTAATCTCCAGGGCTTCTCTGCTCTAAAAAAAATAAAATAAAATAAAAAATGTGTATGCGTATATGTATGTGTATATATGTATGTGTAATATATATATGTATGTGTAATATATATATGTATGTGTAATATATATATATATATATATATATATAAATATGTGTGTGTGTGTGTGTGTATATATATATATATGTGTGTGTGTGTATATATATATATATATATATATATATATATATATATATATATATATATATATATATATATATATATATATATATACATAATATCTTGGGGTTCTAAGAAATTTTCATACAAAAAAAACCAAAAGTGGCAGAAAAGGCCCGACTGGAAATGGTTAATATATAAAGAATAATTTTGCACGATCCCCCCCCTTTCCAGGGAACAAAAAAAAAAACGAAAGGCAGCTTTGTACAAATGTGTCCAAAAATATATAAAGAACACAAAAAAATGCAAATAGCGTGTATCAAAAATCTACCGATAATGACAATAAATAGAAGTTGTAACCAAATAGCTACATAAAGTATCTTCTGGGAAGAAAAGATATAAAAAGTGTAGCTGAGACTTTTCTTCTTCTTCTTCTTCTTTGCGATCCTCGGCTTGTGACTGTCACACCTCCAGACACGGGGCGGGGGGGGATTTACTAAAGGCAAATAGACTCGGCAATTGCTGCTCCAGAGCTTAGTAAATGAGCTTCACTTTGCCAAGAACATCTAATCACATGCAAGGAAAATAAAATGGAAAGAAAACAACAGCATTTTTTGCTTGCATCTTCTGCCCTTGCAGAGTAGAGTTTGCCTTTAGTCAATCCCTCACCCCCCCCCCCCCTATCCTTTTTTCTCCGACAACAATACAACCCCAGTGATGACATCATTATTATGTTGATGAGGGGGGAGGGGAGGAACCAGGGAAAGCACATGTTCCAGTACTTTCAGTGTGTGTTTTTTTGATTAGTTTTACTGCAGTCCAATCCAGGAAAATTGCCGCATGTTCTACTTTTTTTTTTTTCTGGGACTAACTGACTGCACCAGTGTGAACGAGGCCATTGGAAACCATATAACCTACTTTCATGCGTTTTTGATGCAGAACAAAAACGCACTGGACTGCATGTGGTGTGAACTGGTCCCTATATGAGTTTACTTTCAATGTAAATATTGCAGGACATATACAGCCTCATACTACATAACTGAGCTCCATTTCATGCTGAGTAAACTCCTTTATTAATGTATCTTAAATAGGAAACAATTTTTTAGATTTTACTCCTAAAGTATTTTATTAAAATAAATAAAAAATTGAAAACAAAACGGATTAAAAATCATCAGATTTTGTTTTTGATATGAAAATAAATAAATAAATGTGATTTTTATCCACCCTGGTTCACAGCCAAGCATTGCATCCTAACATGTTTCAGACAGTTGGGGTGTAAGGATGGGTGTGGGGATAGGAGAGCAGAAGATGGGGGGTGTTGGTCATTCATAGTACAACAAGCGGGAAGACTATCGGACAGGAACTCCCGGGTCTGCAGGCTGGGAATAGAGGGGTCCGGGTCCTGGTTGTGTACCGTGGAAGAATTGTGTAAATCATAAGAGCGGCTGAACAGCACAACGACCCTTCTGTCTGACGACACCCGTCCCGGATCTGGATTTTGGCTTTGTATCTCTAGCCAGTAAACGCCGGAGGAAAAGTACGTGTTCAAGTCTTTTGGAGTGAAACACATGATGGGTGGGGCCTGCGTTCTTGGGAGTTTGTGTGATGTCATTCAGGGATCAGAGTTTTGATCCCACGTTGGTCCTCTGGGAAGGATTAGATGTTGTGTTTTGGGAGGATCCCGTCAATCCTGCCTCGCCCTATGAATGAAGTCCTCTACTACACACCCTGTAATACTAACTCGGGAGGGGCCCGAGTCAGAGAGAGGTGTGTGGGTGGGCGTTGGCCCCCGAAATCCCAATGGGAGGGGCAGCTCTGTGTGTGAACAGAGAGAAACCGAAACCTGATGAGCGGAATTCACCATCAGATCTTCTCTGATACATTGTATTCTAATTATAGCTCAAATCTTCTCTGATAGTTTGTATTCTAATTATAGCTCAGATCTTCTCTGGATACATTGTATTCTAATTATAGCTTCGATCTTCTCTGATACATTGTATTCTAATTATAGCTCGGATCTTCTCTGGATACATTGTATTCTAATTATAGCTCAGATCTTCTCTGGATACATTGTATTCTAATTATAGCTCGGATCTTATCTGGATACATTGTATTCTAATTATAGCTTGGATCTTATCTGGATACATTGTATTCTAATTATAGCTCGGATCTTATCTGGATACATTGTATTCTAATTATAGCTCGGATCTTCTCTGGATACATTGTATTCTAATTATAGCTCGGATCTTATCTGGATACATTGTATCCTAATTATAGCTTGGATTTTCTCTGATACATTGTATTCTAATTATAACTCAGATCTTCTCTGGATACATTGTATTCTAATTATAGCTCAGATCTCTGGATACATTGTATTCTAATTATAGCTCGGATCTTATCTGGATACATTGTATTCTAATTATAGCTCGGATCTTATCTGGATACATTGTATCCTAATTATAGCTTGGATTTTCTCTGATACATTGTATTCTAATTATAACTCAGATCTTCTCTGGATACATTGTATTCTAATTATAGCTCAGATCTCTGGATACATTGTATTCTAATTATAGCTCAGATCTTCTCTGGATACATTGTATTCTAATTATAGCTCGGATTTTCTCTGATACATTGTATTCTAATTATAGCTCGGATCTTCTCTGATACATAGTATTCTAATTATAGCTCGATCTTCCCAGGATACATTGTATTCTAATTATAGCTCGGATCTTCCCAGGATACATTGTATTCTAATTATAGCTCGGATCTTCCCCAGGATACATTGTATTCTAATTATAGCTCGGATCTTCCCAGGATACATTGTATTCTAATTATAGCTCGGATCTTCCCAGGATACATTGTATTCTAATTATAGCTCGGATTTTCTCTGGATACTTTGTATTCTAATTATAGCTCGGATCTTCTCTGGATACTTTGTATTCTATTATAGCTCGGATCTTCTCTGGATACATTGTATTCTACTTGCAGTGTGGGGGAAAATAAGCATTTGTTCGGCTGCTGATTTTGCACATTTGCCCACTGACAAAGAAACTATCAGTCTATAATTTTAATGGTCGGTTTAATTATAACAGTGAGAGACAGAATTTTTTGGGTATTTTTATTGTTCTGTCTCTCACTGTTAAAATCGACCATTAAAATTTTATACTGATCATTTCTTTGCCAGTGGGGCAAACGTGCAAAATCGACAGGGGAACAAATACCAAATACTTTTTTCCCCCACCGTATATCTCAGATCTTCATTGGATACATTGTATTCGTAGTGTCGCCATCCCAACCTTGGTTTAGTGGTTGTAATGGAACCTCCCACACCGAGTGCTTCCGTCATATACCGCTTCCTCCAGTTGGAGGAAGACGGGTATTAGATATAGCCGCATATTACAACCAAGAACCAGGCAGGACTTGTTTTGG
The DNA here is from genome assembly GCA_037952925.1 of Lithobates clamitans. Classification (NCBI taxonomy): domain Eukaryota; kingdom Metazoa; phylum Chordata; class Amphibia; order Anura; family Ranidae; genus Lithobates; species Lithobates clamitans. Next base: position 7,736 of record JBBGZY010002467.1, read on the forward strand.
CTATAAAGCTGGAACTGTTTTTTACTTGAATAAGAATACAGGCTTTTATACACTTGAGAAGGAGGTTACTCACCACATTAACAATGACCCAAATATTTACCCAGAACATCACACAATGGTTTATCTAACGAGGTACAGCTGACTCCTGGCTAATCCCATCACAAAGGATCCTTAATTACCCCCCGGGATGACTCGGTGCCCACCCAGACTATTCGGCTCAGACTTGCCGCCAGCGAGCTCACACATTACAATACACATTATCATCAATATAAACACCGCACACCTTCAGAGAACAGCAGGAGACCCCGGTACCAGACAGTCCGGCTCCCACCTACAATAGTCTGAGGCAAAGCTCATACAATGCTCCATCATTCTGATATAGTGGAATTAAAGTATTGATTTCTTGAGGGATATTGTTGATAAATATTACTGTCCCATCTGCAGTAATCCAAACCGCATTCTCCATGTCCATTAAAGCATTTGCTAACTCAAAAGAAACCCAGATTCTGTTCCTTTAAAGCATTTTATACGGCACAGTGCTTGTGCTGTATAATTTGGACCTTTGCAACACCTAAAAAAGCTGGCTGATCCTGCCAGTTTCTCCCCTTCCCTATGCAAACAGACCACGATAATCATGGCTGCTGAGCCCCTGACATTGTGGTCCGTTTGCGTCCCTCCGTCAGCCGCAGCCTGCTCTCCTGTGTCGGTCTCCTCTGTGCCCCCCCCAGCCTCCCCTCTGAACATGTCATCCCTAAGCCCCCCGCCCGCCCCCCCCCCCCCCGCTGCAGGAATAACCCATATATGCTTACATACTGAGTTCTGTATCCTAATAGAGCGCCCCCCCCGTCTCTGTGTTTCATGGAAAATAATACCTCCTTCGCCGTATCTCACGGCGGCTCCCGGCTATCACGTGACCGGCTGTGTCTCCTCTCTCCTCCTCGCGTCCCGCTGATGTCAGTGGGGGAACCTCGTCCCCGCCCGCTGCTTCTGCAAGACGGGCAGAGAGAAGAAACAGCTGGTTACATGGGAGCCGGGAGCCGCTGTAAAATACGGGGAAAGGTATTTTTTTAATGAAACCCAGAGACAGGGGCACTGTAATAGGATACAGAACTAAGTATGTAAATGAACGAAAATGGGTTAACAACCACTTTAAGTAGTTGTCTATTATTTGCTTGGTCACCCTGTGCCCTTAATAGACACAGGTTGACTTACACATAAGAGGGACATGGGGGGGCTGAAACAAAGGTTTCCCAGTTCTTTCCAAAAGCCCCTGTTCTGGCTACATCTGTCACAGTGGTGTCGCCATCCCAGCCTTGGTTTAGTGGTGGTGGCGCCATCCAGGCCTTGGTTTAGTGGTGGTGGCGCCATCCAGGCCTTGCTTTTTGTGGGTGGCGCCATCCAGGCCTTGGTTTAGTGGTGGTGGCGCCATCCAGGCCTTGCTTTTTGTGGTGGCGCCATCCAGGCCTTGCTTTTTGTGGTGGAGCCATCCCGGGCCTTGCTTTTGTGGTGGCACCATCCCGGTCTTGCTTTTGTGTTGGCCCCATCCCGGGCCTTGCTTTAGTGGTGGCGGCCCCGTCCCGGGCCTTGCTTTTGGTGGTGGCGGCCCCGTCCCGGGCCTTGCTTTTGGTGGTGGCGGTCCCGGGCCTTGCTTTTGGTGGTGGCGGCGGCCCCGTCCCGGGCCTGCTTTTGGTGGTGGCGGCCCTGTCCCGGGCCTTGCTTTTGGTGGTGGCGGCCCTGTCCCGGGCCTTGCTTTTGGTGGTGGCGGCCCCGTCCCGGCCTTGCTTTTGGTGGTGGCGGCCCCGTCCCGGGCCTTGCTTTTGGTGGTGGCGGCCCTGTCCCGGCCTTGCTTTTGGTGGTGGCGGCCCCGTCCCTGGCCTTGCTTTTGGTGGTGGCGGCCCTGTCCCGGGCCTTGCTTTTGGTGGTGGCGGCCCCGTCCCTGGCCTTGCTTTTGGTGGTGGCGGCCCCGTCCCCGGGACTTGCTTTTGGTGGTGGCGGCCCCGTCCCGGGCCTTGCTTTTGGTGGTGGCGGCCCTGTCCCGGGCCTTGCTTTTGGTGGTGGCGGCCCCGTCCCTGGCCTTGCTTTTGGTGGTGGCGGTCCCCCGTCCCGGGCCTTGGTTATTAGTGTCAACAACGTAATCCTCTCTATTTTTTTTTTTTCAGCTGATATTTAGTTTAAATATTTACGCTTTTTTTTTTTTAATCTGTTTTGTTTATTTATTTGATTTGTAAATGACCTTGCGGTGGTTCGTGCAAGAAATGTGGTTTTTAGTATCCTGATAAATGAGACTCGTTCTACAATTATATGTATACTTTTTATCTATAGGCAAAATGAATTTCTTTTCAAAGGAGAGATAAAGCTCCTTGATTTTTTTTTTAAATTTTTTTATATGGATTTTATTATAGATTGCTTTGTAGAATTTTATATATAACACTTTTGTTAATTTAAGTAATTGGTGAAGTTATCGCAGGATCCGTAGTCCTGTGGCAGAGAAGGAATGCTTTGGATCCATAAGGGGTCTAAACCTGAAGGAAGCCGAACATATTCCAAAGAAATCGGTTTAGTGATTGATTTTTGGGGTATTTCATTGATTTCAACGTTGAGCCTGGATATTTATTATATTTATATGCCATTTTATTCTCTAGGGTCTCTACTAAAAAATTTTTTGATAGATATATATATTATATATATATATATATATATATATATATATATATATATATATATATATATATATATATATATATATATATATATATATATATATATATATATATATATATATATATATATAGAGAGAGAGAGAGATATAGATCTCTCTCAAAATATAGATAGATTCTCTCTCTCTCTCTCTCTCTCTCTCTCTCTCTCTCTCTCTCTCTCTCTCTCTCAAAAATAAATAAAAAATATATATATTATATGAGATTAAAAAATATTTTTTTTTTTTAGCAGAGACCCTAGAGAATAAAATGGCAACGGTTGCAATTTTTTATGTCGTGGTATTTGCGCAGCGATTTGTGTTTTTGGAAAGAAAAATACTTTTTTTGGGGGGAAAAAAATACACTTTCGTTGTATTTAATGCAAAAAGAAATGCAATATACCCATTTTTTGGTAAAATATAAAATATGATGTTACGCTGCGTAAATAGATACCTATCATGTCACACTTTAAAACTGTGCACGCTCTCGGAATGGCTACAATCTACGGTACTTAAAGGTTATCAGTAGAGTTACAGGCAGGACTAGAATTATTGCTCTCGCTATAAGGTTTGCGGTGATACCTCCACATACGTGGCGTGAACTCCGTTTGCTTTTGCAGATGCGACCTACTTATGTGTTTTTGCTTCCGTGAGCAGGAGGGGACAGCCGTGCTTTTAAACATATTTTATTTATTTTTTTACACTGTTGCATTTTTAATCTTCTTTTTTTTATTACTATCGCAAGAAATGTAAACATCCCTTGTTAGAGAAATAAGGGGTGACAGGTCCTCTTCTTGGAGAGTGGGAAGGGGGGGAGCTATGGTGGGGACCCTGATGTAGGGGGGACGACTGTGGTGGGGACCATGGTGTAGGGGGGGGGGGCTGAGATGGGGACCATTGTTTGGGGGGGGGGCGACTGTGATGGGGACCCTGATGTGTAAGGAGGGGGGACGACGACACTGGTGGGGACCCTGATGTAAGGGAGGACGACTGTGGTGGGGACCATGGTGTAGGAGGGGGGACGACTGATGGGGACCCTGATGTGTAAGGAGGGGGGGGGGGGACACTGGTGGTGACCCTGATGTAAGGGAGGACGACTGTGGTGGCGACCCTGATGGGGGGGGGGGCACTGTGATGGGGGGTTGGGACTGGGACTGGGATGGGAAACCATGGTGTGGGGGGGATGACTGTGATGGGGACCCTGATGTGTAAGGAGGGGGGGGACACTGGTGGTGACCCTGATGTAAGGGAGGACGACTGTGGTGGCGACCCTGATGGGGGGGGGGGGCACTGTGATGGGGGGTTGGGACTGGGACTGGGATGGGAACCATGGTGTGGGGGGGGGGTGACTGTGATGGGGACCCTGATGTGTAAGGAGGGGGGGGGGACACTGGTGGTGACCCTGATGTGAAGGGAGGACGACTGTGGTGGCGACCCTGATGGGGGGGGGTGGGGGGCACTGTGATGGGGGGTTGGGACTGGGACTGGGATGGAACCATGGTGTGGGGGGGGATGACTGTGATGGGGACCCTGATGTGTAAGGAGGGGACACTGGTGGTGACCCTGATGTAAGGGAGGACGACTGTGGTGGCGACCCTGATGTGGGGGGGGGGGACTGTTATGGGGGGTTGGGACTGGGACTGGAATGGGAACCATGGTGTGGGGGGGATGACTGTGATGGGGACCGTGGGGGGGGGGCACTGTGATGGGGACCTGAAGAGTTAAACAAAAGGCATCCAGGAGGCGACATATCGCCTGCAAGCCACCTGTCAGATGCCTCTGAAAAGTGATCCACCACGGATCATTTTTCCAAGAGGCGGTAATGATGGACACAAGTGTAGACAAGCCCTGTAAGTGCTGCCATGGCATCCATCCAATAATGACTGGTAGGAGATACACTTGGATGAATGCCTTGGCAGCTCTGTTAGTGTTACATAATATTTTGTTTTATGTGTATTTTTTTTTCTTTTCCTGGACAGTTGGCTGTGAATTTATTACATCATCATAACTGTCCAATCATCAGCCGGTCCTGTGACTTTACATCATAATGTGACATTGTATCTGTTCATTATACAATAATATTCTGTATATTCATACTCGCCCCTCCTGGGGTGATGCCGGGTGGGGGGGAGGGGAGCCAAGCAAACATTCATCCGCTCTTCTCCCCAACTTCCGTCTCACCTGGAAGCAAAGTGTAGAATGGCGCCCCCCACTGACACACATGTAGATTGGGGGGGGGGGGACATTTTTCAGCAATGTTAGTGTTAGGCTGGAATTCCACTTTAATTGCTCTGACAGATTAAATTCAATGTTAGTAGATGTGATCTGTATAGAGAGACCCCAAAAATCTTCCCAACTGCTTCCTGTTGTGCTTCACTGAACTCCTGTCAGTCCTTCTGATGCCCCCCTCAGGCTGAACCCCTTGGGGTGTATTTTAGTTGAAGATTTGTTATTTTTCTTGAAACAAATTGAGGAATGTTGTCTCTTTTTAGAGGGGGGGGGGGGTCTCCACACTATGACCTGTGTGCCTGATCTACACCCCCCCCCCACAATGCCATCTGTCCCCCCCTACAATGCCATCTGTCCCCCTACAATGCCATCTGTCCCCCTACAATGCCATCTGTCCCCCCCCCCTACAATGCCATCTGTCTCATTATATCTGCACAGATTAACTGCTTGCGGTCTGCCTGCAATGTAGTGCGGAGGGTCGGCCTGCACAGGTAGAGCTACTGGTACATCACCGTCTGTCTACTTCCAGGTTTTGGCCCCTCAGTTTTATTCTCATCAGACCAGAGCACCTTCCTCCATACATTTTGGGATCTCCCACATGCCTTTTCCCAAACTCAGAACCTGCCATTTTGTGTTTTGGTGAAAGTAATGTCTTTCTTCTGGCCACTCTGCCATAAAGCCCAACTCTATGGAGCGTACGGCTTATTGTGGTCCTATGTACAGATACTCCAGTCTCTGCTGTGGAACTCTGCAGCTCCTCCAGGGTTACCTTAGGTCTCTGTGCTCCTCTCTGATTAATGCCCTCCTTGCCCGCTCCGTGAGTTTTGGTGTGCGGCCGTCTCTTGGCAGGTTTGCTGTTGTGCCATGTTCTTTCCATTTGGTTATGATAGATTTGATGGAGCTCCTAGGGATCATCAAAGATTTGGAGATTTTTTTATAACCTAACCCTGACTTGTACTTCTCAACAACATTGTCCCTTCCTTGTTTGGAGAGTTCCTTGGTCTTCATGGCGGTGTTTGGTTAGTGGTGCCTCTTGCTTAGGTGTTGCCGCCTCTGGGGCCTTTCACAAAGGTGTGTCTATGTAATGACAGATCATGTGACACTTAGATTGCACACAGGTGGACATCACTTCACTAATTATGTGACTTCTGAAGGTAATTGGTGGCACCAGAGCTTTTATGGGCTTCATAACAAAGGGGGGTGAATACATACACACATGACAATTATCAGTTTTTTATTTCTGAAAAATAGTTTTATGTATATATTTTTCTAATTTTACTTCACCAACTTAGACTATTGTGTTCTGATCATCACATATAATTCATTTAGGGACCTTGCTTTGTACACTGGTCCAAATCATTTGGTGGAGGGGGGATTATGGTGTGGGGGGGAGGGGGGATTATGGAGTGGGGGTTGTTTTTCAGGGGTTGGGTTTGGCCCCTTATTTCCAGTGAAGGGAACTCTTAAGGGGTCAGCATACCAAGACATTTTGGACTTTGTGGGAGGAGTTTGGGGACGGCCCCTTCCTGTTCCAACATGACTGCCCACCAGTGCACAAAGCAAGGTCCATAAAGACATGGATGAGCAAGTTTGGGGTGGAGGAACTTGACTGGCCTGCACAGAGTCCTGACCTCAACAGTGCACAAAGCAAGGTCCATAAAGACATGGATGAGCAAGTTTGGGGTGGAGGAACTTGACTGGCCTGCACAGAGTCCTGACCTCAACCCCATAGAACACCTTTGGGATGAATTAGAGCGGAGACTGCGAGCCAGGCCTTCTCCTCCAACATCAGTGCCTCACAAATGCTCTTCTGGAAGAATGCTCAAACATTCCCATAGACACCCTCCTAAACCTTGTGGACGGCCTTCCCAGAAGAGGTGAAGCTGTTATAGCTGCAAAGGGCGGAGCCAACTCAATATTGAACCCTCCGGACTAAGACTGGGATGCTGTTAAAGGTCATGTGTGTGTAAAGGCAGGCGTCCCAATACTTTTGGTAGTATAGTGTATGTGGAGAAGTTGGTTGTCAGGGATTGCGGACACTTTTTTTCCATAAACTTTGTCCTCCATAAATCTCCGCAGACGGCTTCTGATAGGAGATGACAGGTTGGTGGTTTTAATGGGCGGGTGGCATTGATCCGCCGCCACACCGGCCTGGTTCTCCTCTCTGTTTTTCTATAATCCATCTTGTGTTCAATGACGTTCCCTTCATTCCCAAAAGGTATTATAGGGGGCGGGATTTTTATTTAAACAGACTGAAAACATTCCAGGTGCATCAAAGCCCCGCCCCCTGCCAGAGAATACAAAGAAGGACCATATATCTCTGTGGGGAAGCAGTAGTCTCTCTGCAGAGGTCAGGCCTCTAGCTCTGCAATCAGCAAAGCACATTCTTCCTGCTGAATGGAGAGTTCTGGCTCGGCAGGGTGTGTGTCAGACCTGTGCAGAGAGACCGCTGCTTCCACACGGAGAACAAGAGTTCTTGCTTGCAGCACTTTCAAAGCATTGTCACTTTAATAGTTCATTCCATGTGCAGACTGTGCTCCATCCTCAGACTGTTCCTTCCTCAGGCTGTGCTTCCTTCCTCAGACTGTTCCTTCCTCAGACTGGCTGTGCTTCTTCCTCCAGGCTGCGCTCCTTCCTTCCTCAGGCGGCGTTCCTTCCTTCCTCAGGCGGCGCTCCTGCCTTCCCCAGGCGGCGCTCCTTCCTTCCCCAGGCTGCGCTCCTTCCTTCCTCAGGCGGCGCTCCTTCCTTCCTCAGGCGGCGCTCCTTCCTTCCTCAGGCGGCGCTCCTTCCTTCCTCAGGCGGCGCTCCTTCCTTCCTCAGGCGGCGCTCCTTCCTTCCTCAGGCGGCGCTCTTTCCTTCCTCAGGCGGCGCTCTTTCCTTCCTCAGGCGGCGCTCTTTCCTTCCTCAGGCGGCGCTCTTTCCTTCCTCAGGCGGCGCTCTTTCCTTCCTCAGGCGGCGCTCTTTCCTTCCTCAGGCGGCGCTCTTTCCTTCCTCAGGCGGCGCTCTTTCCTTCCTCAGGCGGCGCTCTTTCCTTCCTCAGGCGGCGCTCTTTCCTTCCTCAGGCGGCGCTCTTTCCTTCCTCAGGCGGCGCTCTTTCCTTCCTCAGGCGGCGCTCTTTCCTTCCTCAGGCGGCGCTCTTTCCTTCCTCAGGCGGCGCTCTTTCCTTCCTCAGGCGGCGCTCTTTCCTTCCTCAGGCGGCGCTCTTTCCTTCCTCAGGCGGCGCTCTTTCCTTCCTCAGGCGGCGCTCTTTCCTTCCTCAGGCGGCGCTCTTTCCTTCCTCAGGCGGCGCTCTTTCCTTCCTCAGGCGGCGCTCTTTCCTTCCTCAGGCGGCGCTCTTTCCTTCCTCAGGCGGCGCTCTTTCCTTCCTCAGGCGGCGCTCTTTCCTTCCTCAGGCGGCGCTCTTTCCTTCCTCAGGCGGCGCTCTTTCCTTCCTCAGGCGGCGCTCTTTCCTTCCTCAGGCGGCGCTCTTTCCTTCCTCAGGCGGCGCTCTTTCCTTCCTCAGGCGGCGCTCTTTCCTTCCTCAGGCGGCGCTCTTTCCTTCCTCAGGCGGCGCTCTTTCCTTCCTCAGGCGGCGCTCTTTCCTTCCTCAGGCGGCGCTCCTTCCTTCCTCAGGCGGCGCTCCTCTGCTGGGCACCACCTGGTGAGCTGGGACTTGTGAAGGACTTCTGTCTGTAGGAGAACTATGGGTCATGTGATGCATATGGATAGATGTGTAGTAGGGACTTCCCATTGGGACAGTGCAGGCCATGTGACACACAGGGATAGATGTGTAGTAGGGACTTCCCATTGGGACAGTGCAGGCCATGTGACACACAGGGATAGATGTGTAGTAGGGACTTCCCATTGGGACAGTGCAGGTCATGTGACACAGGGATAGATGTGTAGTAGGGACTTTCCATTCGGGCAGTGCAGGTCATGTGAGACACAGGCATAGGTGTGTAGTAGGGACTTTCCATTCGGGCAGTGCAGGTCATGTGAGACACAGGGATAGATGTGTAGTAGGGACTTTCCATTGGGACAATCCCACTGCAAAGAGAGTATTTTTGTCCCCCCCCCCTCCTGGAATTCAGCTTTAAATATTTTACGTAGCAGTGTGTGTGGGGGGTGGAGGGGGTGCTGCACTTAGTGAAATGCTTGTTGATTTTGACAAGCCTCTCCGCAGCTACACGAAGAAGTGCAGGATCTGGAGGAGGGGTTCTTTTCTGTCCATTCTGCTGAAACAAGGTTGGGGCGGAGACGAGGGGGTGCTGTAGCTGCACAAAGGTGCAGAATCTGTAGGAGTTCTGTCGTCCTCCTCTGTTGCTGACTGCTGGGACAAGGTGGGGGGTGGAGACGAGGGTTTGGTAGGGGAGTTCTGTCCTCCTCTGTTGCTGACTGCTGGGACAAGGTGGGGGTGGAGATGAGGGTCTGGTAGAGGAGTTCTGTCCTCCTCCTGTGTTGCTGACTGCTGGGACAAGGTGGGGGGTGGAGACGAGGGTCTGGAAGGGGAGTTCTGTTCTCCTCTGTTGCTGACTGCTGGGACAAGGTGGGGGGTGGAGACGAGGTTCTGGAAGGGGAGTTCTGTCCTCCTCTGTTGCTGACTGCTGGCACAAGGTTGGGGGCGGAGACGAGGGTCTGGAAGGGGAGTTCTGTCCTCCTCTGTTGCTGACTGCTGGGACAAGGTGGGGGTGGAGATGAGTGTCGCAGAGGGGAGCGCAACATGAAAGAAAGGTGAAGGTCCACCTTAAATGGTTTGAAGGTGGGAGTCATGGATGTAAACATATGACGGATCCTGGGGGTCTAGCCTGCAGCCCCTTGCTGTTGCCTTGGGGGACCCTGTAGATTTTTATTTTTTTTTCAGCCCAGAGTTTGGAGTCCTGTAGGTAATGTGTGGCCCTTGGTGGGACCACCCTCGGGGCCCCCTATATCTAGGAAGTTGCCCACCATAGACATAACCCTGCTCTCGGTAGTAGCGGTGAACGATGGCGGTGACGCTCTCCTCGCCGAATTCCTCCAGCGGGCGGTTATGTAGGAATGAGTTGAGGATCACCTGGTGCCGCGAAGCCCCCGCTCCACATTAAGCCGGATGGTGCGACTCATTTACACCCGGCTCGTGTTCAATATTTTCATTTGCTGATCATTTTCTTCTAATTGCTTCTCTCAGGTTAATGGAAGTCGGTGTAAAGAGCGCTAATTGGGGTGTAATTATTCACTGCGAGTGTATTAGGCAGCAGGCGGCGGAGCCGGCGTTACTCTGGGGAATGCGGTGAGGAGACAACATTGAATTGTTTTCCTGTCTCCAAAGAATCTTCTCTGAAAACGTTGTCTGCGGAAATATGAGCCCTTCCCCCGCCAATAATAGAAGGGCGACCCCCTGACTCCCGTGAGAAGGGAGATTCCTGGTTTTGTCACATTTTCTAAAATACTAAACCTTGGAATTCGCCGCTTTGTAATGTAGATTTTAGGTGAATGGAGCTGTAAAGATATCTCCATTTTACATAGAGGGGACCCGTATGGTCGGGGCAGGAACCGGCTTCCATGGTGGGAATAAATCCCATTACATTCAGAGAAAAGCACGTCCGGTGTACCCAGCCTTCCCTCCCAGTAAGAGATCTCTGAACACTCTGCAATGTGATATTAGAGGGGATCTCAGGAGGGGCCACAATTCTGGGTCTATGGAGCAGCTTCAAGCAGTCCTGCACTCTTCTTGGTGGACCAGGTCATCAGATAAGTCAGAACACCTCTTGTATGGCACTTGTTCCACCTAAGATTGTCTGAAACCTGTGAAACCACGCCTCCAGACCCTCCTTATTGGCTGTTGCCTGTGAAACCACGCTTTTAGACCTTCCTCATTGGCTGCCACCTGGGAAACCACACCTCCAGACCTTCCTTATTGGCTCCAGCCTGTGAAACCTCCCCTACAGATGTTCCTCATTGGATCCTGCCTCAGAAACCACCCCTCAAGTCCCCCCCCCCCCTTATTGCCTGCTGCATGTGAAATCGCACTCCAGCTGCTCTTTATTGGCTGCTGCCTGTGAAACCCCACCTCCCAGACCTCCTCATTGGCTGCCGCCTAGGAAGCCACACCTCAAGACCCTCCTTGCTGCAGCTTCTAATGCACATGGTGAGAAGCTCACAGTGTGCGGTGAAATCAGAGCAAGCCATTTTAGTCCAGGGGGAGGAGCCAGTACAACTGTGCAAGACTGAAGGGTAGGCCGGAGCTCAGATCTAATCTAGGGGTAGATGAGCTGAGCTTGGGATCCCTCTGCAGGAAACCGTTTTAGGTTCTACACCGTATATCTTCAATCGATGTAATAAGTTTGTATTTAAACAGTGGAAAAGCATGATGGCGTCTCTTGAAATTGTCTTAACTGACCTTTCCTGTGTTCTCTCAGGTAACCTTTGACGATGCCGCCATTTACTTCTCGGAGGAACAATGGCAGAATCTGGAGGAATTCCAGAAAAAGATCTACAAAGAGCTCATCAAGGAGATCTACGAAACCATGCTGGCACTGGGTGGGTGTTCTTTTTTGTTTCTCTGTTTTTGAGACAGAAATTGTTCAGTTTGTTATTTGCAACATCCACATTTCTATTCCAAGCAGTAGTGCTGACCCTTGGGCTACACCAAGCAGTAGTGCTGACCCTTGGGCTACACCAAGCAGTAGTGCTGACCCTTGGGCTATACCAGTGATGGCGAACCTTGGCACTCCAGATGTTTTGGAACTACATTTCCCATGATGCTCAACTACACTGCAGAGTGCCAGAGCATCATGGGAAATGTAGTTCCAAAACATCTGGAGTGCCAAGGTTCGCCATCACTGGCCTATACCAAGCAGTAGTGATGACCCTTGGCCTATACCAAGCAGTAGTGATGACTCTTGGCCTATACCAAGCAGTAGTGATGACTCTTGGCCTATACCAAGCAGTAGTGATGACCCTTGGGCTACACCAAGCAGTAGTGATGAACCTTGGGCTACACCAAGCAGTAGTGTTGGCCCTTGGGCACACCAAGCAGTAGTACTGATCCTTGGCCTATACCAAGCAGTAGTGATGACCCTTGGCCTATACCAAGCAGTAGTGCTGACCCTTGGGCTACACCAAGCAGTAGTGGTGACCCTTGGGCTACACCAAGCAGTAGTGGTGACCCTTGGGCTACACCAAGCAGTAGTGCTGACCCTTGGGCTACACCAAGCAGTAGTGCTGACCCTTGAGCTACACCAAGCAGTAGTGCTGACCCTTGGGCTACACCAAGCAGTAGTGCTGACCCTTGGGCTATACCAGTGATGGCGAACCTTAGCACTCCAGATGTTTTGGAACTACATTTCCCATGATGCTCAACTACACTGCAGAGTGCCAGAGCATCATGGGAAATGTAGTTCCAAAACATCTGGAGTGCCAAGGTTCGCCATCACTGGCCTATACCAAGCAGTAGTACTGATCCTTGGCCTATACCAAGCAGTAGTGATGACCCTTGGCCTATACCAAGCAGTAGTGATGACCCTTGGGCTACACCAAGCAGTAGTGATGACCCTTGGGCTACACCAAGCAGTAGTGTTGGCCCTTGGGCACACCAAGCAGTAGTACTGATCCTTGGCCTATACCAAGCAGTAGTGGTGACCCTTGGGCTACACCAAGCAGTAGTGGTGACCCTTGGGCTACACCAAGCAGTAGTGGTGACCCTTGGGCTACACCAAGCAGTAGTGGTGACCCTTGGGCTACACCAAGCAGTAGTGGTGACCCTTGGGCTACACCAAGCAGTAGTGGTGACCCTTGGGCTACACCAAGCAGTAGCGCTGACCCTTGGGCTACACCAAGCAGTAGCGGTGACCCTTGGGCTACACCAAGCAGTTCTGGACTTCTGCAGTTGCTGACTTTTAAGAAACTTTCTTACTAGTCCATGAAATCCAGCGCGGTATTCCACAAGCCCAATTCATTACAGGTCTTCTGATTTGTCAGGTACTCGGGAATTGGCAATCTTTCTGATCACTCACAGACCGCTCCCTACTGCGTGTGCACAAGATGACAGACTGCAAGGAAGACTGGTGATCCTGTAGCCTTCTGGGATGTGTAACGTGTATCCTAGAAGGCTGTGGGGGTGGGCTCATCCTCACCTAGGCCAGAAATGAAGTGGTGGGTGTGAGTACCACCAAAATAGGATACAAAAAAAATAAATGTGTAGCAGGCTGTGGGGGGGGGATGCATTGTGTTATTTTTGGGGGTGAAGGCTTTAAGTGATCTGGTCCTGCAGTGGTCAAAATCTTAGCTCTATCCTTAATAAAATGATTAGAAAGTTTAATTCATATGCCAAAGCCGTGTCTGCTCTGTAATTCATAACAAACAGAAATAAAATCTGTGCTGAAGAAATGCAACCAACATTTGTGATCAATCTTCCTCCTTTACGTGAGCAGGAGGTGGAAGATGCGGCATTCCTGCTGACAGGGTGCCTTAGCAGTTCATACATTCCTCCCAGCCGATGGTTCCCTCCTAGATACTGTAGCTGTATTGACCTGGAAAAGGCTTAGTGTGTGGCTTTTTGCTCCTTCCTCTAATGAATCCTTTTTGTTTCACAGGCTATCGCATCCCAAAACCAGAGATCGTGTCCCGGATAGAGCGAGGCGAGGAGCCGTGCATCGACAGCAACAAGAAGCAGAAGCTGGAGGAGCCGCAGGCCGAAGCCACTAAAGGTGACGGCACTAAAGGTGACGGCAATAAAGGTGATGGCAAAGTCTGATCCAAAAAAACATTTCTGTGTGTCGGAGATTCTAGCTTACCAGTGCAGGTCATGGCTAAAGGTGTCCACATACTTGTGAACCGCACATAACCATTCCTGACAAGAGTGTGTGCTTCTGTAGACACCCTTCGTGTGGCTCTGTCCTGGGCTACAATGCAGAAGGCTTTGGCTGTTGGCAGGTTGCAACTTACGAGTTAACCAAAGGGTTTCTGTAACATATAACCCCTGAAATTAATGGGGGAAAATTTACATTGTGCAGATGTTTAATCATCTTACCCCCATCTGCTTATTTATAAAGGTGCTTTAAGACCCTCATTTATGTATAAAAAGGCTGTGTGACCATTGTTGGTGGTAGTTTTGTTGTTGATGATGGTGTTTGCTTTGGTGGTGGTGGTGGTGGGTAGTAGTGATGGTGGTTGTGTTGGTGTTTGTTTTTTTTTTGTTTGCTTTGGTGGTAGTGGTGATGGTTTGTTTTTGTTTATTTTTTGTTGGTTGTTGTTTTGTTGTTGATAATAGTGATGATGGTTGCATTGGTGGTGGTTGTTTTGTTGGTGGTGGTAGTGGTGATGGTTGCATTGGTGGTGATTGTTGGTGGTGGTGTTTGTTTTTGTTGGTTGTTGTTGATAATAGTGATGATTGTTGGTGGTGGTGTTTGTTTTTGTTGGTTGTTGTTGATAATAGTGATGATGGTTGGTGGTGGTAGTGGTGATGGTTGTGACGCAACATCCCACACTCCGCTTGAGTGCTTCCATCAGTATATCGCTTCCTAAGTCTGTGGAACACGAGACCAGTGGATCTGGCTATAGTAACCCCCAAGAACCAGACAACACCAGTCTTGGAGTACATCAGGAATAGCCTGCTTTATTTGAGATCTTACACAAAAATATATACATCAGGATGACAATACAAACTGTAACCAGAAACCTAATTAACATAAGCTAATTAACTAATCCCTTAAAGCAGCCGAGGTGACTCCATGCCCACCTGGTCATTGTTGTGCTTAATCAGGATTTCACTTCAGACTTGTTGTCACCGAGCTTCACAAAGTAGATTATACATTATCATCAGTATAAACACAGGACTCCTTCATACAATTGCAGGGTTAATTAGCATAAACAACAATGGGTGAAAGACTCTTAGAAGCCATACTAGACTTATTTACATATTAGCAGACCACAGACAGGTGGCTGGAGTTGATGACATCAGCATCTTCTAACGGTTTGTGTCCCAACAGTATGAATCCGTCACTATTTCTAATAGGGCATATACAGGGTTCCCAGAGTCTGTGTGTCTTGGGGGGGACATGAACCTGAATCCAAAGTAACACCACCTCAAGGGTCCCCAGGCATACAGCTCACAGAGCACCATTCCCCCAAAATACAGGGCCCATAATCAGTAGGCAAGAGGCCAACATTCAGTCCCCTCCAAAAGCCTCTGTCCCAGGTGAGTCCATCACAATGGTTTTGGTGGTGGTGATGGTTTTGGTTGTGGTGATGGTTTTGGTGGTTGTGGTGATGGTTTTGTTGATGGTTGTGATGGTTTTGTTGATGGTTGTGATGGTTTTGTTGATGGTTGTGATGGTTTTGTTGATGGTTGTGATGGTTTTGTTGGTGGGTTTGGTGATGGTGGTGTTGGTGTTTTTGTTGTTGGTGGTGGTTTTGGTGTTGGTGATGGTGTTTTTGTTGTTGGTGATGTTTTTTGTGTTGGTGGTGGTTTTGGTGTTGGTGATGGTGGTTTTGGTGTTGGCGGTGGTGCTTTTGGTGTTGGCGGTGGTGCTTTTGGTGTTGGCGGTGGTGCTTTTGGTGTTGGCGGTGGTGCTTTTGGTGTTGGCGGTGGTGCTTTTGGTGTTGATGATGGTGGTGATGGTTTTATTGGTGGGTATGGTGATGGTGGGTGGTGATGGTTTTGGTGGTGGTGGCAGGGGGTGGTTTTGTTGGGTGGTTTTGTTTTTGCTACTATTTTACGGGATCTATATACATAGCACCAACAGTTTGCACAGCACAAAATAAAGGAATCGAACACTTACTATACAAAGCAAGACAAGGGTTATGAGATATCCGCTCATGAGAGCTTACAATCTAAAGTGGAGGGGCAAGATCTAAAAGTTAAAAACTGTGAGGGGGTAAGCTGGTGGAGAAAGTAAAATCTCAGTTCTTGGTTAGTGCTGGGATAGACTTCCTTGGATTGCCTAAGAATACATGACGTATGAGACATCCAAACTGATTAGGGTAGGGAGTTGCAGAGGATGGGAGAGGCTCTGGACAAGTCCTGGATTTGAGGATGGAGCAAGGAGGTCTTGGGAGGAGTGGAGAGGACGGTTTGGGTGATATTTGGAGATGAGGTTGGTGATGTTCCTAAGGGAAGAGTTGGGGATGGCTTAGTGTATTAATTATTTTTAATCTTTATTGGGTGATTGGAAGCCAGTGGAGGGATTGGCAGAGTCGGGTGGTGGTTGCTTATTTTTAGGAAGGTTAATATTTATAAGTAGTTGTCATTCTTCATAAATTGTAGGATTTTCTCAGTCCCTTGTTGTCATTCTTAAACAGCGTATTGAGAGAGATTTTGGAAGGAAGCCATGGAAAGTTGGCCGATTCGTTTACAATGTTGTGTTTTTTTTTAACAGATGCCGGGCCGGTGATTAAAGTGGAACGGGAGTCTCCGGAAGCTTCCATCCATGTACCCCCCAGCGAGATCACCTCGTCCCAGGAACGTAGCGGAGCGCAGTGCGCTCGGTGTGGGACGTGCTGCAACAACCAGTGTGGGATGGGCTATCAGTGGAACACGCCAGGGATGTACCCGGGACCCCCGCCAGTGGATAGTAATCATAGAAAACAGTTTGTGACCCCTTCACCGACATATTTCAATGGCAGCCCCATCTCTCCAGGATACGCCAACAGAGGAGAGGGAATGCCACACCCAACTTCTCCTATGGGGTACAACAATATGGGAATGGTTCCGCTGTCTCCCCACTATCCAGTATACAGAAATGTCGGGGATCCCCACACCACGTTTCCGTTTCCTGAGAGACCCCCGAATTCTATGTTTGGAAATTTCGAAGTCAATCAGCCAACGTCGATGGGCCCTCCAGCAAGTCACATGACAGGTATGTGTCCTTCAAGGAAATCCCTCTGTAATTTCTGTACGATGAGCTGCTGATGTATGTTTATAAATCCAAAGCCAAATTCTACATGTGGGGGGCTTTGTGATCCTGTCCTGAGAATTTATGGGGTTCAGTCACTCAGACATTTCTGTCCCCCCAATTTCTGCACCTTCACAACCTCAGATAACCCCAATTCCTGCACCCTCACCCCTCAACCCCAATTCCTGCACCTTAATCCTCAGATCACCCCAATTCCTGCACCTTCACCCCTCAGATAACCCCAATTCCTGCACCTTCACCCCTCAGATAACCCCAATTCCTGCACCTTCACAACCTCAGATCACCCCAATTCCTGCACCTTCACAACCTCAGATCACCCCAATTCCTGCACCTTCGTAACCTCAGATCACCCCAATTCCTGCACCCTCGTAACCTCAGATCACCCCAATTCCTGCACCTTCGTAACTTCAGATCACCCCAATTCCTGCACCTTCGTAACCTCAGATCACCTCAATTTCTGAACCTTCCCCCCCTAACACCCCAACTTCAGCACCTTACGTCCTCAGGTCACCCCAATTCCTACACCCACACACTTCAGATCACCCCAATTCCTGCACTTTCACACTTTAGATCACCCCAATTCCTGCACCTTTACACCACAGATCACCCCAATTTCTGCACCCATATACCTCAGATCACCCCAATTTCTGCACCCTCTCATCTCAGATCACCCCAATTCCTGCACCCTCACCCCTCAGGAGTCTCCAGAAGATTCCATCCATGTACCCCCCAGCGAGATCACCTCGTTCCAGGAACGTAGCGGAGCGCAGTGCGCTCGGTGTGGGACGTGCTGCAACAACCAGTGTGGGATGGGCTGTCGGTGGAACACCCCAGGGATGTACCCGGGACCCCCGCCAGTGGATGGTAATCACAGAAAACGGTTTGTGACCCCTTCACCGACGTACTACAATGGCAGCCCCATCTCTCCAGGATACGCCAACAGAGGAGAGGGAATGCCACACCCAACTTCTCCTATGGGGTACAACAATCCGGTATACAGAAATGTCGGGGATCCCCACACCACATTTTCGTTTCCTGAGAGACCCCCAAATCCTATGTTTGGAAATGTCGAAGTCAATCAGCCAAAGCCGATGGGCCCTCCAGGAAGTCACATGACAGGTATGTGTCCTTCAAGGAAATCCCTCTGTAATTTCTGTACGATGAGCTGCTGATGTATGTTTATAAATCCAAAGCCAAATTCTACATGTGGGGGGCTTTGTGATCCTGTCCTGACACTTTCTGGGGTTCATTCACTCAGACATTTCTGTCCCCCAATTCCTGCACCTTCACCCCAATTCCTGCACCTTCACCCCAATTCCTGCACCCTCACCCCAATTCCTGCACCCTCACCCCAACTCCTGCACCTTCACCCCTCACATTACCCCAATTCCTGCACCTTCACCCCTCACATCACCCCAATTCCTGCACCTTCACCCCTCACATCACCCCAATTCCTGCACCTTCACCCCTCAGATCACCCCAATTCCTGCACCTTCACCCCTCAGATCACCCCAATTCCTGCACCTTCACCCCTCACATCACCCCAATTCCTGCACCTTCACCCCTCACATCACCCCAATTCCTGCACCTTCACCCCTCAGATCACCCCAATTCCTGCACCTTCACCCCTCAGATCACCCCAATTCCTGCACCTTCACCCCTCACATCACCCCAATTCCTGCACCTTCACCCCTCACGTCACCCCAATTCCTGCACCTTCACCCCTCAGATCACCCCAATTCCTGCAACTAACGATTATTTGCATAATCGATTAGTTGGCTGATTTTATTGTTTCGATTAATCGGATAATAACCTTAAAAAAAAAAATAGTGGTGTATAATTAAGTTAATATGTAAAGTTTAAAAAAAAAAAGGCCAATTTATTCCTAAATATCTCTATGCCGTGCTAAATATAAATAACCAACTATATGGTCAGGGAGAAAAATTAGAGGAGATATATACTATTAGAGGAGATATATACTATTAGAGGAGATATATACTATTAGAGGAGAGATATACTATTAGAGGAGAGATATACTATTAGAGGAGAGATATACTGTATATACTATTGGAGGAGATATAGTGTATATACTATTAGGAGAGATATACTGTATATACAATTAGAGGAGAGATATACTGTATATACTATTGGAGGAGATATATACTGTATATACTATTGGAGGAGATATATACTGTATATACTATTGGAGGTAGAATCTGGTAAATATCAGACTCGGATCACATTTTTTATTTTGAGGGAAAAAAATTTAATTTTAAGAACGTTCGTTTGATTTTCTGATCGTTAGTGGGGTCAAATTGATGTTCTTCTCGACCGCAGTGATGGGAAGTTTTGAAGGAGCAGAATAGGAACCTTCTTGGTCTAAAGGGATTTTCACACACTGTATGTGGTTTTCATTCAGAAATTACCGTATATACTCGAGTATAAGCCGAGTTTTTCAGCACATTTTTTTTCTTTTTACTAGTAATGGCGACGATCAGCGTTTTTTTTTTTTTTATCGGGACTGCGACATTATGGCGGACATATTGGAAACTTTTGACACATTTTTGGGACGATTGAACAGCGATCAGTGCTATAAAAATGCACTGATTACTGTATAAATGTCACTGGCAGGGAAGGGGTTAACACTAGGTGGGCGATCAAGGGGTTAACTGTGTTCCCTGTGTGTGTTTCTAACTGTGGGGGGGAGGGTACTGACTATACGAGATGACAGATCGTGGTTCCTAGCTATTAGGAACAGACGATTTGTCACTCCTCACAGAACAGGGATTTGTATGTCTACACACACACTTCTGTGTTCTGCCTCTTGTGCCTGCGATCGGTCGTGGCCGGCGGTCATCGCAACCGTCAGCCATAAGCATCGGCACCCCCGCAGTGGCGGGTGCCTGCTATCCCGATCCCGCAAGCCGACGTGTAGTTATGACAGCTCGTGGGATTGTGCCGACCTGCTGCAGTAAAATGACAGCGGCTGGTCGGCAAGCTGTTAAATATAATGCACAATACAGGTAAAAGTTTACTTTACTTTAAATGTAATAGTAATGCCTTCTATTCCCTCCAGTCTGTGATCAGCCTCCACCTTCTCTGGGTTCAGATGCTGATCTTCCCCGCAAAGAGACTTTGAAGTCATTTTCTTTTCTTTTTCAAACAACAAACATGTTATACTTACCTGCTCTGTGTAATGGTTTTGCACAGAGCAGCCCTGATTTTCCTCTTCTGGGGCCCCCCACCTACATTTCTGGCTCCTCCTGCCTTTAGAGTGCCCCCATAGCAAGCTGCAAAGTATAGTATATATAGAGCGCCCCCTATAGCAAGGTAAAAGAAAAAAGTTCTGAGTTTAGAACCACTTCCTGGCCAGGACTACATGTCCCACGAGGCATTGCTCCTCAGTCACACATTCACAAGTTCTCACGCACTTATATATATATAGTGTACTGAGCTGTATGTGTGCTGCACTGTATTTCCTGATATGTAAACAAATAATGCATTCTGTATGCAGGCCAACTAATCGACTGGCCGATTTAATCGATTCTGAAAATAGTTGACAATTATTTTCATAACCAATTAGTTGTTTCAGCCGTATTCCCATTTCAGGTCACCCCAGTTCCTGCACCTTCTCATTTCAGGTCACCCCAATTCCTGCCCCTCCTCATTTCAGGTCACCCCAATTCCTGCCCCTTCTCATTTCAGGTCACCCCAATTCCTGCACCTTCTCATTTCAGGTCACCCCAATTCCCGCCCCTTCTCATTTCAGGTCATCCCAGTTCCTGCCCCTTCTCATTTCAGGTCACCCCAGTTCCTGCACCTTCTCATTTCAGGTCACCCCAGTTCCTGCCCCTTCTCATTTCAGGTCACCCCAATTCCTGCACCTTCTCATTTCAGGTCACCCCAGTTCCTGCCCCTTCTCATTTCAGGTCACCCCAATTCCTGCATCTTTTACACCTTGCCCCCCCCCCCCCAAGTTTCTGCACCTTCACCCCTCAGCTGTCAGTTGCAGCCCAGGGGGTCCTCCATCGGGTCCCGGTTGGTAATGTCCATACACACACCAGCTGTGCTCCACGCCTGTGACTGCGCTGTCATTATTGACTTCACAAGGTAAAGCGATCACTGCAGCAGCTTCTCCTTCCTCCTGCTGATCGATCGCATTCCCTGTCACTAAGAACTGACAACACCCCGACCCTGTGTGATGAACGAGGCGGTGCAAACACCGCTATGGTGAGTCACAGAGAGGGGGAAGGGAGGCTGATATGGGACTGAAGGCGCGTCTTCATGGAATGATGTCATAATTCAATTGCTGCCAGAAATAACAAATTGGTGATCAGTCTGATCATTTCCTGGGAGCATCTTACAGTGCCTTGAAAAAGTATTCATACCCCTTGACATTCCCCACGTTTTCTCATGTTACCAAAAACATAAATATGTAAAATTATGATTTTATGTGATAGACCAACACAAAGTGTCACATAATTGTGAAGTGGAAGGAAAATGATAAATGATACAAATAAATATGTGAAAAGTGTGTGTGGGGGGGGGGGGGGGGCATTTGTATGGCGCCCCCCGGAGTCAATATTTTGTAGAACCCCCTTTCTCTACAAGTCTTTTTGCACATCTAGAGAGGGACATTTTTGCCCATTCTTCTTTGTAAAATATCTCAAGCTCTGTCAGATTGGATAGAGAGCGTCTGTGAACAGCAATTTTCAAGTCTTGCCACAGATTCTCAATGTGATTTAGGTCTGGACTGTGACTGGGCCATTCTAACACATGTTTGCTGTGTCCTCCACATGGCTTCTCACAAACTACAAACAGGACTTCTTATGACTTTCTTTCACCAATGTCTTTCTTCTTGTCACTCTTCCATAAAGGGCAGATTTGTGGAGAACACGACTAATAGTTGTCCTGTGGACAGATTCTCCCACCTGAGCTGTGGATCTCTGCAGCTCCTCAAGAGTTACCATGGACCTCTTGGCTCTTCTCTGATGAATGCTCTCCTTGCCCGGCCGGTCAGTTTAGGTGGACGGCCATGTCTTGGTAGGTTTGCAGTTGTGCCATACTCTTTCCATTTTCCGATGATGGATTGAACAGAGCTCTGTGAGATGTTCAAAGCGTGGGATATTTTCTTATAACCTAACCCTGCTTTATACTTCTCCACAACTTTATCCCTGACCTGTCTGGTGTCTTCCTTGGCCTTCATGATGCTGTTTGTTCACTAAGGTTCTCTAACAAACCTCTGAGGGCTTCACAGAACAGCTGTATTTATACTGAGATTACATGACACACAGGTGGACTCTATTTACTAATTAGGTGACGTCTGAAGGGAATTGGTTCCCCTAGATTTTAGTTAGGGGGGCCAGAGTAAAGGGGGCTGAACACAAATGCCCCCCCCCCACCCACACACACACTTTTCACATATTTATTTGTATTATTTATCATTTTCCTTCCACTTCACAATTATGTGTCACTTTGTGTTGGTCTATCACATAAAATCCCAATAAAATACATTTATGTTTTTGGTTGCAACATGACAAGATGTGGGGAATTTCAAGGGATATCCATGGGTTGTGTAGGATGGAGATATATATATATTTGTGCACATAAGTTTACATACCCTGGCAGAATTTATGATTTCTTGGCTATTTTTCAGAGAATATGAATGATAACACAAAAACTTTTCTTTCACTCATGGTTAGTGTTTGGCTGAAGCCATTTATTATCAATCAACTGTGTTTACTCTTTTTATATCGTAATCACAACAGAAACGACCCAAATGACCCTGATCAAAAGTTTATATACCCCAGTTCTTAATACCGTGTGTTGCCCCCTTTAACATCAATGACATCTTGAAGTCTTTTGTGATATTTGTGGATGAGGCTCTTTATCTTCTCAGATGGTAAAGCTGTCCATTCCTCTTGGTAAAAAGCCTCCAGTTCCTGTAAATTCTTGGGCTGTCTTCCATGAACGGCACGTTTGAGATCTCCCCAGAGGGGCTCAATGATATTGAGGTCAGGAGACGGAGATGGCCCCTCCAGAACCTTCACTTTATTCTGCTGTAGCCAATGACAGGTGGACTTGGCCTTGTGTTTTGGATCATTGTCATGTTGGAATGTCCAAGAACGTCCCATGCGCAGCTTCCTGGTTGATGAATGCAAATGTTCCTCCAGTATTTTTTGATAACATACTGCATTCATCTTGCCATCAATTTTGACCAAATTTCCTGTGCCTTTTGTAGTTCACACATCCCCAAAACATCAGCAATCCACCTCCATGTTTCACAGTAGGAATGGTGGACCTTTCATCATAGGCCTTGTTGGCTCCTCTCCAAATGTAGTTTTTTGGTTGTAGACAAAAAGCTCAACTTTGGTCTCATCACTCCAAATGACTTTGTGGCAGAAAGTTTGAGGCTTGTCTCTGGGCTGTCTTCTGGCGACTCGACCATGCGGCCCATCTTTCTTCAAGTGCCTCCTTAATTGTGCATGTGTCCTGTATTTCACCTGAAGTTATTTGTGGGCTTTTCTTTGCATCCCGAAAAATTTTCCTGCCAGTTGTGGCTGAAATTTTAGTTGGTCTACCTGACCGTGGTTTGGTTTCAACAGAACCCCTCATTTTCCACTTCTTGATTAGAGTTTGAACACTGCTGATTGGTATTCTCAATTCCTTTGATATCCCTTTCCTGTTTTATACAGTTCAACTACCTTTTCCCGCAGATCCTTAGACAAATCTTTTTGCTTTCCCCGTGACTCAGAATCCAGAAACGTCAGTGCAGCACTGGATGAAAGGTACAAGGGTCCGTCAGAAGTCCAGAAACTCATTGACCCTTTTATACAGACATTAATTACAAGTAAACAGATCACAGGTGAGGATGGTTACCTTTTTAATAGCCATTCAGGCTGCGTTCACGCTGGTACGACAAACGCTCCGACATTGGGAGCTCGTGCCACATGATGTGTGAAAATCAATGTTTCCCTATGGAAAGGGAAACATTAACTGGTCCGACACAAGTCGGTCCGACTTTGAAAATGCTCCCTGCACTACTTTGGTCCGACTTTGATCCTACTTCAGCCCGTGGAATATCACTGAAGTCGTATCGCCGTCTTTACTGATCTGACTTTGGCATCTACTTGTGCTCTGATGATCTTGAAGGGGTCCTTTGGTCTGGTATAGGTTTTAAGGGGAACCCCCACGCTGAAAAAACGGTGTGGGCCCCCCCAAATCCATACCAGACTGTTATCCAAGCACACAGCCCGGCAGGTAAGGAAATGGGGTGGGGCTGAGCGAGTGCCCCCCCCCGAACTGTACCAGGCCACATGCCCTCAACATGGGGGGTGAGTGCTTTGGGGCAGGGGGACCCTGCACCCCACCCCAAATCACCTTGTCCCCATGTTGATGAGGACAAGGGTCTCTTCCCGATAACCCTGGCCGCTGGTTGTCGGGGACTGCGGACAGGGGGGCTTATCGGAATCTGGAATCCCCCTTTAATAAGGCGGCCCTCAGATCCCAGCCCCCCACACTATGTGAATGAGTATCGGGTACATTGTACCCCTACCCATTCACCTAAAAAAAAATATCAAAAACAAAACACATTATACATGTTTTTAAAGTAATTTTATTAAGGCAGCTCCATCGTCTCTTCCGATGGAGCTGCCTCTTCTCTTCTCCCCTCTCCGGTTCTTCTCTCTCTGTCCGCTGTCTTCTGCCTCTGGTGGGTCTTCTCTGCTATCTTCTCGCTCTTTTGCTGGGTCTTCTCTGCTGTGTTCTCCCTCCTGTTCTTCTTCCGATGTTGACTCAACACTCTCTCCCGCTCTAATGCTGGGTGCACGGTGTGCCATTACTTATATTGGCATGTGGCAGGGTCACCGGGTGATGACATCCGGAGGGCCCACCCCTTATGATGTCACCGCCCGGGGCATGATGGGGTGGTGATGTCATAAGGGGTGGGCCTTCGGTGACCCCACCCCAATATAAGTAATGGCACACCGCGCACCCAGCATTAGAGCGGGAGAGAGCTTTGAGTCAACATCGGAAGAGCAGAGGGAGAACACAGCGGAGAAGACCCAGCAAAAGACCGAGAAGATAGCGGATGTGACCTGGCAGAAGACAGCGGGAGAGCAGAGAAGAACCGGGGAGGGAAGAAGAGACGCAGAAGACGTCAGTGGAGGACACAGAAGAGCCGGAAAGGGGAGAAAAGATCGGAAGAGACGATGGAGCTGCCTTAATAAATTGCTTTAAAAACGTATAATGTGTTTTTATTTTTGACATTTTTTTTAAAAAAAGTGAATGGGTAGGGGTACAATGTACGACATACTCATTCACATAGGGTGGGGGGGCCGGGATCTGGGGGCCCCCTTATTAAAGGGGGCTTCCAGATTCCGATAAGCCCCCCGCCCACAGACCCCGACAACCTACGGCAAGGGTTGTCTGGAAGAGTGCTTTGACCTCATCAATATGGGGTACAAGGTGCTTTGGGGGCCCCCCCTGCCCCAAAGCACTCGCATGAGGGCATGCGGCCTGGTAGGGTTCGGGGGGGGGGGCGCGCTCGCTCGTCCCCATCCCCTTTCCTGACCTGCCAGGCTGTGTGCTCGAATGAGGGTCTGGTGTGGATTTTTTTTTGGGGGGGGGGGGGGTAAGACCCCGTGCTGTTTTTCGGCGTGGGGGTTCCCCTTAAAATCTATACCAGACCAAAGCATCTGGTATACTCTTCAAAGGGGGAACCCATGCCGTTTCTTTTTTTTTTTCTTTCCCCCCCCCCTAAAGATTCATACCAGACACAGTGCCTGGTATTGTCGGGGATCAAATTCGGATCCCTGTTCATTGAAGTCGTACTTCAAGTCGCAGGGCAAAGTCAGATCCAAAGTGGTACGACTGTCGTGTCGTACCAGCGTGAACCCGACCTCAAACCCCTTTGTGTCAACTTGTGTGCATGTTATCCGACCAAAATCACCGGGGTATGTAAACTTTCGATCAGGGTCATTTGGGTAGTTTCTGTTGTCATTATGATATAAAAAGAGTAAACACAGTTGATTGATAATTAATGGCTTCAGCCAAACACTAACCATGAGTGAAAGAAAAGTTTCTGTGTTTATCATTCATATTCTCTGAAAAATGGCCAAGAAATCATAAATTCTGCCAGGATATGTAGACTTATGAGCACAACTGTATATATATATATATATATATATATATATATATATATGTGTATGTGTGTGTGTGTGTATATATATATATCTCGATCAGCCATAACATTCTGACCACTGCAGGTGAAGTGAATAACATGGATTATTTGGTTACAATGGCATCTGACAGTGAGTGGGATACATTAGGCAGCAAGTGAACATAGAAAAGAGAGGCCACCTATGCACAGACCGAGGCAGCACTCAGTCCCCAATATTCCGTAAAACCAAGAAACTTTTAGCCCATGGGACTTTACTGAGTGATGCCGACTAGAGTAATGAGCGTTGCAGCAGCCACTTGTGGTACTGTCTTGTCTGGTTTTGACTTGTCTCAAGAGGGGTAGTGTATTTTTTGGCCTTCTTGCATTGCATGCCCTGGCCCCGGGTTCCCCCGCCGCCTTCATCTCCTGGGTGGGACCTCAGCTGTGGAGGTCGTTCCACAACGCTGGGATCTGGCTTTGACTCAACTTTTGGCGTTTTATCATGCAGCCACATTTTTGAACTATCTGAGTGTACACAAAATTCAACCTGAACAAGTGGGTGTTGTCCCATGAAACAGCTCCTTCAAATTATTAAATGCTCTAGAAATTATGTTTATACATTGATATTTGCAATATGTATGTACACTGTTTGATATGTTTCTTATGATGACCCAACCAATATTGAACTCTGCTTGTTTTAAATAAATTTTGTATTTTTTAATATTTGATGAATTGCTCTACTCGGTAATATCCCATGGGCTAAACTTCTCTTGTCCCTGAAGTTGATGTGTTGAAAACAGAAAAAATGGACAAGTGTAAGGATTTGACAAGTACCAAATTGTAATGACTAGATTATGGGGTCTGAGCAACTCCAAAACGGCAGCTCTTGTGGGATGCTCCCAGTCTGCAGTTGTCAGGACCGACCAAAAGTGGTCCAAGGGAGGGGAACCATTGACGGGGTTACGGGCAGCCAAGGCTCATTGATGGAGGTGGTGGAGGGGGGGAGGCTCAGTGATGGTGGTGGGGGGGGGGCTCAGTGATGGAGGTGGTGGGGGGAAGGCTCAGTGATGGACGTGGTGGGGGGGAGGGCTCAGTGATGGACGTGGTGGGGGGGGAGGCTCAGTGATGGACGTGGTGGGGGGAGGCTCAGTGATGGAGGTGGTGGGGGGGGAGGCTCAGTGATGGAGGTGGCGGGGGGGAGGGCTCAGTGATGGACGTGGTGGGGGGGAGGCTCAGTGATGGAGGTGGTGGGGGGGAGGCTCAGTGATGGAGGTGGTGGGGGGGAGGCTCAGTGATGGAGGTGGTGGGGGGGAGGCTCAGTGATGGTGGGGGGGGGGCTCAGTGATGGTGGGGGGGGAGTCTCAGTGATGGTGGGGGGGGAGTCTCAGTGATGGAGGTGGGGGAAGGCTCAGTGATGGAGGTGGGGGAAGGCTCAGTGATGGAGGTGGGGGAAGGCTCAGTGATGGAGGTGGGGGAAGGCTCAGTGATGGAGGTGGGGGAAGGCTCAGTGATGGAGGTGGGGGAAGGCTCAGTGATGGAGGTGGGGGAAGGCTCAGTGATGGAGGTGGGGGAAGGCTCAGTGATGGAGGTGGGGGAAGGCTGAGTGATGGAGGTGGGGGAAGGCTGAGTGATGGAGGTGGTGGAAGGCTGAGTGATGGAGGTGGTGGGGGGGGGCTCAGTGATGGAGGTGTTGGGGGGAATGCTCAGTGGTGGAGAGAAGACTCCTGGGGGGGGACTCAGTGATGAGGGCGGAGGCTCAGTGATGAGGGCGGAGGCTCAGTGATGAGGGCGGAGGGAAGCCTCAGTGGTGGGGCTCAGTGATGGAGGTGAGGAGAAGAAGGCTCCGTGATGGAGGTGGGGGGGGGGGGGGGAGAAGGCTCAGTGATGCAGTGATGGAAGTAGGTGGGGTGGGGGGGAGGCTCAGATTATGCACACTGCAAAAATGGTTCAAGAAGGGTTTAAGGAACACAAGTTGGAGGTGTTGACTTGTGAGAAAGGTGTGATGGACTTTCTGTTTTTCTTTAACTATTATACAAAATGGATAGTAGCTTTGGCATACTTTATTCTAACTCTTGTTTTCTTTTTCTTTTTTTCTTATTTTGACAATATGTGGTTTTGCTTAAGCTACGTCCTGTGGATACGGGTGACTGTGACCCAAAGATGCATAGTTTTGCATATTGGGAAACTTTTTTGGGAACTGTTGAAGAGAGGTTTTAATTCGATGTCACACTTCTCTTCCAACACTTGGCCTCCAAGTTCTCCGGATCTCAATCCAATCGAGCATCTGTGGGATGTGCTGGAAAGACAAGTCCGATCCAAGGAGGCACCACTTCACAACTTACAGGACTTAAAGGACCTGCTACTGATGGCTTGGTTCCAGATACCACAGCGTACCTTCAGAGGTTTAGTGGAGTCCATGTCTGGACAGGGCATGGCTGTTTTGGCTGCAAACGGGCTTATTGAATTTTCGATGGGTGGTCGTATAGATTTTCTAGGAAAGTTTCAAATTGATATCTGTCTCAAACAATATATTGAATTCAGTTATCGCTGAGAACCACAGAACCCCTCCCCTTTGTTCTTATCGCTCAGGACCACAGAACCCCTCCCCTTTGTTCCTAGTTCTCTCCCAGGACCACAGAACCCCTACCCTTTGTTCCTAGTTCTCTCCCAGGACCACAGAACCCCTCCCCTTTGTTCCTAGTTCTCTCCCAGGACCACAGAACCCCTCCCCTTTGTTTCTCTTTATCTCCCAGGACCACAGAACTCCTCCCCTTTGTTCCTAGTTCTCTCCCAGGACCACAGAACTCCTCCCCTTTGTTCCTCGTTATCTCCCAGGACCACAGAACTCCTCCCCTTTGTTCCTAGTTCTCTCCCAGGACCACAGAACTCCTCCCCTTTGTTCCTTGTTATCTCCCAGGACCACAGAACCCCTCCCCTTTGTTCCTCGTTATCTCCCAGGACCACAGAACCCCTGCCCTTTGTTCCTCGTTATCTCCCAGGACCACAGAACTCCTCCCCTTTGTTCCTCGTTATCTCCCAGGACCATAGAACTCCTCCCCTTTGTTCCTCGTTATCTCCCAGGACCACATAACTTCTCCCCTTTGTTCCTAGTTCTCTCCCAGGACCACAGAACCCCTCCCCTTTGTTCCTAGTTATCTTCCAGGACCACAGAACCCCTCCCCAGTAATGTGATATCCTCAGCTTGGGATAGACACACTCCTCTTTCATTCTTCCATAGTTTACACCAGCAACCGGTCATGAAGAATTTGCTCCCTAAAAAATGCTGCAGCTGTTTTACAGACCCATGAACGCAACTGCAGAGACCTCACTTCAGGAGTCCGAGAGAATAAGCAGTTTTTGGTCATTGAGCTGACCAGCAGCCAACATTTTAAAGTGTTGGGTTGACCATTATGTTTTTTAATCAAGCATAGCTTGTCTTTGCATAAAACGAGCCTTACCTTCGTGTCTTGTTTCCCCATTTGCTGTTGATTGTATGCTATTGTGGACAGGGCCCTACCACCTTTTAGTTCATAGCTCACAACATATATTCATCTTTTGCAGAGTTTTTGTGATTTTTCAATTGTAAGCACTGTTTGTTGGTGACACATGAAGAGTAATAGCAATGCCAACTCATATGAACTCTTAAAGTCTTGAATGCATCTTAATTTTTTTGCGCTAATCATCTTTTTCTTTTCTCTACAAGCTGCGGAGCACGAGAACCGAAACCGGAAGGACCCGTACATTAATGCTCGCGAAGGCCCATTCCAGGAAAGGAGAAACCCGATGGGGCCTTGCCCTGGCTGTGGAACATTCTGCAATAATCAGTGCGCAGCAAGCTTTCAGTGGGAACAAAGGCGGCTGCAACACAGTGTCCCTGGGGCAATGGAAACAAACCGATATGCATCACCTCCAAACCCCTATTTCAATGCTGGTGCAAATCCAGCAGCTTTTCCCAATGTGCGCCATCCTCTAAGACATGGGACTCCTCCGATGAATGTTCAAGGGAACCCGGCAATGATCCAGTTGTCCCCACAATTTGCTGGATATCGTAGGCCAGGAGATCCAAGGTCCCCCAACATTTTGCATGGAAAGCCAGAGCTTCCACCAGGACATGTCATTCATGGAGGCAACACAGCGGCTGCAAATTTACATGGGCAAAACCAAAGTGGCAAATATGGAACTATGTCAGCAAACATCGGGGGCAATCATAGGAAGTCACAATCCATGTCTCCTCTTGCCGCTCTGGAAACTATGCCAATGCTGGCTACTAATAACAGCCCAAATGCCGTAAATGAACAGAGAAGTAGATCTGCTAACCAGGTTGCCAACACCACAAATGCTATAACTGACCAGAGAAGCAGACCTCCAAACCAAATGGCTAATAACAGCCCAAATGTTTTAACTGACCAGAGGAACAGACCTCCAAACCAGATGACTAATAACAGCCCAAATGCTTTCATTGACCAGAGAAGCAGACCTCCAAACCAGATAGCAAATAACAGCCCAAATGCTATAACTGAACAGAGAAATAGACTCGCTAACCAGATGGCTATAAATTGCTCAAATGCTTTAACTGACCAGAGAAGTAGACCCATTTACCAGATGGCTAATAACAGCCCAAATACTATAACTGACCACAGAAGTAGACCCACTTACCAAATGGTTAATACCAGCCCAAATACTATAACTGACCACAGAACTAGACCCACGTACCAAATGGCTACTAGCAGCCCAAATACCATAACTGACCACAGAACTAGACCCACTTACCAAATGGCTAATACCAGCTCAAATACAGTAACTGACCAGAGAAATAGACCCCCAGCCCAGATTGTGACTAGCAGTGATGCCACCAGAGCAACTGTTCCTCAAAATATCAACAAAAGGCCAGACAATTTACAATGCTCCATAATAGGAGGTAAAGTCGTCAAAGTGGTACAGTCTGTCACACCGCCAACTGGTAACACCGGGCAGCCAAGGCCCAACGAAGTGACTTTTAATAGGAGCCCCTCTCTAGGTCCCAGCG
The DNA here is from genome assembly GCA_037952925.1 of Lithobates clamitans. Taxonomy (NCBI): domain Eukaryota; kingdom Metazoa; phylum Chordata; class Amphibia; order Anura; family Ranidae; genus Lithobates; species Lithobates clamitans. The sequence goes on from JBBGZY010002467.1 coordinate 38,716, forward strand.
GTAACTATGCTCCCAAAAATGCCCAGCCCTCATCAACAATGAGTCAGGAAGCTGGTCGGGCAACCACTGGAGAAAGTGTGGGAAGTAAACGACCTGCCTCCCAACAGGCACCAGATGGTGTGCTGCCTCCTAAAAGAGCAAGCCCCACTGTAATTATTGTTGATTGTGATGAAGGAAAACCAGCATCATCCCTAGTGACGAGTGCAAACAACCCCGGCACTGCTTGTGGAACACCTCCTACTTCCAAGTCAGAAAGTCTTCCTTCAGAGCCGATTGTGGTTAATGACGATCAGGATTCCAAGAATGCTGAACTTCAGGACGCTAGAGAAGATAAGCGCTCTCTAGCTCCGATCACCATCAGCAGCATCCGGACTTCTGGAATATTTAACCCGCCTATAATCCGGGGTAAAAGAGAAGTGAAAAATGACTCCAATACCATAATTATTATTGATGACAAAGATCCAGATGGGGCTGCCCCTCAGACTTTACAAACCAAGATGACTAAAGATGAATCACAAAGTTCCACCTCTGGAACTCCTCCAATGAAAAACCCCAAAGCTGCTGGTGAGCCTCCACCCTTGGCCCCCAAAGTCCAACCGCAAGGAGTGCAGCAGGGTACCCCAGTTATGGTTAATAAAGTTCATATGCAGCAACCTTCTCCGATCATTGTCACTGGTGGCACGAGCCTTAGCAACCAACCACTGCCAGTCAATGGAAATCAAAGCATCATGTTGACCTTTCCTGTCACTGTTGGAAGTTCAGGGATAATGCTTGCAACTCCAGTGAATATTTCTGATAACCAAATTTCTGGGGTGAACCACACCAACAGAATGCCAGTAGGCAAGAACCCCCGTTTTGTACAGCCAAACAGTGTTCCCATCAACGTTGCACCTCAGAATGTTCATTCTAAGTTAGGCCAGGTGACTATGAGGCCTGTAATTGGTCAGGCTAATAGACTTGCAGTACCCGTTCCTCACGGACAGGCAAAATCCATAACGGTCAACGTTAACCAGCCTGGCAGTGTTGCAGGAACTCTGAGTATAAATAATGCCAACCTTCAAAAGGTTAATGGTGGTACTCTTAAAGCTGTTCCGGTGACAGCTGCTGGGAACCAACCAGTAGGTCAGTCGTTCCCGCTTTTTGTGGATGCCAATTCTGGTCTTATCCTTACTGGATCTGCAGTACCTTCCAAGGATGCTGTACCCTCTGGTATAGGGAATGCTACAGTGGTCACTGTTAACGGTGGCGTGGTTTCTGGAAATGTTGGCCCTGTGGCCATGGGTGGAAAGTTGGCCTTCAGCCCTGTTAACGTCAATGGACTTGCCAATACAACATTCATTACAGTAGATGGGCCAATGAGTCTAGGGAACAATTCTTCCGTCACACTTGCCAGTAACCCAACCAATATCAACAATAAAGGATTAAATATTGGCAATTCTACTATCCTCACATTGAACGGTGGCTTGGGCATTGGTAGCGCCCACCCTGTTGGTGCACCCATAGCAAATATTGCTTCCATCAATACAAATGGCACCTTGCAAGTTGCACCAACGGCAGCTTCGGCTGTTGTAAGCGGGCAGCAGAACAGTGGGATTATTATAAGAAAGGTCGGAGATCCCAGTACGGTATCTCAGAACCCTCAGCCCAGCGAGGATTCACCAGTGGTGGTTGTAGAGAGACTCTTTAACTGTAGCGAGTGCGGGGAAAAGTTTAACTCCCTCGAGAACTTAACTTCTCACCAGGTGGTACATAAACGGCCAAACACCCAGCCAGAGGGAAAAGCTGGCGAGGCAACTTCCAAAGACAATGAAGTTCTTCCAGGCGGGGCAGAAGATGACTCTCCCACCATCTTGTACACCACCCAAGGAGATGATGGCAGCACGGTTTACGTTGTCACTGTCTAGACACATGTTGAAAAATACTGAAGCTCTTAATTTTTGTAGCAGGATTCGGTTTTTAGTTTTTGACTTTTTTTTTTTTTTTGGACATTTTTCTATCTGTGTTTAACCTTTTATTCCACTTCAGTGATTTTAGAGTATCATATACTCGGTGTAATGTCTCTCGTCTCTCTAGAGCTGGTTGCTTTCCTTTGTAGAAGACTCTAGAACAACGTGTTAGGTACAGACAAAAAAAGACTGTTAACAGATAACTTCTAGAAAAGGGAAAATGTAAACTTTGCCTAGTCTTGTATAAGCAGAAGGTAGAATTGACATGTAAAGCTGTACATAATGATTTGCTAGGTTCCTCAGACACTTCGTAAAATAACACTTCAGATATAGTCTACTGTAACCCTGGGAAAAGGCGTAAAAGTAGACAAAGCCTTTTCCTGCTCTAACGTAGAATACATAGACTATATGCAAGCTTTCTGGTTTATGGAGGATTTGTTTTCTAAGTCATGTCTGCTCAGAATTTGGGGTGCTGAGTAGAAGAAGAATGCATCTTGCCTGTGTCCCCAGCTGTCACGGAAGAGGTTGAACACCACATACTAAGGATATCATGACCTGGCTGATGATGTCACTTGAATGGATGCCAAATATTCCCCTTAAAGTGTTCACCTTTTCAAAAGTGAGCTAACAGTGTAACCCCCCCCCCCCCCCCCCCGTCCCTGCTGTACTTAACTTTGGGGATGATGAGCTGACAGTGCCCACACAGCCAGTGCAGCGGTCTGTGGATTAGATATCCCTACTCTTCTCTGCAGCGCTTCCAGGATGGAACCGAGTGATTGTGATTGGTCAGTGCCAGCACAGCCCTTCTCCCTCTTGTCTGTGCAGCACATCCAGGACGGATCGGAGGGATTCTGATTGGTCAGCACCAGCACATCTCTTCTCCCTCTTTGTGCACTACATCCAGGACGGATCAGAGCGATTTGTGATTGGTCACTGCAAGCACAGCTCTTCTCCCTCCTTTTCTGTGCAGTAGATCCAGGAGGGATCTGAGTGATTGTGATTGGTTAGTGCAAGCACAGCTCTTCTCCCTCCTTCTCTGTGCAGTAGATCCAGGAGGGATCAGAGTGATTGTGATTGGTCAGAGCCAGCACAGCTCTTCCTCTTTTCTGTGCAGTAGATCCAGGAAGGAATAGGGGAATTCTGATTGGTCAGCGCCAGCACAAAGCATCACTCTGATCCGGCCCTGAAACGCTGCAGAGAAGAGCAGGAATTTTAGATCCCAGGTCCACTACATGGGCTGCATGGGATTTAGACAAGGAAGGCTTGCCGCTCCAGGTGAGATGAGGAAGCCTGATGGAGCTAGTAGGTGCCCGACTCGGCTCACCTCCGCAATTATTGTATAAAAAGAAGAATAGGCTGCACACCACGATTGTGATCCAAAAATCCTTTATTGGGACCACACCGCCCGGGTACTCTGGCCTTGTGACGTCACTCTGGGATGTCCCAATAAAGGATTTTGGAGCACAATCGTGGTGTGCAGCCTCTTCTTCTTCTTTTTATACGTAGGCTGTGTGGGCACTGACTCCTCCACCACAGAGGTAAGTAGAGCAGGAACCTGGGGGGGGGGGGGGTGTACGCTGTGTGCTCACCTTTTTTTTAATTTTGTTTTTCTTGAAAAAGTGAACTATGCCTTTAAACTAGAGGGGAGCAGAACACTACTGTTTATGTCCAAGCCAAGAACACTACAGACCTATGAAAAGTTGTATGATCGACCTTCAGATGTAATAAAAAGTATTAAGGCCTTGAGGAAAAAGATAATTTCTTCCACCAAGCTGGCTTCCTGTTTCTAATGTCTCTTATAAAAAAAAAAAAAAAGAGGAAGGATTCACTGCTGTGACATAGAAGTAGAAGTTGGTAGAGATAAAGATGAAGTTTATTGGCTGAGTAGATGAGAGGCTTTTCACATAGCTGAGGCCTTCCTTCCAACTTCAGAAAAAGACGAATTCTAGTAGCAAATCTGATAGGCAAAAGGCACATTCCTGGTCCCACTTTTGGGACCAGGAAGCTGAACTCCAGGAAACCTACAAATCTCCCCCTGTGCCTGCACTGCAAGAGTTATGTCTAGGGGTCTGGATAAAACCACTTTTTCCTACCAGATCCTCTTCTCCTGCAGGTTCCTCTGTGCTGCAAAACCAGTCCCTGCAGCCTCTTCTTACCTATGCTCCAATGGTCTAAGGTCCTCTGACATCATCTAGATTCAGGGATCATACCCGTCTACCTAGGTAGTGGAGGATCCAGTACATAAAAGTGGTTTTCCATCCTGTACACAGAAACTAGAAGGGACTTCATGGACCCCCATTAGAAAAAAGAAAATGGATACATGCTTAGACACTTCATTTCCCGGTTCCAGTGGTGAAAATATTGGATTATGGCAGTATTGAGGGGTTAGCAGGGTCTGTATCAGAACAGTGAAAGTAAGCAGAACGTTTGCCAGAGAACATTTTGGATATCATTCAGATCTTTTGGATGGAGGATTTCTCAAAAATTCTAATTCCAACCTTTTATAATCAAGGCCACCTTTCAAAGCATGCTCTTCAGTGTCCAGGGTTGACCAAACACTGCACTCTAATTGGTTCACAATGTGGTAGAATGCAGTGCTGACTCAGCATCTGGCATATTCCATAAGGGTAGCACCAGGGCCATCTACCAGGGCAAAGTGTCTTCTGCTAGAAAAAAACTTTGGCGCACTTTATGGCTCCACCTACATTACTTCCGATTTTGGTCTTGCGGAGCTCACATAGCGTCCACTCATTTTGCTTCTTGCCACATATCAGGCGTTTTGTTTTTTTTTATCCGAAGGCAGTTTTGTATCAAAGCTGAAATCTGGGCTATACAAATATTGTCTGAATACAAGACCTCTGTACAGGAACTTCTGTAATAAAGACCACTCACTGCTGCTCTCCCTCCTTGTGCAGAATGACTGGTCTGGTCTCCGCCCCCCCCTCCTGTAGTTTTCTGCAGGCAGCCTGTGGTGGGTGGAGTCTGTTGGCCCCCTCCTACAGCTCTGTGCTCTCTCCTTGTGCAGAATGACTGGTCTGGTCTCCGCCCCCCTCCTGTAGTTTTCTGCAGGCAACCTGTGGTGGGTGGAGTCTGTTGGACCCCTCCCACAGCTCTGCGCTCTCTCCTTGTGCAGGGCGACTGGTCTGGTCTCCGCCCCCCCTCCTGTAGTTTTCTGCAGGCAACCTGTGGTAGGTGGAGTCTGTTGGGCCCCTCCCACAGCTCTGCGCTCTCTCCTTGTGCAGGGTGACTGGTCTGGTCTCCGCACCCCCCCCTCCTGTAGTTTTCTGCAGGCAGCCTGTAGTGGGTGTGGCCTGTTGAACCCCTCCCACAGCTCTTAGGCTACATTGCAGGACAGTGATAATGTCACCACTATCATTACAAGGTGGTAATATCTGTGCCTGCAGAGGCATTTGGTGCACACTAAGTGGATTCATATTCTTTGTGGTTATATTTAAATAAAAGTTTCTTTGTGTCCAGAATTCAGCTTTAAGAAACACAAATTCTTCTGAATGGAACTATGTTTTTTTTTTTTTTAATTTGTCATTCTTTATGTATAAGTTTTGCTGTTTTTTTTATTACAGAAATGTTCTTACAATATGATACAATAAGTACTCATTGTAGGTTATAGATTTGGCCCAACTTGCAGATTTTATACACTTTCTGTTGTAGGTTTTGTTTTCCAATATATTGATTTGTATGTAATGTTCCTTCCATCGGTCATCTCTAAGGAATGTGATTAGCAATGCTTGACACGGACTGCAGAGAGAGTCAGCCTTCTAGAATGTTTCCGGTCTCAGCAAATCTGAAATGATAGATTAGCACTGAGAGGTGCCGGAGTCTGTGTGTGGCACTGCCAACCATCAAACTGACTTCATATGTAATGAGAAGATGTGGGTGCTACCATGTACTCACAGAACTGCAAACTATACAAATATGCAGTGATAAGATTATTTGCAATGAATAGATTCAAAGTCCCATAAAGATCTGAAAAACTAGTGCTTCCCTTTAAAGTAAACCTGTGGCCAGACTATGGATCCTTTAAATATTCACATTTTTTTAAGCGCTAGATTAACTTCAAAATAAGCCCTTATTGACCTCTGTAGCTGCGGGTACTGTGGTGCAATTAATCCTCAAGTTCACAACAAAAGCAGTGACATTATTCACATTTTCTCTGCAGTCCGGCTCCCCATGCTCAGCACTGACTCAACTTTGCTCCTCTTTTTTTTTTTTTTTTTTGTAGAAACTTGGTATCTCACTTGATGCAGCACGGACCCCTCCCCCAGCAGTGACCCAGACGCTCATCTTGCCCTCCCCCTCTCCTTTCTGCATTGACTTTACTCACCCTGCCATCCCCTTTCAGAGGGCCCCCTGTCTCTCCTTCCGAAACAGCTTAACAGCTCAGTTTGCCCTGCTGTCCTCCCTAGCAGTTAATCAGCAGCTCAGTTCCCCCTCTCAGCCATGACTTAGAAGTTCAGCTCATCCTTCTGTCCTACCCAGTAGTGAATCAGAAGGTCAGCTCCCCCTGCCCAGTAGTGACTTGGCAGTCTTCTAATCACTATTGAAATCACAGAGCTGGATCTGAGGGTGGGGGGGAGCTGAGCTGCTGAGGGCCAACTTTAATGACTTCAGTGCTTCCCTTGTGGGTTTTGAAGGTGAACTGCTCTGTGGTGTCCCAAATTGTCATTCCAATTGGCCCTCTTTTGAAACCAAATTCCATTTTACCACTTTCTTCTATGGTTTAATTTCTTTAATCCAGTGTACAGACCTGTTTGAAAAATGTACTATCTGAATACAAAAGTGTGATGCACTAAATCAGCCCTTCTCAACCAAGGTTTCCGTGAAACCCTAGAGTTTCTCCAGTGGTTGTTAGGGGTTCTTCTCCAAATGACCCCAGTAACCACCAAAACAAGTTAGTCTCCCAATGATGACCTAAGTAAGTTCTGCCCAAGTCCACCAAAATTCGAAGTTCTCTCATTAGGCATCAAAATTTGAAGGGGTTCTTCTCTCAATAATGACCAAATTAAGATGTTTTCCTAATGACCATCAAAATAAGAAGGGGTTCGTCTCTAAATTACCTCCTAAAAAAGAGGTCACCGAAATGAGTTCTTCTCCCAATGACCTGAATAAGAAGTTCTGCCCAAGTCCACCAATATAAGTTCTTCTATTAACTACCAAAATTTGATGGCGTTCTTCTCCCAATGACGACCAAAATAAGATGTTCTTCCAATGACCACCAAAATAGCAAGGCGTTCTCCCAATAACCACAAAAATGAAAAGGTCCCCCTTTTTAAGTACTAAAATTTGAAGGGGCTATTCTTGCACTTACCACTGAAATAGGAAGGGGTTCTTCTCCCAATAACCACCATAGTCACATGACACTACAATGACCATTGCTATAGTGGACATTACTAACCACCAATGTAAAGGATGCACTACAAAATTTTGTTGATGGTTTTTTTTTTTGTTTTACTTCATTTATCATTGAAGTTTCTCATAGACTGACAAGTAAAGTCACATTCCTTATATTATATCTACAACTGTCTGAACTAATGTACTGTGAGGTGTAGATATACCTAATAATTGTTTGGGGGTTTCCTGAGACCTGAATATTGTTTCAAGGGTTCCTTAGTTGTAAGGATAAGAACTGCTGCTCAAAAATGATTGCATTTGTTCATTTTCAAAGCCGGTATAAAAGAAAGTAGTGGTAAAAAAGGCACTTGTGGGTATATCGGACTGTGTATTCTTCATGGTCTGCATACCTAGGAGCATGATAGATGCATCCTTTGCATACCTTCTGCTAAATTCTTACCTTCTGACTCATCTCAGGGTGTTGCAGGTGATCTTTGTTAAAAAATATACAAGTTCTTGAATGTCAATGCCCTCGGGAACTTTAAGACTTTAGGTCTTCTCTGTCTGAAGTATTTTGGTGGCACTTTTGCAATATGACCCTTTCATTAGTTTCACTGTTTCCTGAGACTTCTGCAGTAATAATATCTCAGACGATTAGAGGTTTCCAAACAGAAGTCTCAAGTTAGAAATGTTCATTAAATGTTGTTAAGTCTATAACCTCTTCCTGGCTGTGTGGCATATATGCATCGGAATGGGGGGGGGGGGGGGGGGGGGGGGTAGGCCTTCACGTGGGCCATACACATATATGCATCAGCCGAGCGTGCTCAGCACAGTGACTGAGCTGGTAGGCATGGCTCCCAATCCTGTATAGCCAATCACAGTGTACACATAATCAGGAACTCCGCCTGCTATCTTTCCAAAACCAATAAAGGTCCAGTGAGAGCCAAGTGCACAGGTGTTAAAGCAAAACTATACTTCCCTTTAGTGGTGCAGTCCCTTCCTGGCTACTTGCATGTTTAGCTGGTCTTCTTCTGGGTTCTGATCTTCAGCCATTTTGATTGGTGGGCCCGCACAAGTGTGGGAGTTCAATAATCCCACCAAATCCTGCAAATGCACTCTGAACAGGCAGGTAAGACCTAGTATGTCTCTACTGCAGCCTTTCCGAACTGTTTTAACATGAAGGAACCCTTAAAATAACTTTCAGGTCTTGGGGAACCCCTGCTAATAAATATTATATCTACAGATCACTATACATTATTGCGATGGCCACGGGGAAGAATGTTCCTTACATTTATGGTCTGTGGGAAGAAACCCCATCTTACAGATATCTTAAAAGATCATTGGTGTCCAGGGGAACTTGTTTGAAAGAAAGAAATTGCTCCTTGCTCAAGGAACCCTAAGCAACCTCTGGAGGAACCCTAGGTTTCCACAAGACTGCTCTACTACAATAAAAGTCCTGCCTGTGTGTAAATATTTGGGTGAAGTTATGCTTCATTTGAACATATTGCGTTGTTTCTATTTACATTCTGTCTTGTAGCACATGTGCAGTGTTTGCTACCTTCAAGGCATGCCTTTGATGATAACAGACACCGTACCATTGTACTTATATCAGCTCTCAATCGATCTTTCGAGTTCTAGATCCTGGTGGCACCATCCTTGGTGGGGAGGAGGGATTAGTTCCTCCTTAGTGGTCATCAATCAGTAAGAATGTGTAATTATCTTATATATCATTAACTACCTTTGGTGTGGATTTCGTCCCAAAACTCTACTGGTGGGTGAACTGGGTTCCTAGCATTGAGCTGACTGTCATCTCCGCCTATTGATGGTGGTTGTGGGATATGTGTGCTGTTACCATGGGGGAGACTGCTGGGAATGGTTCTCTGTGTATTATACTATCTGTTATATTGGTGCTCTCTACACCTATGATGGTATGTCTGTGGTGGGACATTAGAGAGTAAGCTCTTCTGAACAGACTGATGTGAACACTGTAAGGGTCTGTAGAAGTTCTTGGTGCTACATCATCCGTCGGTAAAAAAAAAAAAAAAAAATGGCGGTACGAGTGGAGCTCAGTGGTGTGCTGCCAGTTAAACATTAACAAATACACGCTTCTACTTCCCTACAGAGAATGACATCACTGTGTATGTATTTTCTATATCAGATATATACATAGCTAACCTTATACATCCAACGGCGTCAGTTTATCAGTAATTAAGTAGTTTGTAGAAGATGAATCACCCATCTCTGTCCTCTTAAACTCATACAGTCCAGTCTCCTGCAGTCCCATCAATCACTTCATTAAACCGCCGTCATATATCTGCTACAGATTAGAGCGTCTAGTCCATCCCATTATACTGAAATAGGCAGTCCAGCCATATGCCATAACCTCCAGTAATGCCATGTATAGTGACAGAAAAGGGTAAAGTTTTGTCGGTGGTTGGCTTCATGGACCATATCAATTCAGCAACTCTAAATGATCCCACTAAGTTCATTTCCGGCACTGATACCATGATGCTGAATGCAAAGATTTTTTTTGATTTTTTTTATTATTATTATTTTAATCCTATCTGCTTTACAATATAGAAGATGGGAGCTGCCATTGGTGAACTGAAAATTCTGGCTGCCATGCCAATACACTGGCTTCAAAACTAAGCCATTAAAGAACAGCCTTTAGTACAATTCTTTTCCCCCCACTTGCTAAGTGCAGTCTGCCTGCTATAATACCTTTCACCTTGTTTCAGTGATCTTCACTGTGAGGCCCTGACCCACCAAAACCAGTCGCCTTCTGGTCCTCTTCTTACTACTTCATGCGTTCCCCATTTGTTCCTGTAGATGAGCCACAATCCTGGCGCACTTAAACTGTCCTGCGGAGTATAGCTTGCCCATGGGAACAAATGGGGCGCATGTGCAGTAAGAAGAGGATATCACTGAAATTAGGGGGTGGGGCAAATATTTTACCGGTTGACTGTTGAGTACAGCTGTACTAAAAGCACAGTTGTAACTGGAAACAGCTTTATGTGACTTAAATCTTTCTTTACATGGAACAAGCATGCAGGCAGTGACTGTAAAACTTGCTGTGCATAAACTCAGGAGACATTTCTGTCAGGACAGGTTCTCTTTAGGTTCTATCTAGAGCATTGGTTCTCAACTACTGGGTCACTAGCCACTGCTGGGCTGTGGCCTCCCTTCTCGAGATGTTGATCCCTTAACCTCTTATTGAAGCCCACAGTGCCCCAGACCCCTGAGCCTCCACAGTGTCCTCCAACCTGCTGTAGAGCCTCCATCACTCCATAGTGACCCCCAGCCAGTACCCCACAGTACCCACCAGCTCCTTCCAGAAAAAACTCATTCCTTAGAGGGCCACCAGGTCCGCAGCAGAGTCTCCAAAACCCCCATCCCCCCCACAGTGACGCCATCTCATACATGTTTTGTATTCCTGTACTTTTTGTTGTATAAATTTTTGTTTTACTGTTGGGACATGGAAGATGGAGGAATTTACCTGGCCCCTGGTCTCAGAAAGTTTGAGAACCCAAGGTCTAGAGCGTTAATCTTTTCCATTTTCCATGGTCGTTTCTTTCACCACCTTTGGCCTTTAGCTCACGGAAAGAGGAGTTCCCGTGTGTGTAGATACATTATCACATTTGTGTATGTGCGTCCTTTTCTGTAGGTCACTGACCGTTCCACTTGTCAGTTTCCATTGTTACAATCTCAGCCTGCTGTAGAAGATGGTCCTGGAACTTGTAGCTCTTTACAGACTTGGCATATAGCTGTAGCCAGGAGGCGGTGGGATGTTTTTGCACCCGATATACGCTGCTCAAGCTGTGGAACGCAGCCAATAGTGCGATGTTCTCTCCGTTGTTCCTTCTTCTTCTGATGACATGTGAGTAGACCTGTGGATCCAGAAAGCATCGTGCGCACTTCACCTTCAGTTCTGACTGCTGCCAACATGTAAATATTTTCTATCAGTGTTTTATCTTTAGCCGATGTAGTATTATTTTACTGGATTGTTACCTTCTACCTCAACATGTGGTCCTGGGGTACACAATGTTATTGTTTTTGATTTTTCACATCACTTTGTATTCAATAAATTCTTTAAGTGTGTGTGTGTGCGTCCTCCCCTTTGTCAATGTTGTACGGTAGAAGTGGCGGCCGGTGGGACAGTCGTTTCTGCCTCAATTTCCATCATTTGGTTACTCAAAACTGCTGGATTTTCACAGTAAACCCTTCAATATCATCCAGGCTAATAATGAAAAGTTTCTAATCTTGTCTCATGTTTGGCCAGAATTTGATCAGCAGCACGGCACACTTTATTTGAGGATTTAGAAAAAAATTCAACATCGGAATTACTATAAATGGAAGCAAAATTTTTTGTGGATTATTTATTTTTTTACCATTTAATTTAAGAGAGATCTTCTTAAAGTTTCTGCACTTTTTTTTAACTATATTAAATATAAAAAAGTGCGGCAACTTTTTGAAGAACCCTCGTACAATATTACATTTTTTGCTTTCATTACATTTATTTTCACTTTCAATATTTTATTAAACACAAGTACAACAATGTACTTCAGAAAGGAATCAAGTATAACAACCAAATTTGCGTCCTGGTTGTTCTGAAGTGTACAGGAACAAATACAATCCTGCAAAAAAGGCTTGTCAACCTTGTGAACAGTCATACAGAAGAAAATTTTAGAATGGTGTTAAAGCGGAACTTCACCCAAAAGGAGAAGTTCTGCTTGTTTGTTACACACCCCCCTCCCCTTTAACAAATGGCACTTTTGGGGGGGATTGGTGGTGTTACCCGCTCCCATTTCCGGTCGGATTGTCATGGCGGTCTGCGCTGAAGTTCGGCACCCACTGGGGCACATCACAGGTCCCAAAAGAAGCAGGACCATTCACAAACTGCAAGACTTCACTGCCAGTTTCCCTTTGTTAAGATGCTGGAACCTTGACCCGAAGCCCTTTAAAGAATCGGCTCGAGAGGACAGCGCTGGATCCCTGAACAGGTAAGTGTCCTTATATTAAAAGTCAGCAGCTACAGTAGTTGTATCTGCAGACTTTTTAAATTTTTTTGGGCGCCCTGGAGCTTCTAATAGTGGGTAGTAGCCTGTGTCAGTAATGCCGATCTGGGGGCCTAGCCCATGTAAAGAGATCGCTCAAGGTGTTAAAAGGATGGTAGGAGAATAGAAGTTAGCAGAAAAAGTAGAGGGGAACAGGAGGAAGGGGAGGTAGGGACGACCAGTGGAACTCCACTCCAGTGGCCCCATCCAATTTGACCCGAGAACTTAAAGTTCGAGAAGATGGCGGTAAAAGTCACCAGGGAGACAATCGAATATCCAGGGGTCCTAGATCTGTCGTAATTTTGTCATGATGTCCAGCAATGTACTTGAGTTTATTATTATTCAGACCCCATTACATATGGGATCCTTTTCAATAATTTTCTATTAAAGTAAAGACAATTGTAGACATATGGAAGCAATGCACAAGTGCAGCCAGAGCCGTGGTCAGTGGTAGCATAGAGCCATAGCTGAACATTGTAGGAGCCTGTGGACAGATAAATGGGCTGATGGTTAGCAGAAGTCTAGCCAGAGTGCAATATTTGAGCTAATTACAAAAAAAGTTTTTCCCATAGTATTGTTTTAAGGCAAAAAACAAAAGCTCCTGGGAAATGAGACTTCCTGCCATTCCATATCTATTCACGCAAAATGGATATGGGCGCCTGAAAAAGGACACTCAAACTCTGCAGACCAAATATGAAAAAATTTAATTCAAATACCGTAATTGTCATTTCCTGATGAGCTCCATGACGGCTTACCACTGGGTAGATTCCACACAGAACTTACCCCCATGGCTTTCATTCATGACAGCTTGCTTACTTTCGTGATTGGCTACAGCTAATCACTTGGTACGGGCTGCTGTAATTGGCCCAGGCACCATGTGATAGCTGTGGGCCAATCACAGCATAACAATAGTAAGCAAAACCGTCAGAAGAGGAAGCCATTCATGACTGTTATTTTTTTTTTTTTTATGTTGTAATCATGTGATTGTTAATAGTGATCACATGATGCTGGGATTAAATACTGCGGTTCAAGGATCATGCTGCAGGGGACACACCAGTGCGCACATGCTCTGTGCATACCAGTATGCCGCCGAGCCTGTAGCTGCCACCTGCTTGCAGTAAAAGTACTGTGCGCGGGCAGCAAGTGGTTCAGTAAACATGTTTTGCCCGGTAGAGATCGCTTGGCAATCCCAACAACCATCTGGATGGACTCGGGAATGGCAACGTTTTGAGACCTGGATCAGGAGTAGCGGCGGTGCGATGAGGTCGATCTTGCCCTCAGGCTTCTATAACAGTGGTGTGAACAATTTGTTTCCCTGTAGCAGTGCCAGTACAAGCACCCAGGGCAATGGTGCGCCCCCCTCTCTCGACAAAATGTATGAGCATTTTGTGTCAGTAAAAATCCCCTCCAAAAAAAAAATTGAGTTCTAATCTGCACAATTACCCCCAAGCATAAATTCCTTGTGCAAGCCAAAATTCTCCCAACACAAAAATTCCCTCTCTTCCTCTACTCCTGACAGCTTGTAGGTAGGCACTCTCTATGCAGCGACCCCACCCCCCATCTTATGATACCACAGCGCCCACCCCTTGTCCCGGCCCTGCCCTGGAAGATGACCTTCGTCTTGATGAAGCTGAAGGCCTCTCCTTGGAGGAACAATGGGATTTTTGTTCTCATCTTGCAGAAAGAAATAGGAATATAACTAGTCATTGTAATAGATCGGCTGTAGGCTTTCTTCTCCAGGAATCGCCTACCTTCTTTGTAAGAGCCGATCACTGAATAGGGCTGATGGGCTCATAAAAATGCTGAATCTGCAGAAATAGAATATGGCTGAACAAAGTGACATGATATATGGAGAGGAAAGTTCAGGCTCTTAGAATATTATATAGTGAGCTGGTATAAAAGAGATGAGAGTGGTCGGGGAGTGCTGAGGAAGAGCATAACCTGTGGAACGTCCTGTCAAAACAGCCCTCTTGTTGGGGGCTGCTCCTCTCTCATTGACTCCTTGCGATCTGCTATATGGCTACCAGGCACAGATCAGATGGAATGTATTGCGTGCATTCCACTGTTCAGAAGCCATGACCCTAAGCTACCACCAAGTTAAAAACAAATCAGTCAGAGGAAGGTGGACACATTACTTTTTAATACCAATAGATGGTGCACCACCCCTTTAGGTAAAGTGCAAATAACCCATGGAAGGCGCCGTGCCCATTTAAGTAAAGTGCAAATCGCCCATGGAAGGTGTGCTCCCTCTTTAAGTAAAGTGCACATTACTTTTTAGTAGACGTGTATGTGTCATCCTGACCAGCAATGGGCTTCCCTATTAGACTTTCTAGTGGGCCAAAGTGATGGACTTTGTGCTGGCTGACCATGCCCATAATGCAGGTGGGTGTCCATGTAGCTGGTGTTGTCTATGGTGGTACCAAGGAATAGAAAGGAACATCCTCTGGATATGGGGAATTATACATTTATGAGTAAATGATCCTATGGGGTGGTCATGAGGACTAAAGAGCTTCCAAAACAGGTCCTGGAGGATCACCACCGCCACCAATCACAATTGGGTTATAACAAAAAAACAAGCCTGAACACTGACCCTGGGGGTGACGTATCACAGAAAATGGCACCACCTTGGAAATGCCAAAAATTAATTCTGCACCTTTTATTTTTCACTCATAGAAATGTCTTTTGGTGTTATTTTTATGTTTTTTTTTTTTTAAACTTTCTTTTGTAATTTCCATACAGACAGGAATGCAACAACGCAATAAACAGAACAGGATCCCTCTCTACTATAGGACACCGCTTTCCCCGTATGGAGTAGTACTCGTATGCAATGGAGGAGGTGCTTTTTTATGTTATTTAAATTCGGTATTCAGCAGTTTCAGTACGTGAGTGAAAAAAAATTCCTGACATATCACAATATATTTATCGACAGGATCATTTTTCAGAGAAGTTCCACCTGTTCCTGATGTCACCAGTCTGCTGCAGGCAGGAGGAAGCATTTCCCCAGTCTCTCCTCCCTCCAATGATCAGACTGCAGATTGTAACTTTGTAGAAGGCAGGAGGAAGCATTTCCTCAGCCTCCCCTCCCCCAGTGATTAGAGGAGGCTGAATAATGTCACAATCTCAACCTCAGCCAATCAGAAGGAAGCCTTGTATTCATTAATTAAAAATACAAAGCTTCGTGTGAATGGCTGAGCTCAATTTTGTTCCAGGAACAGAAAGGAAAGTCCCCGTGCCGCTGCCAGAACACAGCATCCATCTTGTATTTGCAATGGTAATAGTCTGTCTCGGCCAGCTTGGCCCACACAAATGATTTAAAATGAAATGAAACCTGCAGTTAGGCTAAAACCACATAAATGAGAAGAGGCTGGCAGCATTCACATTCAGGATTCAAGAAGTAGTCTGAAGCTTGCTGCAGCACATGAAAGGGGCGTTAGCTGAGGTTTGTTTTAAAGCCACACCCCTGGCTTCTGGAATTCAATATTCTGCAATACAACGCAGGACTCCTAATACAGCTGTGAGACATTCTACAGTGTTCTAACCAGGAATAACAATGCATTCAGTTGGGATTTTATGTCACTGACCTGCAATAATCTTCAATTTGTGAATATTTTTGGAAAATTCACATGGATTTTTTTTTTTTTATCCAAAGGATTGAAAAGTCTTAATTGTAGAAGTATTCACCCCCTTCACTGTGAAACCCCAACGTTGTGTGTTCCCGCAAGTAATGCTCCTGTTTCTGGAAGGCCTCGGAGTTGGCTGGAGAGCAGAACTGTACAAAGTCACGAGCACTAAAGAGCTTCAAAAATGGGTCGCGTAGGACCACCAATCACAGTTGGGTTACAACAAAAGACAAACCCGAACATTGACCACCCCCCAGAACACTCCTTTATTATGAATGGAAAGAATGTGGCAGAACTGTAACCACCTAGAGAAGACCTTCCACCAAAACCCAAGGAAGTGGGTAAGGGGGACAACTAGAACCAACCAACATGAAACCCAAAATGAGCTGAGTGCAAAAAGCCGGGCTTTATAAAAAGTGGTGAAGAAAGAAACATTTTCTGAAAAACGTTCATATCAGATCCTGAATGTGCTTCAAGCTCAGGAGGCCAAAATGCAACATTTTGAACTTTAAGCATAATGCTGGGGTGGTGAGAAAACACCTATTCCGCCTTCAAAATCCATCCCCATCACTATCCTTTATATTCCATCCCTAAACTTGGTGCTGATGGCATAATGCTGTGCGGATGAGTTTCTATGGCAGGGGCTGGAAAACTGGTCAGGAATGAGGGCGACACAAATGAAGCCAAAAGCAATTCTAGAGGGCCGAATCTGGGGTGTAGGGTCAACTTGCAGCAGTACAGTGACCTTAAGTACATTCAAAGGTGCACCGGATTGCCTAAATCAGCCTTTTTCAACCTTCTTATCCCCAGAGGAACCCCTAAAGTAGGTCTCAGGGAAACCCTCCTTAAACCAATTTATTGGGGGTCAAATGCCCCTTTAACTCAATGATCAATACGAGAAGGCCACCTTTAACAGACAACAATTGAGACGTCAATCACCCACATCTTAAGGAACCCGTACAACCTCTGGAGGAACCTTCGGATTCCAATAAAGTGTTTGTTTACCCAAAAAAAATTTAAATCCTGTTCCCTTAACACGTGTCATTTGGCCCCCTGCATCACCTGAAATACCTGGCTGATCCTGCCAGTTTCTACCCTCCCCTCTCTGTGCTGACTCCCATGTATCAGGGCTACAGAGCCCTGACACTGGAGTCAGCATACGTGTCTTTGTCATCCGCAGCCTGCTCTGTCTCCTATGTGCTCTCTTCTTTGTCTGACATCTCCTCGATCCTCAATGCCTGCTCTAAAAAAAACTGTTTTTATTTTATATAGGTCGCTCTGACATAGAATAGTAAGCTCCCCGGTGCATGTCATTTCTAAAAATTGTGCGGTATAATAGCTTACTTCAGAGCGCCGTTCGGTGCTCATGTGACTGCTCGCCGATCTCCTCTCCTCGGCTTACGTCAGCAGGGGTTTCCCAGCACCTCCCCCTGCAGCTATCAGATCAGGACAGGAGACCGGTGGACAGTCAGCTGAGCGCCGAAATGGCGCTCTGAAGAAAACTATTATACAGCATATTTTTGGAAATGACATGCACTGGGGAGCTTACTGTTCTATAACAGGGGGAACTATAGAAGAAAATTGTTTTCCTTAACCACTTAAGCCCCGGACCATTTGGCTGGCCAAAGACCAGAGCACTTTTTGCGATTTGGCACTGCATCGTTTTAACTGACAATTGCGCGGACGTACGACGTGGCTCCCAAACAAAATTGACGTCCTTTTTTCCCCACAAATAGAACTTTTCTTTTGGTGGTATTTGATCACCTCTGCGTTTTTTTTTTTTTTTGCGCTATAAACAAAAAAATAGCGACAATTTTGAAAAAAACGCATTATTTTTTGCTATAATAAATATCCCCAAAAAATATATATAAAAATGATTTTTTTTCCTCAGTTTAAGCAGATACATATTCTACATATTTTTTTGTAAAAAAAAATCGCAATAAGTGTTTGATTTGCGCAAAAGTTATAGCGTCAACAAAATAGTTTTATGGCATCTTAATTAATAATAGTTTTTTTTTTACTAGTAACAGCGACGATCAACTATTTTTATCATGACTGTGACATTATGGCGGACAGATCGGACACTTTTGGCGCTATTTTGGGACCATTCACATTTATACAGCGATTAGTGCGAATAAAAATGCATTGATTGCTGTGTAAATGTGACTGGCAGTGAAGGGGTTAACCACTAGGTGGCGCTGTAGGGGTTAAGTGTGTCCTAGGGAGTGATTCTAACCGTGGGGGGAGGGGCTGTGTGTGACACGACACTGATCACCACTCCTGATCACAGGGAGCTGTGATCAGTGTCCCTAGGCAGAACGGGGAAATGCTTGTTTACATCAGCATCGAGTCCGCGGGATCCGCAATCACACTAGAAGAGCTCGCGGGCTCGCACCAGATGACACGGCGGCAAATTTAAAGGGACGTACTTGTACGCCCATTTGCCTGTCCGTGCCATTGTGTCAACGTATATGTACATGCGGCAGTCGGCAAGCGGTTAACAAACGCTTTAAATCGTGACTGAGAATAGCTTACCTGAACCAATAACTGGAATATGTTAGAATGGTTCAGGCAAAGCACAGATCTCCATCTGTTCCTACACTTTTGTGTTTCCACCCTGATGAAGCCAGGAAGACTAAATGTGTGCTTTTCCAGTGCAAAGACTGATGTGACTGTGGGGGGACATCACTCACTCCACCCCTCTGTGTTTCCTGTCCTCCAGCCGCACTTCTGCCATGCCGAGGAAGAGCCATTGGCACAACCATACACGCTGGTCCAGCACCCTCCACTACTTTAGGAGAAACAATAGGTGCAGACACCGACTTGACCACCACACTTTCTGACACTGACGGGGGAACCACAGACGGGGGGGGGGGACACTGACATCACAGCCGGCCTCACAGACACAGATTCTGACGGGACAGAGACACTAGGATCCCCTGGTATAGCCTCCTCCAACCCAGACTCTTCCCTATCCAGATGGAAGAATTTCTCCACTAGCTCAGGCTTATTGTGCAAAGCCTCAGGGCACTGGCTATAAGGGGGTATAAGTTACATTTCCTCGCCAGATGCCTCAGTTCCTGACACAAAGAACACTTCTGTTCTGTACATGAAGAGGAGAAATGTCCCATGGCTCCACATTTATTGGCACAGATTGACCAGGGTAGAAGATGGTAATCCTATCTCTACCAATAAAGGCAGAGGATGGCAAATGCTTGACCACATTCCCACACACTCTCAACCTCATTGACACCAACCACCCACTCATCCAGGTTCATCTATCATCTATAATCTTTTTTAGGGGGCGCAAAGTTTCACCAAACCTCAACCAGACCCATAAATCCTCGGAAGGTATAGACTTATTCCTTGTCAGGATAGTGGCATTCTTTATCAAAGGCTGTCGTGAGATTTCCCTGGGGACAAGCCCCTTCCAGTCCGGCTGACCCCTATACGCATGCTCAAACCGCTCCCAAAACAGATCCAGTGACTGGACGCACAAATGACAAATCGTATTCATAGGAACCAGCCGGACTGATAAGAGCATAAATATCCTCCGCCTAAATCCCATAGCTAGGATCTTATCCCCAACTACCCACCTGATAGGTGAAATACCTCCTCCTTCCCACCTGAGCTGTACCACATTCCTACGTTTAATGGAAGAAGATGCGTTAGGTCAAAGTCCCACAACTGGTTCCCTTCCACTAGCAGCATGACTTTGTCCCGAAACAGCCTTAGCATAACCCCTAACTGGGACAGATGACACAGTAACTGGCTGCATAGGAACCTCTGCAATCAGGTTTAGAAAATTACCCACCACTTGATCCTCCCCTCCAGCACAGCAGTCCTGCTCACCATAGTCCCAGAAGTACCACAGTTATTAGCAGTCCCGTTATCAAGTAAAGTCTTCTGTTTAGAAAAAACACCAGCTGTTTCAGCGTTCATACGGCACTCCTGCTCTGCAGTTTCAATGTTCATGCAGCATTCCTGCTCTGCAGTCTTATGCCCTGTACACACAATCGGACATTCCGACAACAAAATCCATCTGATTTTTTCCGATGTATGTTGGCTCAAACTTGTCTTGCATACACACGGTCGCACAAAGTTGGTCGGAAATTCCGAACGTCAAGAATGCGGTGACGTACAACACGTACGACGAGCCGAGAAAAAATGAATTTCAATAGCCAGTCCTTCTCTTCTGCTTGATTCCGAGCATGCGTGGCACTTTGTGTGTCGAAAATGTCTACACACGATCGGAATTTACGCGATCAGATTTTGTTGTTGGAAAATTTTATAGCCTGCTCTCAAACTTTGTGTGTCGGAAATTCCAATGGAAACTGTCCGATAGAGCCTACAGACAGTCGGAATTTGCAACAAGCTCCGATCGCACATTTTCTGTTGGAAAGTTGGACCGTGTGTACAGGGCATAAGTGTCCGTGTGGGACTCCTGGCAGCCAGCAGAAACTTCTCTGTCTGGATACACGCGATCTCCTGCTGCATTTCCCTCCGACTGCAAGGATCTGTTGGCAGGTTCAATCTCTTTCTTTGTAGCAGCAATCACAGAAAAGTCCTCCACACACACAGATATTTTCATCAAGCAATCCTTTACCAAGATCCTCATCTGATGAGTAGGTGCCACTCAAGGGAGGTTCAATTTCTGTAATGGCCTGCAGCAATCCGCCATTTTTCTCAACCTCCTAAGATGACCCAGGCTGCTGGGGGGGCAAATATTGACTCGGACACAACAGATCCTGATATGGATAGTACTGGGGCCACCATGTGAAGCCACTTCCTTACCCACCATCCATACTGTCATTGTTGCTGTGGTATTCACCCTCTGGCTGGTACTGGCATAGGCACTCTCCTTCATCTGTTGGAATCTCTCCTCATTCTCATACTTCTCCTTGAACATACTGCTGCTTTGCTTCAGAGAAGCAAACAACTTCTCCTGCTTTTTTAATGCTTCCTCGGGAGACTTCAACTTGGATTCTTCCCTCTTATGCATCCAGACTTACTATGCAGGGATTTCTGTTTCCTGAAATCTGCTTTCAGGACAGAAAGCTTCTGTTCCCTCTTTAGTAATACGGCGAAGTCGATTCACCACTTTATCCTGAAAGGCTGATAAGGACTCCCCTTGCATAGGGACAAGCCCAAGATCCATTGCAGTTTGAGCACATGGTATAGGCCTCAATGCCTCTGGAGAGCCTCCACCTTTGTCTTCCCCAGCGTTGTCCATGCTGGCTGGGAAAAAAGCCTGCAGGAGATGCCCCAGGCTTGCTGCTTCTCCCAGCTTAGACCAAAGCAGAGTGAGCCAGCAGCACCTTGCAGAACAGTACCAGCTGGTGGAGAGACTGATGTAACTGGCTCAGTGAGCTTTGTACAGCACTGCGGTATATGCCAGAGCTATATAAATGTATAATAATAATAGTGTGTGACTGTGGGGGAGGGGATATAAGAGTGTAAGCTCCTCTGGTACAGAGACTGATGTGACTGGCTCAGTGTTCTCTGTATGGATTTGAGAGACCAAACTGTAATGTCTGGATGACTGGGTCACAGCAACTCCAAAACTGCAGCTCTTGTGGGATGTTCTGGGTCTGCAATGGTCAGGACTGACCGAAAGTGGTCAAAGGAAGGAGAACCGGTGACAGGGTCATGGGTGGCCAAGGCTCGTTGCTGGATATGGGGGAGGTTAAGGCTCATTGATGGTGGTGGGGAGGGGAAGGCTCATTGATGAAGGCGGGGGGAAGGGAAGGCTCATTGATGGAGGGTGGGGTAGGGGAAGGCTCTTTGATGGAGGTGGGGGGGAGGGGAAGGCTCTTTGATGGAGGTGGGGGGCTCTTTTATGGAGGTGGGGGGGGAGGGGAAGGCTCTTTGGTGGGGGAGGGGCAGGCTCTTTGGTGGGGGAGGGGAAGGCTCATTGGTGAAGGTGGGAAGGGAAGACTCACTGATGGAGGTGGGGAGGGGAAGGCTCATTGATGGAGGTGGAGGAGAGAAGGCTCATTGATGGAGGTGGGGGAGAGAAGGCTCATTGATGGAGGTGGGGGAAAGAAGGCTCATTGATGGAGGTGGGGGAAAGAAGGCTCATTGATGGAGGTGGGGAGGGGAAGGCTCATTGATGGAGATGGGGGAGGGGAAGGCTCGTTGATGGAAATGGGGAGGGGAAGGCTCACTGATGGAGGTGGGGAGGAAAGGCTCATTGATGGAGGTGGGGGAGGGGAAGGCTCATTGATGGAGGTGGGGGAGGGGAAGGCTCATTAATGGAGGTGGGGGAATTAAAGGCTCCGGTTGGGAAAGGCTCTTTGATGGAGGTGGGGGCAGGGAAGGCTCATTGATGGAGGTGGGGGAAGGGAAGGCTCATTGATGGAGGTGGGGGGAGGCTCTTTGATGGAGGTGAGGGGGGCTCTTTGGTGGTAGTGGGGGAGGGGCAGGCTCATTGATGGAGGTGAGGAGGGAAGACTCACTGATGGAGTTTGGGAGGGAAGGCTCATTGATGAAGGTGGGGAGAGAAGGCTCACTGATGGAGGTGGGGGAGGGGAAGGCTCTTTGATGGAGCTGGGGGAGAGAAGGCTCATTGATAGAGATGGGGAGGGGAAGGCTCATTGATGGAGATGGGGGAGGGGAAGGCTCGTTGATGGAGACGGGGGAGGGGAAGGCTCGTTGATGGAGACGGGGGAGGGGAAGGCTCGTTGATGGAGACGGGGGAGGGGAAGGCTCGTTGATGGAGACGGGGGAGGGGAAGGCTCGTTGATGGAGGTGGGGAGGGAAGAATCGTTGATGGAGGTGGGGGTGGGAAGGCTCACTGATGGAGGTGGGGAGGGAAGGCTCACTGATGGAGGTGGGGAGGGAAGGCTCACTGATGGAGGTGGGGGAGGGGAAGGCTCATTGATGGGGGTGGGGGGGAGGGGAAGGCTCTTTGGTGGGGGAGGGGAAGGCTCATTGATGGAGGT
This sequence comes from Lithobates clamitans, assembly GCA_037952925.1. Taxonomy (NCBI): domain Eukaryota; kingdom Metazoa; phylum Chordata; class Amphibia; order Anura; family Ranidae; genus Lithobates; species Lithobates clamitans. The sequence continues at coordinate 61,629 of JBBGZY010002467.1, forward strand.
GGGGGAAGGGGAGGTTTATTGATGGAGGAAGGGGGGGGCTCATTGATGGAGGTGGGGTTGAGGAAGGCTCATTGATGGAGGTGGGGGGAAGGTTCATTGATGGAGGGGGGGAGGGGAAGGCTCATTGATGGAGGTGGGGGAAGGGAAGGCTCATTGGTGGGGGAGGGGAAGGCTCTGTGATGGAGATGGGGGAGGGGAAGGCTCTTTGATGGAGGTGGGGGGAAGGCTCGTTGGAGGTGAGGAGGGAAGGCTTGTTGATAAAGGCAGGGAGGGGATGGCTCTTTGATTGAGGTGGGGGAAGGGTAGGCTCATTGATGGAGTTGGGGGAGGGGAAGGCTCACTGATGGAGGTGGGGAGGGGAGGCACATTGGTGGAGATGGGAGGCTCATTGATGGAGGTGGGGGAGGGGACGGCTCTTTAATGGAGGTGGGGGAAAGGGAAGGCTCTTTGATGGAGGTTGGGAGAGGAGATGAGGCTCATTGATGGAGGTGAGGGAGAGGAGATGAGGCTCATTGATGGAGGTGGGGGGGGGGGGGAGTCTGGCCCGTGTAGTCAGATCCAATAGAAGAGCTACTGGAGTTCAGATTGCTGATAAAGTGAATGCCTGTTCTGATAGAAAGGTGTCAGAACATGCAGAGCATCGCAGTGGGTTGTGTATAGGTTTTGCATAGTCGCAGACTGGTCAGAGTGTCCATGCTGATCCGTGTCCACAGCGAAAAGCACCTACAATGGTCATGTGAGCATCAGAACTGGAACAATGGAAGAAGGTGGCCTGGTCTGATGAGTTCAAGAATGGCTTGAGCTTGAGGTGTTGACTTGGCATCCACATTCTCCAGATCTCAATCCAATCGAGCGTCTGTGAGATGTGCTGGAAAAACACATCTGATCCATGGAAGCCCCACCCCCAACTTACAGGACTTGCAGGACCTTCTACTGACGGCTTGGTGCCAGATACTGCAGTGTACCTTGAGTGATCTAGTGGAGTCCATGCCTGGACGGATTATGGTGGGTGGTCATAATCTTATAGCTGGTCGGTGTATATCGGTGGATGGTCCTCTCATTTAAAATAAATGGCACAGAGCACGGTAGAAGACTGAGGACATCTTGTGGCAAAAAGAGAGTACTGCAGGGGACAGCTCTGCACTAAAGATGAGCGTGTTTTACAACTATTGTATGCAAGGAATGGGCACAATTTTGGGGGAAAGATCCTCACATTCATGTAATTAAATAATAACTGCCAGGAAGAGTTCTCCGATATTTGAAGAATTATTAAAGGTCATCTGAACCCAAGAACAATAATGTCATATTGCAGCATACCGGTCCCTAAGCTATGGTGACTGCATTCATTTTTTCACCTGGAGATCCTGCCAGTAGCACACCTGTCCTAGAGTGACAACACTCACTGTAATGTATGAAGAATCAGCGTTGTCACCCTAAGCTGCGTCCCTGATGCCCTCCCTCCCTTGATCTCCATTGCATAGGGGAAGGTTCTGTAGTCCACAGAATATAGACAGGAAAGCTGATAAGGTGTGAGATGATTGTTCAGGGATCGGGACGTTACAAGGACACTGGATTTCTATCAGGATCAACAGGAATGTTCTGCATGTGCAGATAATGTCTGGAAAGGGAAAATGAATGCAGCCCCCCCCCCCCCCCCACATCTAAGGATGGAGAAGTTACTATGTAATACATTTTATGTTCTTGGGTTTGGGTCCATTGTTAGTAGATTCCGTTATAATATCCGTAAATTGAGTTCTGTCTATGTTGATGTCACACTCCTGCTGGTATTCATGACTCTGTACACAGGATCATTTTTTACACGCAGTTTTCGCGTGTTCCTCCTTCCCTGACCGCCACCTTGACCACTTGCAGGAAAATGTTATTCTTGAGCAAAATTTACAGAAATTTTTATGTTCATACTATTAATACTAATATTTTTAAACTGTCCCTTCAATATTCTTTCATCCGCATTTGTTATCAGTTCTACAACCAGGGCCAAGCCGAGGAAGAGGAAGAATCTTGCCTCTATACAGCTGTGCTCATAAGTTTACATACCCCGGCAGAATTTATGATTTCTTGTCCATTTTTCAGAGAATATGAATGATAACACAAAAACTTTTCTCTCACTCATGGTTAGTGTTTGTTTGAAGCCATTTATTATCATACAACTGTGTTTACTCTTTTTAAATCATAATAACAATAGAAACTAACCAAATGACCCTGATCAAAAGTTTACACACCCTGGTGATTTCGGCCTGATAACATGCACACAAGGTGACACAAAGGGGTTCGAATGCCTATTAAAGGGAATCATCCTCACCTGTGATCTGTTTGCTTGTAATTAATGTGTCTGTATAAAAGGTCAGTGAGTTTCTGGACTCCTGACAGACCCTTGCATCCCTCATCCAGTGCTGCACTGACGTTTCTGGATTCTGAGTCATGGGGAAAACAAAAGAATTGTCAAAGGATCTGCAGGGAAAAGGTAGTTGAACTGTATAAAACAGGAAAGGGATATAAAAAGATATCCAAGGAATTGAGAATGCCAATCAGCAGTGTTCAAACTCTAATCAAGAAGTGGAAAATGAGGGGTTCTGGTAAGACCAAACCACGGTCAGGTAGACCAACTAAAATTTCAGCCACAACTGCCAGGAAAATTGTTCGGGATGCAAAGAAAAACCCACAAATAACTTCAGGCGAAATACAGGACACATGCACAATAAGGAGGCACTTGAAGAAAGATGGGCTGCATGGTCGAGTCATCAGAAGAAAGCCATTACTACGCAAATGTCACAAAAGTATCGCGCTTACAATACACCAAACAGCACAGAGACAAGCCTCAAACCTTCTGCCACAAAGTCATTTGGAGAGATGAGACCAAAATTTTGCTTTTTGTCCACAACCATAAACACTACATTTGGAGGAGTCAACAAGGCCTACGATGAAAGGTCCACCATCCCTACTGTGAAACATGGAGGTGGTTTGATGTTTTGGGGATGTGTGAGCTACAAAGGCATGGGAAATTTTGTCAAAATTGATGGCAAGATGAATGCAGAATGTTATCTAAAAATACTGGAGGAACATTTGCATTCATCAGCCAGGAAGCTTCGCATGGGACGTATTTGGACCTTCCAACATGACAATTATCCAAAACACAAGTCCACCTGTCATTGGCTACAGCAGAATAAAGTGAAGGTTCTGGAGTGGCCATCTCAGTCTCCTGACCTCAATATCATTGAGCCCCTCTGGGGAGATCTCAAACGTGCTGTTCATGGAAGACAGCCCAAGAATTTTACCAAGAGGAATGGGCAGCTTTACCATTTGAGAAGATAAAGAGCCTCATCCACAAATACCACAAAAGACTTCAAGCTGTCATTGATGTTAAAGGGGGCAATACACGGTATTAAGAACTGGGGTATGTAAACTTTTAATCGGGGTCATTTGGGTAGTTTCTGTTTTCATTATGATTTAAAAAGAGTAAACACAGTTGACTGATAATAAATGGCTTCAGCCGAACACTAACCATGAGTGAAAGAAAAGTTTTTGTGTTATCATTCATATTCTCTGAAAAACGGCCAAGAAATCATAAATTCTGACATTGTATGTAAACTTATGAGCACAACTGTATAAGTTCTACAACCAGGGCTTGGCCATGGTAGAGGCAGAATAGCCACCCAGGAGCTTCCCCTGCCTCTACATCTCCTGCCCTTATATCAGCTCCACCATAGCTCCCAACTGTCCCTGATTTTAAGGGACTGTCCCTGATTTGGAGCAATGTCCCCTGTCCCCCTCATTTTGGTCTGATCTATAGAGTTGAATATAAAATGCACTTTCTATCTATCAAAAAGTGTTTTCCAGCTCGAAATCTTTCATCTGATTTCTAAATTGCTGCATTTGTAAGTTCCAAAAGCCAATATAAAGGAATAGTAGTGGATAAAAAAAGCACTTGTGGGTTTAACCAATCTTGCTTTTTGGACAATTCTTCCTTAAGGGGACGTGGCAAGGGGTGTGTTCTATGCCTGCATACTTTTGCTGATAGGTGTCCCTTATTCCCATATCAAAAAGTTGGGAGGTGTGGTTCTACAGCTAGGGCTGGGCCAAGACACAAGGAGAAGATGGCAACCAGGAGCTTCTCCCGCCTCTTGATCTCCTGCCTCTACATCTTCTACCTCTATATCTCCTGCCCTTATATCAGTTCTGCAACCAGGACCGGGCCAAGGCAGAGGCAGAATAGCCACCCAGGAGCTTCTCCCGCCTCTTGATCTCCTGCCTCTACATCTCCTGCCCTTATATCAGTTCTGCAACCAGGACCGGGCCAAGGCAGAGGCAGAATAGCCTCTCAGGAGGCTCCCCCTGCCTCTGCATCTAAATAAGTCCTACAGCCAGGGTTGGGCCAAGGCAGAGACAGAAGATAGCACACCCAGGAGCTTCTCCTGGCTCTACATATTCTGCCCTTATATCAGTTCTACAGCCAGGGCTGGGCCAAGACACAAGGAGAAGATGGCACCCAGGAGCTTCCCCGCCTCTAGATCTCCTGCCTCTACATCTCCTACCTCTACATCTCCTGCCCTTATATCAGTTCCACAACCAGGGCCGGGCCAAGGCAGGTGGCAGAATAGCCACCCAGGAGCTTCCCCTGCCTCCACATCTCCTGTCCTTATTTTAGTTCTACAACCAGGGCCAGGCCAAGGCAGGTGGCAGAATAGCCACCCGAGAGCTTCCCCTGCCTCTACATCTAAATAAGTCCTACAGCTTGGTCTGGGCCAAGGTAGAGGCAGAAGATAGCACTCAAGAGCTTCCCTTGACTCTACATCTCCTGTCCTTATTTTAGTTCTACAACTAGGGCCGGGCCAAGGCAGAGGCAGAATAGCCACCCAGGAGCTTCCCCTGCCTCTACATCTAAATAAGTCCTACAGCTTGGTCTGGGCCAAGGTAGAGGCAGAAGATAGCACTCAGGAGCTTCCCCTGCCTTTACATCTTCTGCCCTTATATCAGTTCTACAGCCAGAGCCGGGCCAAGACACAAGGAGAAGATGGCACCCAGGAGCTTCCCCTGCCTCCACATCTATATAAGTCTTACAGCTTGGTCTGGGCCAAGGTAGCGGCAGAAGATAGCACTCAAGAGCTTCCCTTGCCTCTACACCTCCTGCCCTAATTTTAGCTCTGAAACCGGGGCCTGGACCAAGGCAGAATAGCCACCCAGGAGCTTCCCCTGCCTTTACATCTTCTGCCCTTATATCAGTTCCACAGCCAGGGCTGGGCCAAGACACAAGGAGAAGATGGCACCAAGGAGCTTCCCCGCCTCTAGATCTCCTGCCTCTACATCTCCTACCTCTACATCTCCCACCCTTATATCAGTTCCACAACCAGGGCCGGGCCAAGGCAGGTGGCACAATAGCCACCCAGGAGCTTCCCCTGCCTCCCCATCTCCTGTCCTTATTTTAGTTCTACAACCAGGGCCAGGCCAAGGCAGGTGGCAGAATAGCCACCTAAGAGCTTCCCCTGCCTCTACATCTAAATAAGTCCTACAGCTTGGTCTGGGCCAAGGTAGAGGCAGAAGATAGCACTCAGGAGCTTCCCTTACCTCTACACCTCCTGCCCTTATTTTAGTTCTGCAACCAGGGCCTGGACCAAGGCAGAGGCAGAATAGCAACCCAGGAGCTTCCCCTGCCTTTACATCTTCTGCCCTTATATCAGTTCCACAGCCAGAGCCGGGCCAAGACACAAGGAGAAGATGGCACCCAGGAGCTTCCCCTGCCTCCACATCTAAATAAGTCCTACAGCTTGGTCTGGGCCAAGGTAGAGGCAGAAGATAGCACTCAGGAGCTTCCCTTACCTCTACACCTCCTGCCCTTATTTTAGTTCTGCAACCAGGGCCTGGACCAAGGCAGAGGCAGAATAGCAACCCAGGAGCTTCCCCTGCCTCTACATCTAAATAAGTCCTACAGCTTGGTCTGGGCCAAGGTAGAGGCAGAAGATAGCACTCAGGAGCTTCCCTTGCCTCTACATCTTCTGCCCTTATTTTAGTTTTCCAACCAGGGCCTTGACCAAGGCAGAGGCAGAATAGCCACCCAGGAGCTTCCCCTGCCTTTACATCTTCTGCCCTTATATCAGTTCCACAGCCAGGGCTGGGCCAAGACACAAGGAGAAGATGGCACCCAGGAGCTTCCCCTGCCTCCACATCTATATAATTCTTACAGGTTGGTCTGGGCCAAGGTAGAGGCAGAAGATAGCACTCAGGAGCTTCCCTTGCCTCTACATCTTCTGCCCTTATTTTAGTTTTCCAACCAGGGCCTGGACCAAGGCAGAGGCAGAATAGCCACCCAGGAGCTTCCCCTGCCTTTACATCTTCTGCCCTTATATCAGTTCCACAGCCAGGGCTGGGCCAAGACACAAGGAGAAGATGGCACCCAGGAGCTTCCACTGCCTCTACATCAAAATAAGTCCTACAGCCAGATCTGGGCCAAGGCAGAGGCAGAGCTTCCCTTGCTTCTACATCTCATGCCCTTATATACGTTCTACAGCCAGGGCTCCTTCTGCGGCCCCATTAGACTGCGGGTGATATGCAGAGAAGAAAGCAAGCCGAATTCCCAACTATGCACAAAAGGCTTGCCAGAACCCGGGACACAAACTCACTACCCCTGTCTGAGACGATCCCCTTGGGTAGCCCATGTAAGCGAAAGATCTCCCGAGCAAAAATGGAAGCCAGTTCCTTAGAAGTGGAATACAATGAGACATTTTGGAGAACCGGTCAACCACCATAAGGATAACTGTGTTGCCCTGGGAGTTGGGTAACTCCACAATGAAATCCATAGACAGGTGGGTCCAGGGCCTCTCCCCATTGGGTATGGGTTGTAGAAGGTGTCCTGTAGTCTTACTCTGAACACACACGGAACAGGCAGCTACGAAGGCCGTTACATCAGCACATAGACTAGGCCACCAGAATTGTTGGGAAATGGCCCAAAAGAGTTGATTCCTCCCAGGGTGGCCAGCAGCCTTGGGAGAATGGTAGGTCTGGAGCACGGCAGTACAGAGACACTCTGGGACAAAGCCGCGGTCACAAGGTTTCTCAGGAGGAGCATCGACCTGAGCGGCAAGAATTTTGTCACCTAAAGGAGAAGTGCGACTGGTGCGAACCATAGCCAGAATACGATCAGGAGGAATCACAGGAACCGGAACCGATTCCAACTTGGAAGTGGAGGACAATTGTGGTGACAAGGTGTCAGCCCTTACATTCTTAGTACTGGGTAAGAATGAAACAATGTAATTGAAACTTATAAGAAAAGAGCGCATCGCGCCCCGGGGGGGGGGGGCTGATCTGATGACATCCTCAGGAGGGGTAGACTGATCTGATCACATGCAGTGGTGGTGGGGGGGGGTCTGATGGTTTTTATTTGTGTTTCCTGTTATGGAGGAACCAATCATTTCTCAGGAATCTGAAGTAACCCCCCCCATAGTGAAGATTTCTTCTCCTCACTTCCTGTCAGGGTGACACCAGGACAAGCAAAACTGTGAATCTGTACAGAGGGGACACAGAGATCTCTCCTCCCATATATCACATATTCATAACTCCCAACTGTCTGAGATGGGAATGAGGGACACCTATCAGCAAAAGTATGCAGGCATAGGACACACCCCCTGCCACGCCCCCTTAAAGGAGAATTGTACAAAAAACAAGATTGGTTAAACCCACAAGGGCTTTTCTTACCACTAATATTCCTTTATATTGGATTTGGAAATTTACAAATGTAGCAAATTAGAAATCAGATGAAGGTTTAGCGCTGGGAGATAAATAGTGCATTTTATATACAACTCTATAGATCAGAGGAACATGAGGGGGAGGAGGGTCTGTATGTTATATGGGGGGGGCGCCATTCCTCTCCCCCTCCACCATACAGAGACCCCGGACCCCTCTCTGTGTCTGCACGATGGCATAGGAGAGCGATATACAGACATGGGGGTCACGTGTTACACTGAGGACCTCCCCCTCCCTACAGGATAAACGGACTGCCTGCACTGGGGGGCGGGGCTACAGCACGTTCACTACCTGATTGGCTGGGGAGAGGCGGGATGTTTTCTTCGCTGTTCCTGTGTCCCCGCCCCCTGCCGTGCTCCTCCTCCTCCCGGTGACGTCACTTCCTGGAGGCCGCCATCTTGTCTGTGTGTCTGATCAGCTCCGCCCTCCTCACCCGCCGAGACATGGCCGGAACTACCGACAGCCGGGTGAGTCCTCCGATCCGTCCTACCGATCGTTATCCGTGCTCTGTGTCTACGTCCTACACCTCCCCTCCCCCATCCATCCTCCGATACACAACCTGTCCGCCCCCCTCCCCCCCCCCCCATCACCGCCTGATGTATATATATATATATATATATATATACTCCGATCTGTATACATCTCCCCTCCCCCCATATATATATATATACTCACTGACCCCCCAATATACACCCCTCCCCCCATCACCGCCTGATATATATACTCCGATCTGTATACATCTCCCCTCCCCCCCCAATATATATGTATACTCACTGACCCCCCAATATATCACCCCATCCATCCTCCCCCCAATACTCCGATACACAACCTGTACGCCCCCCCCATCACCGCCTGATATATATATACACTCCGATCTGTATACATCTGCCCCCCCGATATATATGTATACTCCTCACTGACCCCCCCAATATATCACCCCTCCCCCCATCACCCCCTAATATACTCCGATCTGTATACATCTCCCAGCCCCCCAATATACACCCCTCCCCCCACATGATCCCCCCAATATATCACCCATCACCCCCTATTATACTCCGATCTGTATACATCTCCCCTCCCCCCCCAATATATATGTATACTCACTGACCCCCCCAATATATCACCCCTCCCCCCATCACCGACTGATATATATATACTCCGATCTGTATACATCTCCCCTCCCCCCCCAATATATATGTATACTCACTGACCCCCCCAATATATCACCCATCACCCCCTAATATACTCCGATCTGTATACATCTCCCAGCCCCCCAATATACACCCCTCCCCCCACATGATCCCCCCAATATATCACCCATCACCCCCTATTATACTCCGATCTGTATACATCTCCCCTCCCCCCCCAATATATATGTATACTCACTGACCCCCCCAATATATCACCCCTCCCCCCATCACCGACTGATATATATATACTCCGATCTGTATACATCTCCCCTCCCCCCCCAATATATATGTATACTCACTGACCCCCCCAATATATCACCCATCACCCCCTAATATACTCCGATCTGTATACATCTCCCCTCCCCCCCATATATATATGTATACTCCTCACTGACCCCCCAATATATCACCCCTCCCCCCATCACCGCCTCATATATATATATATACTCCGATCTGTATACATCTCCCCTCCCCCCCCAATATATATATATACTCACTGACCCCCCAATATATCACCCCATCCATCCTCCCCCCAATACTCCGATACACAACCTGTACGCCCCCCCCATCACCGCCTGATATATATATACACTCCAATCTGTATACATCTCCCCTCCCCCCCAATATATATGTATACTCCTCACTGACCCCCCAATATATCACCCCTCCCCCCATCACCGCCTGATATATATATATACTCCAATCTGTATACATCTCCCCTCCCCCCCAATATATATATATATTCCTCACTGACCCCCCCAATATATCACCCATCACCCCCTAATATACTCCGATCTGTATACATCTCCCCTCCCCCCCAATATACACCCCTCCCCCTACTGATCTCCTCATACCCCCCCAATACACCGATCTCTATATATCCCCCCCCCAGTATACGATCGGTCAGTGTGGGAGATCTTCTCTAATCACCAAATTCTTCACACCGATCATCATAATAATCGTCATCATCCGACTTCTCTGGAGAGAGAACGATGATCTAAGTGGACGGTTTAGGAGATGCCACCTCTGACCTCTGACCTCGGCGGTCTCTGACCTCTGACCTCGGTGGTCTCGGATGGTCCGGTGTATCGCACCAAAACTTCAGAGCTTCTTGCCGGTATGAAGAGCTCTCACATGCACAGGAGTGACATCATCACGGCTCCGGCCAATCACAGCCCCGGAGCCCACAAACCCGGAAGGAAGATGTCACCCCCCCCCCCCTGGTGACCACTGCGGGGTCTTCATTCTAAGGCATTTGATAATGTGCCAATACCCCCCCCACATACATACACTACACATTGTGTCTTCCAGGGGTTTATTACCACCACTAAATCACATGATCAGCTGTCAGCCAATCACAACCCATCACAGATGGAAACACGAGCCGTTATCCGCTTTTGTCTCCTCACAATCCGTGTGATGAGGAAAGACGATAACCGGCTTCTGTTCCAAGGAAATCGGTCCCAATCAGTGCCGCCTCGCCCCTGCCCACCAGTGCCACCCCGCCCCTGCCCACCAGTGCCACCTCGCCCCTGCCCACCAGTGCCACCCCGCCCCCTTCCCACCAGTGCCACCTCGCCCCTGCCCACCAGTGCCACCCCGCCCACCAGTGCCACCCCGCCCCCTTCCCACCAGTGCCACCCTGCCCACCAGTGCCACCCTGCCCCTGCCCACCAGTGCCACCCTGCCCCTGCCCACCAGTGCCACCCCGCCCCTGCCCACCAGTGCCACCCTGCCCCTGCCCACCAGTGCCACCCTGCCCACCAGTGCCACCCTGCCCACCAGTGCCACCCTGCCCCTGCCCACCAGTGCCACCTCGCCCCCTGCCCACCAGTGCCACCTCGCCCCCTGCCCACCAGTGCCACCTCGCCCCCTGCCCACCAGTGCCACCTCGCCCCCTGCCCACCAGTGCCACCTCGCCCCCTGCCCACCAGTGCCACCTCGCCCCCTGCCCACCAGTGCCACCCCGCCCCTTCCCACCAGTGCCACCTCGCCCCTTCCCACCAGTGCCACCTCGCCCCCTTCCCACCAGTGCCACCTCGCCCCCTTCCCACCAGTGCCACCTCGCCCCCTTCCCACCAGTGCCACCCCGCCCCTGCCCACCAGTGCCACCCCGCCCACCAGTGCCACCCCGCCCCCTGCCCACCAGTGCCACCCTGCCCACCAGTGCCACCCTGCCCACCAGTGCCACCCTGCCCACCAGTGCCACCCTGCCCACCAGTGCCACCCTGCCCACCAGTGCCACCCTGCCCACCAGTGCCACCCTGCCCACCAGTGCCACCCTGCCCACCAGTGCCACCCTGCCCCTGCCCACCAGTGCCACCTCGCCCCCTGCCCTCCAGTGCCACCTCGCCCCCTGCCCACCAGTGCCACCTCGCCCCCTGCCCACCAGTGCCGCAAATTAGTGCCCACCTGTGAAGGAGAAAAATGACCTGTTTAAAAATTTTTCTAACTATAAAAAAAAAATCTAAATTTTCAGTCTTTTTTTTAGTTTATTTAGCAAAAAATACCCCCCCCCCCCCGCCCCAGTGGTGATGAAATTTATGTTATCCCCCCAAAAAAAACCAAAAGATCCCGTTCCTTTAACCACATAAGGAACGGGGGTTATTTTTTACATTTGGTGTTTACAAGTTAAAATCAGTTTCTTTGCTAGAAACTTACTGAGACCCCCAAAGATTATATCTTCTTTTTTTTTTTCAGACACCCCAGAAAATAAAATGGCGGTCTCTGTAATACTTTGTGTCGCCGTATTTACGCAGCAATCTTACGCAATTTTTTGGGAGAAAATACACCTTTTTTAAATTAAGAAATCAGTAAAGTCAGCCCAATTTTTCTTATTTCTATTGTGAAAGATGAAGTTACGCCAAGTAAATTGATACCCAACATGTCACGCTTCTAAATTGCGCCAAACTTTGGAATGGTGACAAACTTTGACCCTTAATTTCCATAGGCCATACCAGTTTAGAGTTACAGAGGAGGTCCGGGGACGTTTGCGGTCGCTGCCGTCATCCAATGGGTGTGGAGCTGAGTGGAGGCCATTTTTCTCTCATGACTTCATGTCCATCAGAGGAGAGGACCCCATTGTCTCCGCCGCTACTGACGGCTCCGGTAAGGGGCGGAGATGACCAGGACGTGGCGGGGGAGGGGAGGCACCTCCCATCGCTGATAAAAGTGATCTTGCGGCAAATAGGTTCCGGAGACAACTTTTATCCTAAAGCCGACCACCCGGCATTGAAGAAAATTCCGGGGTTATGGCAGCGATCTGCCTCCGTCATCTGCAGCCTTCCTGCCCTCCTCTCTGCTCCTGTGTCATCCTCCCCCCTCCCTGCCTGTCAGCTCCTGTGTCGTCCTCCCCCCTCCCCTCCCTGCCTGTCAGCTCCTGTGTCATCCTCCCCCCTCCCCTCCCTGCCTGTCAGCTCCTGTGTCATCCTCCCCCCTCCCCTCCCTGTCAGCTCCTGTGTCGTCCTCCCCCCTCCCCTCCCTGCCTGTCAGCTCCTGTGTCATCCTCCCCCCTCCCCTCCCTGCCTGTCAGCTCCTGTGTCATCCTCCCCCCTCCCCTCCCTGTCAGCTCCTGTGTCATCCTCCCCCCTCCCCTCCCTGCCTGTCGGCTCCTGTGTCCGGGCCCGTCGCACCCCCCCCCCCACCACCAATGTACACACCTCCCCCACTGATCCCCCTCACCCCCCCCCACCACCAATATACACACCTCCCCCACTGATCCCCCTCACCCCCCCACCACCAATATACACACCTCCCCCACTGATCCCCCTCACCCCCCCACCACCAATATACACACCTCCCCCACTGATCCCCCTCACCACCAATATACACACCTCCCCCACTGATCCCCCTCGCCACCAATATACACACCTCCCCCACTGATCCCCCCACCACCAATATACACACCTCCCCCACTGATACCCCTCATATCTCCCCATTATACACCTCCCCCCACTGATATCCCTCAACCCCCCACCACTAATATACACACCTCCCTCCACTGATACCCCTCACCCCCCCACCACTAATATACACACCTCCCCCCTCTGATCCCCCCCCACTAATATACACACATCCCCCTCATATCTCCCCAATATACCCCCCCACACTAGTATCCCTCACCCCCCCACCACTAATATACACACTTCCCCCACTGCACTTCAGTGCGCATGCATGTGATGGAGGACTGCTGGGAGCGGCTTTTCTTCTGGTGTGTGCCGTGTCCTGGGGGGCCGATGGCTGCGTCATCCTAAGAACATGTGACCTCCCCTCCCCCCCACTAACTGCTCTTCTGTTTTGCAGGACCCCATCACATTCGATGATGTTGCCATTGTCTTCTCGGGGGAAGAGTGGGAGATGCTCAATGACCAGCAGAGGGCGCTCTACATGGAGGTGATGAAGGAAAACTACGAACATTTCATCTATTTAGGTAAGTCAACATTTCATCGACCTTCAGAGGGTTCCAATGGGAAGAGTTGGAGGGTTTTCTGCTTCTTACATCAATTCTGTTCTCTTCACAAACCTTCGGGGTTCTCCTGTCTGGTAGCTCCTCCCCCTTCCCCTCCCTCTTCCCCAGTGTGTGCCGTGTCTGTAGAGCATCCGGAAAGTATTTACAGGGCTTCACTTTTTCCACATTTTGTTATGTTACAGCCTTATTCCAAAATGGATTCAATTCATTATTTTCCTCAAAACTCTACAAACAATTCCCTATAATGACAACATGGGAATAGTTTGTTTGAAATCTTTGAAAATTTATTAAAAATAAAAGGAAAAAACAATCCCACGTACATCCACAGACTCCTCCCATGTACATATCACAGACTCCTCCCATGTACATCCGCAGGCTCCTCCCACGTACATCCGCAGGCTCCTCCCACGTACATCCGCAGGCTCCTCCCACGTACATCCGCAGGCTCCTCCCACGTACATCCGCAGGCTCCTCCCACGTACATCCGCAGGCTCCTCCCACGTACATCCGCAGGCTCCTCCCACGTGCGCGAGTCTCGCAGGCTCCCCCCAGGTGCGCGAGTCTCGCAGGCTCCCCCCAGGTGCGCGAGTCTCGCAGGCTCCCCCCAGGTGCGCGAGTCTCGCAGGCTCCCCCCAGGTGCGCGAGTCTCGCAGGCTCCCCCCAGGTGCGCGAGTCTCGCAGGCTCCCCCCAGGTGCGCGAGTCTCGCAGGCTCCCCCCAGGTGCGCGAGTCTCGCAGGCTCCCCCCATGTACAGCTTGTAATTGGTTGCAAAGGAACTTCACCAAAATATTGAGCAAAGGCTGTGAGAGTTGTGTACATGGGAGGAGCCTGTGAGAGTTGTGTACATGGGAGGAGCCTGTGATAGTTGTGTACATGGGAGGAGCCTGTGATAGTTGTGTACATGGGAGGAGCCTGTGATAGTTGTGTACATGGGAGGAGCCTGTGATAGTTGTGTACATGGGAGGAGCCTGTGATAGTTGTGTACATGGGAGGAGCCTGTGATAGTTGTGTACAGGGGATTTTTTCTTTTTATAAATTTGCAAAGTTTTCAAACACATTCTTTCATGTTGTCATTATGGGGAATTATTTGAAGAATTTTGAGGACAATAAAACTGATTATGGAATAAGGCTGTAACTAGAGCTGTACAATTAATCGTTAAGAATTGAAATTGCTTTTTTTTTTTTTCCCGAACTTCAAAACAGCATGTCAAGATTCTTTCTAACAAGTGCAGAGAGTTCTCACAGCTGGAAGGAAAAAAAATCCAGGCAGCCTGCCAAGTTTTATGACATCACCTGAAACAAAGTATCTTTTCCTTCTTTCATGAAAGAACTCCATAAATGAGGGAAGTTTTAACCACTTCAATACCGGGGGGCATTTATACCCCCTCCTGCCCAGGCCAATTTTCAGCTTTCAGCGCTCTCTCACTTTGAGTGCCAATTACTCAGTCATGCAACACTGAACCCAAACAAAATTTTTATCATTTTTTTTTTTATACAGATAGAGCTTTCTTATGGTGGTATTTAATCACCACTGGGGTTTTTTATTTTTTTTGCGACATAAGTGAAAAAAGAGCGAAAATTTTGAAAAAAAAACAACTTTTTTGTTTCTATGATAAAATCTTGCAGATAAGTCATTTTTGTTCATAAATTTGGGCCAAAATTTATACCGCTAAATTCTTTTGGTAAAAATAACCCAAATTAGTGGATATTATTTGGTCTCTGTGAAAGTTATAGAGTCTACAAGCTATGGTGCCAATCATTGAAAAGTGATCGCACCTGATGTACTGATGCCCTATCTCATTTCTTGAGGCCCTGAAATGTCAGGAAAGTACAAATACCCCCAAATGACCCTTTTTTGAAAAGTAGACAGTCAAAGGTATTTAGTATGAGGCATGGTGAGTTTTTTTAAGTTGTAATTTTTTCCCACAATTCTTGGGGAAATGAAGAATTTTTATTTATTTTTCACAAAATTGTGAAAAGTTATTTCTCACACACAGCATATGCATACTTCCAATTACATCCCAAAATACATTCTGCTTTTCCTCCTGAGTATAGCGATACCACATGTGTGGGACTTTTACACAGCCTGGCCACATACAGAGGCCCAACATGCAGGGAGCACCTTCAGGCATTCTAGAAGCATAAATTACACCTCCTAATTTCTTAACGACCTATTACATTTGTGAAGGCCCTGGAAGCGCCAGGACAATGGAATTACCCACAAAATGACCCCATTTTGGAAAACAAACACTCCAACGTCTATTCTATGAAGCATTATGAGTCTTTTAAACAGTTCATTTTTTTACACAAGTCTTCAGAAAACGTGGAAAAAAAATTTTAAACGTATTTTTTTACACAAAGTGGTCAGTTTATAAGATATTTCTAACACATAGCATGTATATAGCAAAACTGACACCCCAAAATACATTCTGCTACTCTTCCCGAGTATGGCGATACCACATGTGTGAGACTTTTACACAGCCTGGCCACATACAGAGGCCCAACATTGAAGTAGTACCTTCAGGCGTTCTAGGTGCATAAATTACACATTTCATTCCTACCTATCACACTTCTGAAGGCCCTGGAGCACCAGGACAATGGAATTAACCACAATATGACTGCATTTTGGAAATAAAACACCCCAACGTATATTCTATGAGGCATGGGCTGCAGATGGGATGGCCTGGTGACAGGTACTCGGGAACTCTGATAGCCTGGTGACAGGTACTCGGGTACTCTGATAGTCTGGTGACAGGTACTTGGGTACTCTGATGGCCTGCTGACGGGTTCTTTGATGGGTGATGACGGGTACTCGGGTATTCTGATGGCCTGGTGACAGGTACTCAGTTGGGCGGTGACAGGTACTTTGATGGGTGGTGATGAGCGTGCATGAGTGCCGTGCACGTGGACGGTACATGTGATTGGCTGTGATTGGACACAGCCGGTCACGTGGTAAAGAGCCATTTTTTATTGGCTCTTTACACGGATCTGGGATGGGCTGTGTCCGAGGGACACGCCTCCTCCCCGATCGCTGGCGAGAAACCAATGACGTCATATGACGCCCGCCTAGGATGGGAGATCCCATCTGTGGACGTCATATGACTATGGCCCGGTATTGAAGTGGTTAAAGAACAAACCTTTTTTGTTGCTTGCAAGTAAAAATCATTATTTTCTGCTAGAAAATTACTTGGAACACCCAAACCTGATATATATATATATATATATATATATATTTTATCAGAGACCCTATAGAATAAAATGTTGGTTGTTGCAATATTTTATGTCACGCTGTATTTGCACAGCGGTCTTTCAAACGCAATTTTTTTTTTTTTTTTTAAAGAATACACTTTAATGTATTAAAAACTAAACCGGTAAAGTTAGACCAAGTTTTTTTGTAGAATGTGAAAGAAGATGTTACACTGAGAGAATCGCGATCTTCTATGCAAAAATAATTGTGATTCTCATTTTAGCCAGAATCGCGCAGCTCTAGCTTAACATAACAAAATGTGGAAAAAGTGAAGTGCTGTGAATACTTTGCGCATGCACTGTGTGTCTGTGGAGCGTTCAAGTGTTCAAATGCAACAAATATGGCAGATTATCCCATGTACTCATCTCTTCCTTCTATCTCCCGGTTTTTCCTCTCAGGGTTGAAGGTCCCCATCATTCTGTCCTGGCCGCAGCACAGCAATAAGGCTGCCAGTGAGACGGTGGCCCAGAAATCATCACCTGAACCCACCAATCATGAAGGTACGAGGTTTTCCAAACATCTTCTCCAGCTGATTGTTTTATGAATAGTTGTGGGGGCACTGACACCAATTATGGGACACTATTCCTCCCACTGATACCAATGATGGGACACTATTCCCCCCACTGATACCAATGATGGGACACTATTCCTCCCACTGATACCAATGATGGGGCACTATTCCTCTCACTGACACCAATGATGGGGCACTATTCCCCCCACTGACACCAATGATGGGACACTATTTCCCCCACTGATACCAATGATGGGACACTATTCCTCCCACTGACACCAATTATGGGACACTATTCCCCCCACTGATACCAATGATGGGACACTATTCCCCCCACTGACACCAATTATGGGACACTATTCCCCCCACTGATACCAATGATGGGACACTATTCCCCCCACTGACACCAATTATGGGACACTATTCCCCCCACTGATACCAATGATGGGACACTATTTCCCCCACTGACACCAATTATGGGACACTATTCCTCCCACTGATACCAATGATGGAGCACTATTCCTCCCACTGACACCAATGACGGGGTCACTATTCCTCCCACTGACACCAATGACGGGGTCACTATTCCTCCCACTGACACCAATGACGGGGTCACTATTCCTCCCACTGACCCCAATGATGGTGCACTATTTCTCCCACTGACACCAATGACGGGGTCACTATTCCTCCCACTGACACCAATGACAGGGTCACTATTCCTGCCACTGACACCAATGACGGGGTCACTATTCCTGCCACTGACACCAATGACGGGGTCACTATTCCTCCCACTGACACCAATGACGGGGTCACTATTCCTCCCACTGACACCAATGACGGGGTCACTATTCCTCCCACTGACACCAATGACGGGGTCACTATTCCTCCCACTGACACCAATGACGGGGTCACTATTCCTCCCACTGACACCAATGACGGGGTCACTATTCCTCCCACTGACACCAATGACGGGGTCACTATTCCTCCCACTGACACCAATGACGGGGTCACTATTCCTCCCACTGACACCAATGACGGGGTCACTATTCCTCCCACTGACACCAATGACGGGGTCACTATTCCTCCCACTGACACCAATGACGGGGTCACTATTCCTCCCACTGACACCAATGACGGGGTCACTATTCCTCCCACTGACACCAATGACGGGGTCACTATTCCTCCCACTGACCCCAATGATGGTGCACTATTTCTCCCACTGACACCAATGACGGGGTCACTATTCCTCTCACTGACACCAATGACGGGGTCACTATTCCTCCCACTGACACCAATGACGGGGTCACTATTCCTCCCACTGACACCAATGACGGGGTCACTATTCCTCCCACTGACACCAATGACGGGGTCACTATTCCTCCCACTGACACCAATGACGGGGTCACTATTCCTCCCACTGACACCAATGATGGGGCACTATTATAGTCACCAAGGGGTATGTCAGGGGCAAGGGATTAGCCTAAGGGCACAAAGTGGGTGCTTTCTGCAGCTTAATGCCTGGAGGACTTAACTATTATAGTCACCTGGAAGGACTCACAAACAGCCCCCCACTTGCAGAAGTAGAGGTGCACCTTCCTGCAGAAAGTTTGTCAGCAGGCTTAGCCAGTTTCTGAATTCAAAGCCTTGTTTAGCTGCCTGAAAGTCGGGCTCTGGGGTCCTAGGGCACCCATCACAAATATAAACAAAAAAAAAGGCTGAGACTTGGCCAACCTCGTCCTGAACCTCCTGTGTTTAGGCAGGAGCATGCTCTGGCTTCCTGTGGCATCCATTCAGGTGGTATCTAGTGTAGATCCAAAGAGACAACGTCCTTTGAAAGGCCAGGCCAGTCAGTGGCTCTATGGAAAGGACATCGCTGTCCTATTATCTTAACCTAAGTGCTCTGCCCATCTCTATTGACAGCAGATCCATGAAGTACAGCAGTTTGGATGCTTGTTACAAGCCAACACAACTAAAACCCAAAGCTTCAGGTACCTGTACCAAAGGCTTCATTAAACAGGGGTTCACCCCTTTGGTGGAGAGATCCTTCTAAGGGTATCCAACCAATTCTGCCATGGTTTTACCGATTAAGGTTACGGCTAAAACAGGATGCTGTCGTAGCATACTAGGATTTAAATATGGATTCTAACTGCCTGTCGGTATGAGGTAAACACGCCTTCTATCTACCTTGTGGATTTTCTTTTACGTTTGGTCACTAGTGGATCCACGGTAAGTATAAACCACTGCAGAGAACATTCCCTCTCGAAGGGAGCACTTTCAAAACACTCCCATGTATGGCCCAGGACCCTTCAGGGTGCGTCCAATCTGTACAGAGGAATACCTTGAATAAGGGGATGTTGTGGAAAGGTCTTTACAGCTGTAAGAGCTCTGCAAGACCCAAGGCTGGAGACAAGTAGGGCGATTCTCCAAATTAACTACATCAAAAAGGCCATAAATCTCTTGTAGGTTTAAGAGGATGGTAGGGGGACTGCAGTACCCCAAGAAAAGTTGCATCAGGACTAGACTTGAGACTGAATTTGAGTCAGAGAGGGTCAAATCACTCTGTGACCCTGCCTGTTCTAAGGCCGCAGAAAGGCCAGAGGTAGGCCTTGCAGGGGATGGCGCTGAACCATGCTTACAGCCTCTACCAGCAGTATCTACGAGGAATTGGGCCACAGAGTCTAGAGTAGATGTAGAGATCCCTGATAGGATAGGGGATGTGGCCTTACCATATGAAGCTGAAGGGTAGACCCATTTATTAATTTATAGGGTCACTGGAATCCAGACTGCAGGCATCATTTCTCTGAGACCAGAATGAATAGTGACCAGGGCAGAGTTCCACCTGGTACTTACAAGCGGGAGAAACACTCAACCCAGTGGATGGCATCAGGGCTCAGTCCCTCAGTGTTAGCACTTACTGCATTAGAAACCAACAGTGGTAAAGCAAGGTAACTCCCGGTGCTTCACCAAACTGTTACCACAAGACTGGAGGAGCACAATTGTCTACAATGTCTTTGTATGATGGAGTATCAGGAGGAGCCTTTACTGGAGACACCTGAACTCCATCATTTGAAAGAGTGTCCACATCCTTTGGGCCATATAATGTACGATATCTGTTTGGAGTGGGATGACCCTATTACCATTATTGGTAGAGTTCTTTAATCATGAACCTCAAAGGAGAGGACTGATGTTGGATGAGAAGATCGGGCTCACAATTGGCATTCCAAAGGTGTTCAGTAGGTCAGGACACTCCCATTCCTCCAAACCAAACCAGTCAAACCATGTTTTTATGGAGTTGTCCCCTATGGGACTATAACATTCTTCACTCTTCTGGGAGGACTTTCCACAAGATTTTGAAGGGTATCTGTGGGAATTTGTCCTTTCTGTGAGATCAGGTAATGTTGGGTGAGAAGACCTGGCTTACATGTTGGGCTCCAAAAAAGACTTGGGGTGAACAGCATTCCAATTCATCCCAAAGGTGTTCTGTAGGGTTGAGGTCATTGCTCTGTACAGGACACTCAAGCTCCTCCACATCAAACTGGGCAAACAATGTTTTTATGAAGATTTTGGTTAAGAAGACCTGGCTCATTCCATTTTTGTCCCAAAGGTGTTCATTAGGGATGAGGACAGGGCTCTGTACAGGACACTCAAGCTCCTCCATCTTAAACTGGTCAAACCATGGCTTTATGAAGATGTTGGTTGAGAAGACCTAGCTCATTCCGTTTAGTCCTAAAGATGTTCATTAGGGATGAGATCAGGGCTCTGAAACCCACTCAAGTTCCTCTACATCAAATTGGTCAAACCATATCTTTATGGAGTTGCCTTTCTAGACAAGGGCAAAGTCATGCAGAAACAGCAGAAGGGTCTTTCCCCCCACCCAAACAGTTAGCACAAGTTTGGAAGTTCATAGTTGTCTAAAATGTCTTTTGTATGCTGTAGGATTAACCGTACACTTCACTGAAAACTCAGTCATTTGAGGGGAAGGGGTTGCACATACATGAGGTGTGGTGGTAGGTGCCCATAAATATTTGGCCATATAGTGCAGGGATATGCAATTAGCGGACCTCCAGCTGTTGCAAAACTACAAATCCCATCATTCCTCTGCCTCTGGGTGTCATGCTTGTAGCTGTCAGAGTCTTGATATGTCTCATGGGAGTTGTAGTTTTGCAACAGCTGGAGGTCCGCTAATTGCATATCCCTGATATAGTGTAATCATGAAAAATTAGATGGCACTCATAAATATTTGGCCATATGGTGTAATCCTGTAAAACAAGATGGCGCCCTATCGTGTAATTTTGCAAAACAATATGGCGCCCATAAATATTTGGCCATGTAGTGTAATCGTGAAAAGCAAGATGGTGCCCCTTAATATTTGGCCATATAGTGTAATCGTGCAAAACAAAATGGCACTCATAAATATTTGGCCATATAGTCTAATCATGTAAAACAAGATTGCACCCATAAATATTTGGCCGTATGGTGTAATCATGTAAAACAAGATGGCCATTTAGTGTAATCATGTAAAACAAGATGGCACCCATAAATATTTGGCCATATAGTGTAATAATGCAAAACAAGATGGCGCCATATAGTGTAATCATGTAAAATAAGATGAACTTCAGAGGCTTAAATAGTTATCTGTTAACCTCTTCCGTTTTGTGTTTGACAGATCCTACAGCCAATCACTTGAAAGAGAAGGAGCCACAAGAAGAACCAAAGGAGCCACAAGAGGCGCCAAAGGAGTCGTATAGCCATCCTGGGAATGGAGCCATTAAAAGAACCTCTAAGAGGGTTCGATTTAGTAAAAACACAGATGAGCAGAGCCGGGACTCGATCAGTAAGGATGAAAATAAGGATCCTCCTGCGCACACAAGAAACCTCAGAGAGCGCAAACAGTACTACTGCCAGCACTGTGAAAAATGCTTCAACTATAGCTCGGCGTTGGAAGCTCACCTCCGCGTGCACAGCGGGGACAAACCACACAAGTGTGACGACTGCCATCAGTCCTTCAGTTACAAGTCTGAGCTGATCGTGCACCGCAGGAAGCACTCCAAATCATCCAAGGGTGTGAAAAATCAACCTCCCACCAAAGCTGCACCTCCCACCACAGCGGCGCCTGAAGAATCCGCGGCGCCTCCAACCACAAGTATCAACGGGACCTCAGAGGCCACCAACTCAAATGCTGAACGTGTTGTGAGCCCCGTTTCCCAGCCAGTGCCGAGCTCACAGCCGAGCACTAGCAGCGGCGGTCCCTCCAGCCTCCCTCAAAAAGACAGCGAGAAGCCTCTTAAATGCAATTACTGTGAGAAAAGGTTTAACGACAGGTCAATATTGGAAGCCCACCATCGAATCCACACCGGGAAGCTGGCCTACCCTTGTACAATGTGCGACATGAGTTTTTCCAAACCGTCGTTGCTGGCGGCTCACAACAACACGCACAAGGAAGGCAAGCCTTTCCAGTGCGATCAGTGTGACAAGAACTTCAACGACGAGTCCCTCCTGGTGGCCCATAAGAGGACCCACACCGGCGAGAAGCCTCACAAGTGCAGCCACTGCAACAAATGGTTCCCCAACCGCAACAGCCTGGTGGAACACGAAGAATGCCACCTGAAACCCAAGCCGTTCAAGTGCCGGCACTGCGAGAAGAGCTTCAACGACAAGACCCTGCTCGCCACCCACGAGGGGGTGCACACAGATACCAAACCCTTCAAGTGCACTCAGTGCAATGAGAGCTTCTTCCTGAAGACACAGCTGCAGGCCCACCAAGCCAACCATGGTCCAGATAAACCCTACCCGTGCAACCAGTGCGAGAGGAGCTTCAACAAGAAAGAGACTCTCTTGGCTCACATCCGGGTGCATAACGTGCAGAGCCTGCAAGTGCAGAAGAAGATTAAACCATGAGTCAGCCAGGTGTCCCCAATTATGATATCAAGAACACTTTGCAAGATCAGCTTCTTTCTACAAAATGAAGTGGGAGACGTGGCATGAGGACCGCCATAGACCCAATATCCCTCAGGCGTTGACCTCCAATACACACTGCCTTCTTTATTTCCCTGTGCATGGCTGCCTCTCAGTGCATTGGACACCTTCTTTTTGCTTTATTGCTTTTGTTTTCTTCTCCACAAATGATTTTGCTAACAGGCGTTGGAATATTAACTCTTATACTTCCGTTGCCCTCCTTTGGAACTTCTATCACCCTATAGTTTCTGTAGGTATTGAGAAGTAGGTTTGAGGATTCTGGGACCACAAAGATTGAGAGTGGTCCTCCTGAGCTTTTGTAGAGCCTCTTGTGTTAAACTCTGAGACTGAGGATTGTCCCTCTCGTTTGTTGACAGTCCGATATTAAAGAATTGATGATGGTTTTTTTTTTTTAAGAGCATACGTAAAGGACGTGTGTCTGTGCAGAAGAAGATATGTAAAGAACATGTGTCGGTTCAGCATACGTAAAAGACATGTGTCTGTGCAGAAGAGCATACGTGCAGGACATGTGTTGGCGCAGCATTACGTGTGCCGGCGCAGCATTACGCGCCGGAGCGTGTGTCGGTGCAGCATTACGTGCCGGAGCGTGTGTCTGTGCCTGAACCACGTGTCAGATCTCACCCTCTCCATGTAGGACTTATGTAGCACGCCATGCAGTTAGCCTAAAGCGCCCCCCCCCCCCCCCCCCCCCCAAAGTCTTCATCTTTTAAGGCAGGTTTGGGTGACAGCTGGTTTGTTTTACGTCTTTAACCTTTTATTTCTTTGTTTTGTTTATACACAGATTAAAGTCGATGTAAACCCAATCACTAAGGCCCCTTTTACACTTGTACGGCCTGAAAGTCGCGCGACTTGAAGTAATGCTTGTGTAATCTTGAGGTCTATGGACCCCAGGTCGCATCAAAGTTGGACCAAAGTAGTGCAGGGTCTACTTTGAAGTCGCTGCGACTTGATGAACGGTTCTCATTGGAAATCATGGGGTACGACTTGTCATGCAAGTTTGTACAAGTGTGAAAGGGGCCTAAAATCTGACCTTTACCACAATTTATGTATTTTTTTTTTTTTTTTTTAAATGAATTTTCAGTCTTTTTAAATTTGCTTTTAGTAAAATAGTACCCGGTGATCCTGCCTTGAAGGTTCTTGTTTTGGGCACTTCCTGTTATAAGGTGACAACGCTAGAATAATAGGGGGGGGGAGTTTGGGACTTTAAATGAAGCACTGTGCCTCCATCCCTGGTTCAGGTATTAGAAGGTGACAACGCTCTCTCCCTGTTGTGCTCCTGCGTTGTCACACACACGGGCTTCGGATGGAGACTACAAGCGGCCGTTGTGACACTCATTACCCACCGTTGTCACCATCAGGAATCCCGTCCTGTGAGACGTCATGCAGCCATTGCTGGAGTCCATGTGGGCGGGAAGTGGCGGCAAAAAGGCCACAGGGGAGGGACAGCACTGAGATGTAACAAAGAGTTTAAAGGATAAGTTCAGCTTTTGAACATTTTTACATGTTCCTCCAGTTTTTAGGGACAGCTGGTGGGAGGATCTTCTCCCCACGCCCGCTGTCACAAATTGAAAGTAACGGCTGTGTCATTCATTCACAGTTTCCTGTGAGTGAATAACTACAAGTACCACTAGCCATTGCAGCTGCTGGCTTGGGTGCTGATGAGTGCTCTAGGTAGTCCATTGATCTTGCTCTCACCCCTGGGACAGCTGGTTGGGGATCCTCTCCCTGCGCCCACTGTGACACATTGAAAACAGTGGGGCTGCGCCCAAAAGGCTGTGTCCTTCATTCAGTTTTCTATGAATTAATGCCCACAAGTACAGCCAGCTATTGCAGCTGCCGGCTTGGGTGCTGATGAGCGCTCTAGGCAGTCCACTGATCTTCCTGCTCTCACCCCTGGGACAGCATGTGGGGGGATCTTCTCCCTGCGCCCGCTGTCACAATTTGAAAACAGTGGGGCTCCGCCCAAAAGGCTGCGTCATGCATTCAGTTTCCTGTAAATGAATGCCCACAAGTACCACCAGCCATTGCAGCTGTCAGCTTGGGTGCTGATGAGCACTCTAGGTAGTCGGTTGCTTTTCCTGCTCTCACCTAACTGCCTGCCCATATGAGGTACAGGCAGACAGTCATCCTGAGCGTATGCAGGTGCTGGACATTGCACCCATGATCTGCTCATTGTGGGTGCAATGCTCTGCAGGCTCCATAGAAAAAAAAACAGTAAATGTGCATTTTTCTTTTACCTGCACAAAATGTGCATTTATTATTTATTTTTTTAACCTCTTCACATCGGCCGAACGCATATATTCGGCCCTGTGTAAACCACTTACCGGCGGTTACCGGGAAGCTCCCAATTAGCGATCAGGAGCTTTCCGATCATGTGACAACCAATCATAGCGGTCACATGACCCGAATGTCCACCTCCCGGCTTTTAGAACCCTTAAAGGGTGGAAGACGGGAAGGGGTGAAAAAAAAGGTGAACTTATCCTTTAAAAAAAAAAGTGAAAACCAGTATTTTATACAGGAAATGACATCACAGGGGGGAGGAGAGTTAGCTTTGGTTCTCTCATGTTTGATGTTCCCTCCGGATAAATGAATTTCTTTTTAGTGTGACCGGCAAGGCAGGCGAAGGCAGTAGTTGTGATCCGCTTGTTCTATACATTTCAATGTACAGCATCAGTATTCTCTTATTTTTGGGGGGTTTTTGTCCAATATTGCTTTTTAATGTAAAAAGGAACGCTGCAGCCTCGGGTCGCCCACGTTCCGGGCGGTGACCTGGTTACCATTTCCAACCAGAACTAAATACTGAGTGCACACTGCGTGATTGCTGACCGTCTTCTGTATTCATAAAATATCACCATAGACACTGGGGAGACGGAAGATCTAACAAACTTTCTGCTGCTTGTGGTGCTCCCCCTGAGAAAGTGCAGTGAGCACCACGAAACGCGTCGGATATACCCCCCCCTGTTCTATGCTGTGATAATAGAAGTTATAAACATGAGAGCACACTGCGTGATTGCTGACCGTCTTCTCTATTATTAAAATATCACCATAGACACGGGACGGAAGAAAGGTCCTGCTGCTTGTGGTCATTCCTGAGAAAGTGCCGTGAGCACCACGAAATGCGTCGGTCCTCTGTCCCCTCCTGTTCTATGCCATGATATTAGAAGTTGCGAACATGAGCACACACTGCGTTATCGCTGACCGTCTAATGTATTCATAAAATATCACCATAGACACTGGGGACGGAAGATCTAACAAACTTTCTGCTGCTTGTGGTCATTCCTGAGAAAGTGCCGTGAGCACCACGAAACGCGTCGGACTCCCCCCTGTTCTTTGCCATAATAGAAGTTACAAACATGAGCGCACACTGCATGATCGCTGACCGTCTTCTGTATTCATAAAGTATCGCCATAGACACTGGGGAGACAGAAGCTCCAAGTAACATGATGCTTGTGGTCATTCCTGAGAAAGTGCCATGAGCACCACGAAACGCGTCGGACCTCCTCCCCTCCTGTTCTATGCCAACTTTTATAGAAGGCAAGAATACGGTCAGCGCTCACTCGCCGTGAACTTCCTCCACCTTACCGGACTTGAGTTTTGCCGAGTCTGGGGGGGGGGAATCGGCCTGAGCAGGTGTGACGCCAATAATGGAAACCACATGAAGGCGTCTAAAATGCAATAAAGTCTTCGACGAAACGCACCGATATCTGGATGTTCTTCGAGGTGATCTCCACAAATGCCGCACTCTATATTCATAATGCATCATGAACCCCCTTGGAGCCGGCCCTTTTAAGGGGCCTAAAATGCTGGGAGGTGAGGCTTATGGTCATGTGACCACGAAGATTGGCGGTCACATGATCCGAAAAGCTCCCGATCGCAAGCGTCGATCGGGGGATTTCCGTTAGCTGCTGGGGGGGCACGCGCTCTCAGCACAGCTCTAACTTGCATTAATGCATGCAAATATGCGGGCGCTCAGTGCCAAGGTCCGCCACCCAAGAGGCCGCATATTTGCGCGTGCTGAGAGGGTAATAGTCCAATCACACCACAGCGCTGTGCGCTACTCTGCATGTGTGCTCATACCTCATCTGTGTCATGGCTTCGCGCAGAGCAGCCCCGATCCTTTTTTTTTATGGGTTCCCCCCACTGAGTGCCCCCTATAGCAAGCCTCTTTGTTATGGGGGCACTCAATCAGGCTCTCTCCTGAGCCGCGTTCCCGTGAATGGACATTGTCCATTCACACAGCCCCCGCTCTGTTCTCATTGGTTCTTGCTGCTGTTTTATTTTTTTCCTTGAAACGCGTTGGCGCCAGCTGCCTGCAAACATTCAGCTTCTCAGCGGGTGATTCCTGGCACCCTATTTGCATGAATTTCCGAGGGTATGCTCCCGGCACAGTTACTGGCGGCTAACGGACAGCTAGTAGCCATTTGGGAGCTTTTCCGATCATGTGACAGCCAATCACGGCGGTCACATGATCATAAACCTCGCCCCGCCCCCCCAGCATCCTAAACTCCTCAGAGCAGGGATATGCAATTAGCGGACCTCCAGCTATTGCAGAACTACAAGTCCCATGAGGCATGGCAAGACTGACAGCCACAAGCATGACACCCAGAAGCAGAGCATGATGGGAACTTGTAGTTCTGCAACAGTTGGAGGTCCGCTAATTGCATATCCCTGCCTTAGAGGGTCGGGAGGCTCCAGCTCCAAGGGAATAAGACACAAAAAAAAAACCTCAAGCCTTTAGGGCCACTTTAAGCACAACGCATGC
The DNA here is from genome assembly GCA_037952925.1 of Lithobates clamitans. Classification (NCBI taxonomy): domain Eukaryota; kingdom Metazoa; phylum Chordata; class Amphibia; order Anura; family Ranidae; genus Lithobates; species Lithobates clamitans. The sequence continues at coordinate 89,535 of JBBGZY010002467.1, forward strand.
GAAAACGAGGCAGTTCACTGCTCAGGACGCCGTGCAATGCAGCTCACATGAGTTTAGTATCTCAGCATAGAATGAACTTCATTACTGAGCATTGCAGTGCTGCACACATTGGTGTGAATGGCCTTTTGCCTCAGCTCATGCCACTGCGATTGCGATTTATTTATTTTTTTCAGTGCAACTTTCATGCAACATTAGAGTCTGAGACTCAGTCGCACCAAAGTAGTTCAGGAATCTTTTTAAAAAGTTGCTGCAACTCGAGTCGCATTGATTGGAGCAGCCACCTTTTTGAAATGTGTTTTTTTTTTTTTTTTAATTACTTGTCACGCGACTCTAGGGGGGTTTATTTCTTAAAACTGGAGAGTGCAAAATCTGGTGCAGCTCTGCATAGAAACCAATCGGGTTCCAGTTTTTTTTTATTGTTGAAGCTGAAGTTACAAGCTGAAGTTACAAGCTGATTGGCTGCCGTGTGTCGCATGTCGCACCGTTGTGAACCGGGGCTTAGCCCCACATTCAAGCCAAAACCGACTTTGAAATCGTGCGACTTCACTTGATATCAAAAGCTGCAGGTCACTGCGACTTCAGGTGCGACTTGGCTGACGCTTGTGCCACTTCACGCACACGGCAATGCAATTTACACCTGAAATTGGCAAAAAATAGTGCAGGAACTGCTTCAAATCAATGCAGCGCCGCAGAGTCAGCGTCGTGCCGCAGAGTCAGCGTCGTACTGCAAAGTCAGTGTCGCACCACAGAGTCAGTCGCACTGCAAAGTTAGCGTTGCACCGCTTTACACTGTTCTATTGCTGGTCAGTAGGGTGCGACTTTTCACGTGATTCTGTCCCAATAAATCGCATTACAATTCGCATTCGGTGTGAACGGCGGCTTAATGTATAAGTGTAAGTACCTAAATGTGACTTGCTCTTGGCCTCTTGTACCTGTTCTTGTACAGCGGAGCTCAGATTGGGAGAAGGAAAAGAGCAGCACCAGGAGCCAATCTGTCGTGCTGCGATGCTCATGTGCTAATAAGGAACATGCTGATAGGAGGAGAGAGCAGAGTGATGTAGAGATGAACTTCTTGGCCAATCACAGGTGAGGGTGGAGATGAGACCCGTTGGCGTTTTACTAAGTTGCAGCAGAGGAAGATCGGCTCTCCTGCCCTGCTGCACAGACAGGGCTGTACTGTGCGGCAGAGCTGTGTAAATCTCAGTACTGGATGGACAAAATGACAGATTCTTTAGCAGGTAAAATAACCGCTTTGTATGTATATATTTCATCTGTTTAGCTGTTTTTCCTGAAGTTTAGTTTAGCACCCAGGTCTATCCATTCCTAATAATTGTGGGTGGGTGCCAGGGCTGAAGTGGTGCCCGCTGGTTAAATCTCTTGACCTGGCAGCAAAAATATCTGCGTTTTAGAGAAACATCAGAGTCCCGGCATCGGAGTGTCACCTCCGCCTCTTGCCCATGATGTAGAAGGCTGAATTCTCCAGGTGCTGCAGATTGTGGCCAGCAGGGGGCAGCACTTCCATTGGGTAGAGTGGTGGCTGCAGCTCTCTCTCCCCGGGGGAGGTGACTGAGAGGACGGGATCACCGGGATGACCTGAGCCTAGAGCACCACGCATTGTTATTTTTCTGATTCAAACAAGTTTATAAATAAAAATCCAGTAAAATAATCCGTGTTTTTTCAAGTTTTTCTTCAAATTTGAATTATGTTGAAAAGAATTTTAAAGTTTTCACATTTTAAATACCCAATAAAAAAAAAACGATCCTTCAGGTCCCATCTCTTCTTCTTCTGTTTGGCCTAAAAATACTCAAAAAGGCCCCAAACTTCGTTCTGTGATATATGGAGCGAACCTTCAAGGAGGACCAGTCATCGATTCTGGGGAAGATTCTCATCATTAGAACTATTTGGGTGTCTCATTGAAATATTCACACCCTCCATCTAGTAGGGGTGCAATGGATCGTCCGTGATCCGCACGGATCCGGCCGCCGGGTGTACCAAGATGGCCGCCGCTCCGGAGCTAGGCCGAAGCCGCGGCCTTTCCTATGGCCGAGGCCACAGAGCGCTCCGCGGATCGCGGGTGTCCCGATCCGCGGAGCGCTCTGTGGCCTCGGCCATAGGAAAGGCCGCGGCTTCGGCCTAGCTCCGGAGCGGCAGCCATCTTGGTACACCCGGCGGCCGGAGCGATCACTTGTAACAAACCGGCGTCATGACTTCTCTCTTCCCCCTGCCAAAACTCTGCAATGCCCTCACAATACCCTGCCAATATACCCGCCAATACCCTGCTAATATATTATTACAGTGGGGGAGATTTTTTTTTGTTGGACCGAAAATGATCCGAACCGTGACTCCTGATCCGAGGAACGATCCGAACCGTGAGTTTTTTGATCCGTTGCACCCCTACCATCTAGTGTGAATATTCGATCGGTAATCAAAAGTCATCGAAGGTCCCACATTCACATTACAGCACACAGGATGGTCATGTCAGGAATAGGGATGAGCCCAATGCTTGACTCAAACGTCGGGTTGGCGCCGAACAGCGAACAATATGTGGCGTTCGCGCCAAATACGAAAACACCGGTACACCGTTAAAGTCTATGGGACTTGAAGATGAAAAACCAAAAGTGCTAATTTTAAAGGCTTATTTGCAAGTTATTGTCGTAAAAAGTGTTTTGGGGACCCGGGTCCTGCCCCAGGGGACATGGATCAATGCAAAAAAAAAGTTTTTTTTCGGGAGCAGTGATTTTTCTTTTTAATGCTTAAAGTGAAACAATAAAAATGAAATATTCCTTCAAATATGGTACCTGGGGGGTGTCTATAGTATGCCTGTAAAGTGGTGCATTTTTCCTGCAAAATGACCTTTCTAAAGAAAATAAAAGTCATTTAAAACTGATCGCGGCTATAATGAATTGTCGGGTCCCGGCAATATAGATGAAAATCATTGAAAAAAAAGACATCCCCCCCCTTAGTCCATTACCAGGCCCTTTGGATCTGGTATGAATATTAAGGGGAACCCCAAACCAAAAATGAAAAAAAAAAATTGCGTGGGGGTCCCCCCCCAAATCCATACCAGGCCCTACAGGTCTGGTATGGATCTTAAGGGGAACCCTGTTCTAAATGTAAAAAAATGCCGTGGGGTCCCCCCAAAATCCATACCAGACCCTTATCCGAGCACGCAACCTGGCAGGCCGCAGGATAAGAAGAGGGGGGGGAGGCGAGAGAGCTGAACCGTACCAGGCCACATGCCCTCAACCTGGGGATGCTATGGAGTTGCCCCCCAAAGCACCTTGTCACCATGTTGATGGGGACGATGGCCTCATCCCTACAACCCTTGCCTGGTGGTTGCAGGGGGCTTATCGGAATCTGGATTCCCCCATTATTAAGGGGACCCCCAGATCTCGGGCCTCCCCCACCCTATGTGAATTAGTAATGCTCTACCATTTCACAAAAAAAGTGCCCAAAATAGTAAAAATGACAGGAGACACTTTGGGACAAGCCCTTTATTAACCTCCCTGACGGTATTCCCGAGTGCGGCTCGGGGGTTAAATTTCAGCACCATTAGCGGTAACCCCAAGCCACACTCGGGATTACATCTCAGGATCCTGGTGCAGATTACTCACCTTGTCCCCAGGATCCTGCGATGTCCCCCCCCCCCGCGCTATCTGCGGGCTCCCTCCTCTGCCCGAAGACTCTCTGCCAGGTTCCATTTCCTGGGAGCATTGCGACGTACAGGGCGGAGCCTGGCGGCAAATTCAAAAATGTAAAAATCATAACGCATACAGTACTGTATGAAATCATTTCACTTCCCTTTTGTCCCCAGTGCTTTGTCCAATGCCCTGCATGCAGTTTTATGTTATATATACTGTTCTTTCTGCCTGGAAACTGGAGATTGTCCATAGCAACCAAAATGTGTCCCTTTACGTCAAGTGGTTTTAGACCACCTAGAAAACAGCGATAGTAAATTAGAATCACTTGCAGAATTGAGCGATAGTGAATCGTGGGGAAATTTATTTTATTATTATTATTTTTTTAAATTACTTATATTTATTATATTATAATTTATGATTTTGTGTTTCAAACTTCATCATACCCGGGATATCTACTAGACTCTTGGTGGACAGATTTAAGTGTGTTATTGATAAGAATTACAGACCTTCAATATAAAACGCCAAATTTCTATGCAAAATAATTGTACCGCGTTGAGATGCAAAAATGTGAAATAATCATCCAGCCAGGGAGGTTAAAGGATAAAAAAAATAAAAAATTTCCTATGATGTAGATCCATCTCACGCCGCCCGACGAGCCGAAAAAAGAAAAACAGCTCCGCCTCCATGGGAGGCTCCCGCCGAGTGACGCTTCCTCTCGGTGACAGCTGATGTATAGCTGAGGGCGGGGCCACTCGGTGATGTAAACGGGCAACCCTGCCTTCCTCTGATGTCATGTGGCGTCGGGGGGGGGGGGGGCAGGGGTATTGACTCCGGGGGGGGCGCCATACAAAATTTATGAGGAAAGATTATTTATTTGCAAAATTGTAATAACTAAGAGAAACTTTTTTTTTTTAATTTTTGTTATTTTTCATTTAATTGGCAAACAATAAAAAAAACCCCCAGTGGTGATTAAAGTGGTTGTAAACTTAGTTGCAGCACTTTTACCTACAGTTAAAGTGGAGTTCCACCCATTTAAAAGTCAGCAGCTACAAAAAGTGTGGCTGCTGACTTATAATAATCGGACACTCCCCTGTCCCGCGGTCCAGTGATGCGGGCGCACGAAGCCCGCTCCTCTCCCCCTCCTCCCAGCGGCGCCGGCATTCTAACTGTGGGCGCCCAGCTGAGGCTTCACAGCCAGGCACGAGCCGCGCTGCGTGCTGTGAATGGCCGGGCAATCTTCTGGTACCTGTGACGTGTCCCAGAAGATTGCAGGGAGGGGGAGAGGTGATCTTCCTTCCGGCGCCGCGGCACCAGGGGAGGAAGTGGGAGCTGGCTGCCTGTAAAACAGGGTGCCCCCCCCCCAAAAAAATGACATGCCATATGTGGCCTGTCAGGGGGTCACCTGCACTTAAAGCAGAAGTTCCATTTTTGGGTGGAACGCCGCTTTAAGCCTATAATATGGCTTACCTGTAGGTACTGTAAACATCTCCTAAACCTGCACAGTTTAGGAGATATTTCCCATATACGCTTGCGCTGACGTTATTAGCGCATGCGCTGTGACTGCCGGCTCCCACGCGCATGTGACCTCACGCAACGCTGGCCAGTCACAGAGCTGGAGTCTGCGGCCCCGGAGGGAAGGGGGGTGAAGATGGACGCGGCCTCCAGTGGGGACATCGCGGGCTTCGTTTGCAGGTAAGTGCAACATAATGGTCCAATGACATTTTAGCCAAAAAAGACTAAAACTAAATTGAAATTTGATGTCAAAATTAACAGTGCTGGGCTGTCGGCACCCCCACAGACACTCCAGCGGTCCTTCTTCTCCGCCAGCTCTTCCAACACAGACCAGATCCATGCTGATTGGTCAGGGCCGGTCACAGTGACACACACACACTGGATCCTGTGCGAGGAGCCCACCTTGACAAAAAGTGCAACAAGTGTAGTTAGCCACAGAGTGCAATGGAGGTCCAAGGCCATGGTCAATGTCGATGGTTCCCAGACCCTGACACCGCTCCCCTCCTCTGATCACCATGCCGCCTCTCTGACAAGAGCAGATATTTCTGCCAATATGTCTGGATTGTTCGAAAAAACTTTCCGCACTTATAGAACCTTTTGGTTTCCAGAGGCCAAAAACGCTAAAACTGCCTCTCCCTCCCGACTGTTCATAAGTCAGAGATAGAGACTCCAAAAGAACAGGAGAAAAACCAGAAGATGCAGATATTATAACGGGAGCTGTAGAGGGTTTTCCAAGCCTTGCATTTTATGAGCCTCAGGCTTTGGCTCCTTCCCGAATGTTCTCAATTGGTGGACACCAGTGGAGAGGTGCGGTCTAGTCTTTGCCTAGCAGCACCTGATTCTCCACAGCTAAAACAAGCCCCTACGGGCACCAAGAGGCAAGGAAACCCACCAAAGACTTCTCCCGTCCGTGTACATATTGAATGTGCACTATATGAGGATTGGCCAAAACCTAATGCCGCGTACACACGGCCGGACTATATGAGGATTTGGCCAATCCTCATATAGAGCACATTCAATATGTACACGGACGGGAGAAGTCTTTGGTGGTTTTCCTCGCCTCTTGGTGCCCATAGGGGCTTGTTTTGGCTGTGTGTACTTTGCCGTCGGGCAAAACTCCGTCTGCATTTCCGACGGAAAATTTAAAACAGGCTCTATATCCAAGTCCCTCGGAAATGCCAACAGAAGAAGTCAGATGGGGCATACACACGGTCGGAATATCTGATGAAAAGCTCCCATCTGACTTTCTCTGCCGGAAAGTCTGACCGTGTGTCAAAGGCAATACAGGATGTTCACAGCTCCTAAGCTTTATGCTGACCCTTATCCTATGGAAAATGTATTTATTTTAAAAAAAATTGGCTTTTCCAGCGCCAGATCCTGCCATTTCAGTCCTCAATAAACACCTTACACTTCCTATTGAGGATGTTCCCTTTTTTAACCACTTCCTGCCAAAGTAACACATACACCATATTACCAAAAGTATTAGGATGCCGGCCTTTACGCAGATGAACTTTATTGTCATCCCAGTCTTAGTCTGTAGGGTTCAGTATTGAGTTGGCAACTATAACACCTTTAACTCTTCTGGGAAGGCCGTCCACAAGGTTTAGGAGGGTGTCTATGGGAAGGTTTGACCATTCTTCCAGAAGAGTATTTGTGAGGTCAGGCACTGATGTTGGATGAGAAGGCCTGTCTTGCAGTCTACACTCTAATTCATTCCAAAGGTGTTCTATGGGGTTGAGGCCAGGATTCTGTGCAGGCCAGTCAAGTTCCTCCACCCCAAACTCGCTCATCCATGTCTTTATTATTATTCACGATTTATATAGCACCAACAGTTTACGCAGAGCTTTACAATGTAGAGGGGAGACAGCACAGTACAGTTCAATACAGAAGGTACAGGAGGGCCTGGCTCGTAGAGCTTACATTCTAAAGGGAGGGGGTGGTGGTACAAAAGGTAATAGATGCAGGGAATGATTTCATTGGGGGGTGGCTTGGGGACAGTTGTTAGGTGGGTGTGGGGTAGGCTTCCCTGAATAAGTGAGTTTTCAGGGATCTCCTAAAGTTGGACAGGTATGGGGCTGATCGGATATACTGGGGCAGGGAGTTCCAGAGGATGGGAGAGCTTTATGGACCTTGCTTTGTACACTGGTGCGCAGTCATGTTGGAACAGGAAGGGGCCGTCCACAAACTGTTCCCACAAAGTTGGGAGCATGAAATTGTCCAAAATGTCTTGGTATGCCGACACCTTAAGAGTTCCCTTCACTGGAACTAAGGGGCCAAGTCCAACCCCTGAGGCTGGATTCACATATGACCACGCAGCGGCTCACAGCAGGAATCTGGTGCGTCTTTGTTCACCGTTTCAGCCCGAATTTTCGGCTGAATCCAGGCCTGAAACGGTCCAACTGACACACAGGGCTCCTGTGCAAATCGCACCAGAGCCACTGCGGAGATATGTGAACTGGCTCCATAGAGAGACAGTCACAGTCTCCTGCTGTGCACCCGCATCAATTCGCACTAATGTGAACCCAGCCTGAAAAACACCCCCATACCATAATCCCCCGTCCACCAAATGATTTGGACCAGTACACATAGCAAAGTCCATAAAAGACATGGATGAGCAAGTTTGGGGTGGAGGAACTTGACTGGCCTGCACAGAGTCCTGACCTCAACCCAATAGAACACCTTTGGGATGAATTAGAGCGGAGACTGCGAGCCAGGCCTTCTCGTCCAACATCAGTGCCTGACCTCACAAATGCGCTTCTGGAAGAATGGTCAAACATTCCCATAGACACCCTCCTGGGGGCTGCATTTATGCATATCTCCTTTTGTACTGGAAATGCTCTGCACAGCATGCTCCCGGCACAGGGAGCGATGCCTCACCGAGAGCCCAGGCCCCGTACTAATGGACCCGGATTCCTCGATTTAGGGTCACCTGATCACTGTGGTAGCCTTTGATTGGCTACCACACTGATCAGTCACTGTGAAGCCCACCATACGTTGTATCTTTCTCTTTCCTTGCAGAAAGGGAAAAAAAATAAATCTGTGCAAAAAAAGGAAATGAATAATAAAAAAATAAGGAAAAATACCTAGATGAAGGTCTGATCTAAGTCAGTGCCAGGGTTAGTGTTTGGGTCAAGTAAAGGTCAAAGGTCAGGGTCAGTATGTTTTGGGCAGAATGTTTTTTTTTAATTAGCATCAGCGTCTTTTATTAGGACCAAATCTCTGCGGTTTTATTTTTTGCACTATAAATAAAAAAAGCGTCAATTTTGAATTAAAAAAAAAGCAATATTTTTTTGCTGTAATAAAGATCCCCCAAAAATATATAAAAAACAAATTTCTTTCTCAGTTTAGGCCGATATGTATTCTTCTACATATTTTTGGTAAAAAAAAATCGCAATAAAATATTGGTTTGCGCAAAAGTTATATCGTCTACAAAATAGAGGATAGATTTGACATTTTTATTAATTTTTTTTTTTTTTTTAGAAATGGCGGTGATCTGCGATTTTTATCATGACTGTGACATTGCGGCGGACACATCGGACACTTTTGACGCTATTTTGGGACCAGTGACATTTATACAGCGATCAATGCTATAAAAATGCACTGATCACTTTGTTAATAACAATGGCAGTGAAGGGGTTAAACACTAGGGGGCGATGAAGGGGTTAAGTGTGTCCTAGGGAGTGACTCTAACTGTGGGGGGGATGGGCTTCCACTGACATGACAGTGATCACCGCTTCCGATGGCAGGGAGCAGTAGATTCCTGTCATGTTGCTAGGCAGAACGGGGAAATGCCTTGTTTGCGTCTCCCCGTTCACGATCGTGGGACCCTGGCGGACACTGAACCCATGGGACCTGCGGGCACGCTCACGGAGTACACGGCGGGTGCACGTGCGCCTAAAATGCGGCATCTCAAAGGGTACGTACAGAGCAGCCGTGCCATTGTGCCGACATACATTGCCGTGCGATGGTCGGCGAGCGGTTAATCCAGATGGAAGCACAAAGCAATTGGGATGATATTTACAGTTTTACCAAAAAATATGTCAAAGTTGCAAAATTGTGCTCAGGCATTGAGATTTGTTTTACCCTCAGGTGTGAAGGGGTTAAGTACTCTGCTGATAGGCATTTTGAACCCTCTAAAAGTCCTCATTTCCACTTGGAGATCTAGTCCTGAAGACCACACTGGTTACGATGTCTATTTGCCAGACTATTGCCAACTGGTCAAGACAAATGAATGGGGACAACGAACCTGCATTTGATGACCTTCTTCTCTTAGAACAATTTCAACTGATGCCCTCGGCCTTTTATTCCAAACACATTTTATTGAAAAAAAAAAGCAATATACAGTTTGCCAAAACGGTTGTCGTACAATGAGAAAGTTGTATATCAAGATCAATGCCAAAACAAGACATGAACAAGGGTTCCAGTGTGCGGTATATACCATACAGAACGGCACATAGAGGTAGGTGGCATCAAAGGCCAACAGAACCAACAAGTGATGATGTACTACACTGCTACGGGACGTACTAAACTGTATATTGGGATGATTGGATTATTGGCTGCAATACTGAGAACTCTCACTAGATGTCAGTGTACTACAAATATACACATATATATGGTTATTCTTTCCTGCAGCACTTGATACAATGTTGCAAGAAGCAGTTGCTAATGTTTAACTCTTCACTTGCTAATGGAAAAATTACATTTGACCTGTTTTTGATGGGAATAACAAAAGAATTATTATTTCTCATGGGGTTTATGGGAGGAATATCATGTTAACTCCTGACAATGAACATATTTAACCCATTACTGATAATAATATGCATACAATTATTTTTCTACATGGGGATGATGGGTGGAATATTGTATTTAAACATACATAGGAACATATTAAACCCATTTCTGATATGAATATGCATATTTTTTATTGCACTCCACAAGGATTATGGGTAGAATATTGTAGTTGAACATACATTGGAACATATTTAACCCATTTCTGATAAGAATATGCATATAATTATTTGTTTACATTGGTATTATGGGTGGAATATCACATTTACACATTCGAAGTAACATATTTAAACTGTTTCTGATAAGAATATTGGAATAATTCTTTTTATACATCGTTATGTATTATGGGGGAATGTCATGGTTATGCTTAACTAGGAACATATTTCACCTGTATCTGAAAAGATTATTGGTATCATTTTTTTCTACATGGGGATTATGGATGGACTATCATGGTTACACTTCACAAGAAACATATTTAACATGTTCTTGATATAGGAACATATTTAACCAATTTCTCATAAGAATATGCATATAATTATTTTTCTACATAGGGATTATGGGTGGAATATTGTAGTTAAACATACATTGGAACATATTTAACCTATTTGTGATATGAATATGCATATAATTATTTTTCTACATGGGGATTATGGGTGGAATATTACAGTTAACCACTTAAGGACCGAGCCTGTTTTTCAGCTAGAAAATTATTTAGAACCCCCAAACATTATACATTTTTTTCCTAACACTCTAGAGAATAAAATTGCGGTCATTGCAATACTTTTTGTCACACTATTTGCACAGCAGTCTTACAAGCGAACTTTTTTTAATTAAAAAAATAAGACAACAGTAAAGTTAGCCCAATTCTTTTTTATATCGTGAAAGAATATGTGACGCCGAGTAAATTGATACCCAACATGTCACGCTTCAAAATTGCGCCCGCTCGTGGAATGGCGTCAAACTTTTACCCTTAAAAATCTCCATAGGCATCGTTTAAAAAAAATTCTACACGTTGCATGTTTTGAGTTACAGAGGAGGTCTGGGGCTAGAATTATTGCTCTCACTCTAACGATCGCGGCGATACCCCACATGTGTGGTTTGAACACCGTTTTCATATGCAGGCGCTACTCACGTAAGCGTTCGCACCTGCACGTTAGCTCCTCAGAACGGGGCGCTTTAAAAAAAAAAATGTTATTCTTATTTATTTTACTTTAATTTATTGATTTTAAAACTGTTTTTTAAAAAAAAATGGGTCACTTTTATTCCTATTACAAGGAATGTAAACATCCCTTGTAATAGAAAAAAGCATGACATGACCTCTTAAATATGAGATCTTCTTCCTAGAGAACAGAAATGTGTTGCATGGAGATGTACAGGGTATCAGGGCTCCATTTGACATGAGAGCCTTGACATGCCTGCAGCGTTGGCTAACTTTAGGAGGTATTGTGGTTTCCAGGGCAATGATGTGCCATCTTTTAGCTTGACTGAAACTGGTGGCACTTCATGAAGCAAAAACTTCAAGTTCAATACCGCAGGAAGCACTTGACAGAATCCCTGCGTGCCTATGGTCGACAGGACCAGGGAATTGCTGACCAGTTAGCCCCCACTTCCTATATGACATTCCAGAACCGGATGGCCTTAGACATGGTGCTAGCTGGGAAAGGAGGTGTCTGTAAAATGATAGAAAAAACGGGAACCTGTTGCACATACATTCCTGATAATACTGGCCCAAATGGTAAGGTTACTCTAGCTATAAAGAAATTAGAAGATCTCTCATTGGAGTTGAAGAAGAACTCAGGTATCACAGACCTATGGGATCAATACTTTAACTGGATGAGTGGGTGGCAGAAGATGCTCGCCCAGATAGGGATAACAGTATTAATAATCCTGGTTCTTTTAGCCCTGATTGTATGCTGTATCCTACCTTTCGTAAAAAGTTAATGGGTACAAGGCACACCTACATTTCTCCACCAAGAAGAAGAGGACCTCCTTATGATGGAAGATGACAAACCCTTCACTCCTCTACAGTCACTCCCTGTCCATAATCTCACAATCCTATAAGGTTATAGGGATAGATAGCGCCTGACTGCAGCTCTCCAGCTGTATCGAGGAGGGAAGTGAACAAGTTGCTGCCTAAGACTCGGTTCACACCAGAGGCGGCACGACTTGCAGGTCGCCTCACTGAGGCGACCTGCACACGACTGCCCGGGCGACTTGCAAAACGACTTCTGTATAGAAGTCTATGCAAGTCGCCCCCAAAGTCGTACAGGAACCTTTTTCTAACTCGGAGCGACTTGCGTCGCTCCGATTAGAACGGTTCCATTGTACTGAATGGGACGCTACTTGTCAGGCGACCTAGGTCGCCTGACAAGTCGTCCTAGTGGGAACCGAGCCTAACTCTATATACAGCCTAAAAGAGTTGCTGAGGAGAATGGGCCAGGCGAATTAGGACCTTTAGTACTAGAGACTAGGGATGAGCTTCGAGTTCGAGTCGAACTCATGTTCTACTCGAACATTGGCTGTTCGCAAGTTCGCCGAACAGCGAACAATTTGGGGTGTTCGCGGCAAATTCGAATGCCGCGGAACACCCTTTAAAAGTCTATGGGAGAAATCAAAAGTGCTAATTTTAAAGGCTTATATGCAAGTTATTGTCATAAAAAGTGTTTGGGGACCCGGGTCCTGCCCCAGGGGACATGGATCAATGCAAAAAAAAGTTTTAAAAACGGACGTTTTTTCAGGAGCAGTGATTTTATTAATGCTTAAAGTCAAACAATAAAAGTGTAATATCCCTTTAAATTTCGTACCTGGGGGGTGTCTATAGTATGCCTGTAAAGGGGCGCATGTTTCCTGTGTTTAGAACAGTCTGACAGCAAAATGACATTTGGAAGGAAAAAACTCATTTAAAACTAGCCGCGGCTATTGCATTGCCGACAATACACATAGAAGTTCATTGATAAAAACGGCATGGGAATTCCCCACAGGGGAACCCCGAACCAAAATAAAAAAAAAAAAATGATGTGGGGGTCCCCCTAAATTCCATACAAGGCCCTTCAGGTCTGGTATGGATATTAAGGGGAACCCCAGCCAAAATTGAAAAAAAAAATTGACGTGGGGTTCCCCCTAAATTCCATACCAGACCCTTCAGGTCTGGTATGGATTTTAAGGGGAACCCCGCGCCAAAAAAAAAAAAAAAAAACGGCGTGGGGTCCCCCTAAAAATCCATACCAGACCCTTATCCGAGCACGCAACCTGGCAGGCCGCAGGAAAAGAGGGGGGGACGAGAGTGCGGCCCCCCCCCCCTCCTGAACCGTACCAGGCCACATGCCCTCAACATTGGGAGGGTGCTTTGGGGTAGCCCCCCAAAACACCTTGTCCCCATGTTGATGAGGACAAGGGCCTCATCCTCACAACCCTGGCCGGTGGTTGTGAGGGTCTGCGGGCGGGGGGCTTATCGGAATCTGGAAGCCCCCTTTAACAAGGGGACCCCCAGATCCCGGCCCCCCCCCTGTGTGAAATGGTAAGGGGGTACTTACCCCTACCATTTCACTAAAAAACTGTCAAAAATGTTAAAAATGACAAGAGACAGTTTTTGACAATTCCTTTATTTAAATGCTTCTTCTTTCTTCTTTCTTCCTTCATCTTCTTCTGGTTCTTCTGGCTCTTCTGGTTCTTCCTCCGGCGTTCTCGTCCAGCATCTTCTCCGCGGCGTCTTCTATCTTCTTCTCCTCGGGCCGCTCCGCACCCATGGCATGAGGGGGGAGGCTCCCGCTCTTCTCTTCATCTTCTTCTCTTCTTCATCTTCTTCTTCATCTTCTTCTTCTTCTTCTTCTTCCTTCTTCTCTTCTTCCTGTCTTCTCCGGGCCGCTCCGCAGCCATGCTGGCATGGTGGGAGGCTCCCACTGTGTGACGGCGTCTCTTCGTCTGACGGTTCTTAAATAACGGGGGGCGGGGCCATCCGGTGACCCCGCCCCCTCTGACGCACGGTGACTTGAGGGACTTCCCTGTGACGTCACGGGGAATGCCACAGGGAAGTCCCGTCATGTCACCGTGCGTCAGAGGGGGGCGGGGCCACCGGGTGGCCCCGCCCCCCGTTATTTAAGAACCGTCAGACGAAGAGACGCCGTCACACAGCGGGAGCCTCCCTCCATGCCACAGCATGGCTGCGGAGCGGCCCGCAGAAGACAGGAAGAAGAGAAGAAGAGAAGAAGAGAAGAAGGAAGAAGAAGAAGAAGATGAAGAAGAAGATGAAGAAGAGAAGAAGATGAAGAGAAGAGCGGGAGCCTCCCCTCATGCCATGGGTGCGGAGCGGCCCGAGGAGAAGAAGATAGAAGACGCCGCGGAGAAGATGCTGGACGAGAACGCCGGAGGAAGAACCAGAAGAGCCAGAAGAACCAGAAGAAGATGAAGGAAGAAAGAAGAAAGAAGAAGCATTTAAATAAAGGAATTGTCAAAAACTGTCTCTTGTCATTTTTAACATTTTTGACAGTTTTTTAGTGAAATGGTAGGGGTAAGTACCCCCTTACCATTTCACACAGGGGGGGGGCCGGGATCTGGGGGTCCCCTTGTTAAAGGGGGCTTCCAGATTCCGATAAGCCCCCCGCCCGCAGACCCTCACAACCACCGGCCAGGGTTGTGAGGATGAGGCCCTTGTCCTCATCAACATGGGGACAAGGTGTTTTGGGGGGCTACCCCAAAGCACCCTCCCAATGTTGAGGGCATGTGGCCTGGTACGGTTCAGGAGGGGGGGGGGGGCCGCACTCTCGTCCCCCCCTCTTTTCCTGCGGCCTGCCAGGTTGCGTGCTCGGATAAGGGTCTGGTATGGATTTTTAGGGGGACCCCACGCCGTTTTTTTTTTTTTTTTTTGGCGCGGGGTTCCCCTTAAAATCCATACCAGACCTGAAGGGTCTGGTATGGAATTTAGGGGGAACCCCACGTCAATTTTTTTTTTCAATTTTGGCTGGGGTTCCCCTTAATATCCATACCAGACCTGAAGGGCCTTGTATGAAATTTAGGGGGACCCCCACATCATTTTTTTTTTTTTATTTTGGTTCGGGGTTCCCCTGTGGGGAATTCCCATGCCGTTTTTATCAATGAACTTCTATGTGTATTGTCGGCAATGCAATAGCCGCGGCTAGTTTTAAATGAGTTTTTTCCTTCCAAATGTCATTTTGCTGTCAGACTGTTCTAAACACAGGAAACATGCGCCCCTTTACAGGCATACTATAGACACCCCCCAGGTACGAAATTTAAAGGGATATTACACTTTTATTGTTTGACTTTAAGCATTAATAAAATCACTGCTCCTGAAAAAACGTCCGTTTTTAAAACTTTTTTTTGCATTGATCCATGTCCCCTGGGGCAGGACCCGGGTCCCCAAACACTTTTTATGACAATAACTTGCATATTAGCCTTTAAAATTAGCACTTTTGATTATTCATGTTCGTGTCCCATAGACTTTAACGGCGTTCGCGTGTTCGAACGAATTTTTTTCCTGTTCGCATGTTCTGGTGCGAACCGAACAGGGGGGTGTTCGGCTCATCCCTACTAGAGACAGGAAAGAGAAAATAGCCATTTGAGGGGGGACTGTGAAGGAATGTGATGTAGATAATAATAATAATCTGAAAATGTCTATTTTCTTATGTGCATACATATTTTTCTCCTTACTCATTATATAAGTATACAGGTTTGCTCTGTTCCTATGTTTTCTAAAGATGGCGGGTACCCCCCACATCCCACACATCAGAAGAACGCGGAACTGAAGATAAAACCAAGGACAGCCAAACCTCGACATGAAGATTCTCCATCTTCTTTTCTATCTTAACCAATGAGATGTACCTATTAGACTAACATAGCAATGACGTATTTTTGTGTATAAAACATTAGCACCTCCTTGAATAAATCAGAAGTGTAAGAAGTAATTCTGCTGTGAGCGTGTCTCAGAGAGTTTTACTTTTATATGCATGCATATCAACACTTTTCAAATTAGAGACAGCAGCAGATAACCTTGAGCTCAATTGAAGCTCTTAATCTTATCCTTAACATTCCACCCATAATCCCCATGTAGAAAAATAATTATATGCATATTATTATCAGTAATGGGTTAAATATGTTCATTGTCAGGTGTTAACATGATATTCCTCCCATAAACCCCATGAGAAATAATAATTCTACCCATATTCCCATCAAAAACAGGTAAAATGTAATTTTTCCATTACTTCTGTAAAATTTACAATGATTCTGTTGTACATCTCCATCTATATATATATTAGCAAGTGAACAGGTAAACATTAGCAACTGCTTCTTGCAACATTGTATCAAGCTGTCATGGTTATGCAATAGAGTTTTCTCTTTCAGCTTACCTGTCTCCATGTGTTCATCTCTAAAGACCAGCTGCCTCACACCTGGCTGGTTTTATAACCTCTCCTCTAAGCATGGCCCCACCCCAGGCCCTATCAGGAAACCCTATATTAACCTGTGCACTGCAAGTCAGCAGTGCTGATCAACCATTGTGTGTTAGCCTCCATGTGTACTTGCTGTGTTTCCTATGTCTGATTGCTGTTACCGACTTTGGCCTGTTCTCGACTCTCCCTGTCTGCTTGTTACCCTGACCTTTGGCGTGTTATGTTTATCCTTGTCTGCTAGTCGCCCTGACCTTTGGCTTACCCCTTACTTCCCTGTCGTTCCAGCCTGCTGCCTCCTTCCTCTTCTCCTGTAGTCTACGGTGAGCGTGAACTGTGAGACCCTGGGGGCCGCGACCTGGAGCCAGACTGCAGCGCAGTCCATCCTCACCACTAGAGACTCTGGTGAACACCCGCTGGCTCTTAGACTCCGCGCCCTGGGGAATCTATGCTCTAGCTCCCACTTGGATCCATGTTAGTTATCCTGTAGACCTGCTTCCTGAACCTTCCAGGGTTCAATCCACAGCAGTCAGTCCTAGGGTCCACTACCTTAGCAGTGCACTTCCGACTCCTACAGAGTGCATCTGTCACCTGGTCCCAGGTGATCTGACACCCGCCCTGCAGGAAAGAATAACATATTTTGAGAAACAACAGAGGTATTACCATATATACAGTGTATATATATATATATATAGTACACTGACATCTAGTGAGAGTCCCTTCGAAAAAGTCATGATGACGAAACTAGTCAGGTCCGTGATCCCACTGCAACCGGAATTACATCACAACGCTGTGCGTTCCAAGCCCGAAGCCACCAAAACCGGAAGGAGGAAGTATTTGACACTGTGAGCAGTAAGAACTATTTTTCCAGCCCATACTTTGCTCCCGTGACTTTGGGGGAAGCTACTATTGGCATCTTGTATCTCCAACCAACTGAGAGCTACAGAGTTACCATTGGAACGGCACTGCGCCAAGAGATTTGTTGATTTTATTTTATTTGATTTGTTTTATAAATAAATTATCAAAACATTATTGGACTATGTGCAGTCTCTTTCCTATATGTGGATACTGCTGGTGGTTTTAACCATTTACCTATGAGGACCCCAGGAGCGACCGGATCGAGGAGGCTTTCAAAAGGCCTATTAACCCCCGGGTTCTGGTAAGTTGGACCCCCTTGTGGGGGTGTGTGCAGCACAAGGTGACACAAGGTATGGTGAATGGTGCACTCATCCAATCTGCTACACACACTCTATGTATCCAGTTGGAGACCCTATGTTGATTTCCATTATATCTGACTTTGCTCAAGTTCTTCATTGTGTACCGATAGCAGAGACATTTTTCACTTACCAGTCATTATATTTGACTAAGGAAAGCGCCGCTTTGATGTGATACTGGTTTCTATTTATAGTTATTATTTACACATCTGTCTGTATAATAATTACTCATGTCAAAAAGGTTATAAATATACTGCACTGGGGTGCGTGTCCTGATGTGAGCAGCGGACGTCTTTGCGTGGAGCTCCAGAATCCTGATTTTTAATCCACCGACATCCGTGCATCTGCTGACCAGTTAAGAGCCCAAAACCCTGCCAGCTTACCCATCTAGGTGCCCCTGCAGTGTCCTCTACCAGTATCTCCCAGCACCTCGGCCTGTAATTAACAGAGGGATATTGCCTCCGGACTCCCGTGGCCGCCGCCATCTTGCCGATCTGAGGCCTCCCGGGGGAATCAGAATCCGGATGGATCTGGAGGTAAGGGACTCTCATCCGTCCCCACATACCTGTCCATCTACCCACCTGGCACGGCCCGGAGGCCCTAGCCGAGCTCCAGGGACATCTGTGGCGGCTGCGGCCTGGTCCAGCCTAGTGCAGCCTAGTGAGGCCTGTGGATCCCAGCCGTTTCCCCCGGCTGCTTTCCTGCGGGGAGTCACCACGGCCGGTCCGGCCTACATCGGAAGTGCCGGCCTCCTCTCTATCAGTCTCGGCCAAGGCCTGGGGTGCTGCCAAGGACTGCCTGGCCGAGCTGGGGTATCCAGTGGCCTAGTGTGCCCTCTCTGCTGCTGCCTCTGTCCCACTGCTCTGGGCCTTTTACACCCTGGCACTCCCAGCCCAACATCCTTACTGCTTTGCCCCTGCCTGTTTGTTTAGTGTGAATGGGGAGGCTACTGGTGAGTATTGACTGTCCGTCCATGGTGTGAACGACAGGGACTGGAGGTCTATGGCCAGCCTGGGTCGCATCTAGCTGCTTCTTGGAGATACATCTGAGCTGGGGTGTGGCCGGGGGTGGCGGAGGAAGGTCGCATCGAGAAGAGCTCCTGTCATCCTAAAATAACATCATCCTCCGCACCAACTGGACTCTGTTCCATGCACATATATGTTCCGCCCCCTTTTTCCACGTCTATACTCTATGCGGTGTATGACAGACTGGCTCCTTATATGGTCACTAGACTCATCATAGCAGGGGATTTTAATGGCATTCTGGACTGGACTTTGGACACCTCTAATCCAACCAGGCTACCAATGGGCAATGGGCCTCGGCCCTGCAGCTTACAGAGGTCTGGAGATAGAAAAAACAACAAGCACAGCACTACTCCCACTTATCTGCGGTCCACCGATTGGGCTCCAAAATTGACCTGGCTTTTTGCTCTTCAGCTACACTCCTGTATGTGGCTTCAGCAACTTACCTACCGGCGGGGATTTCAGACCATTCCCTTCTAGAGGTTATTCTGCAGCTTAGAGGGGGGGGGGAGCGCAAAGGTTGCTGGCGACTGGCAACGCTGGCTACAGGATGAAAAAGTGGAAGAGAATATGCAAGTGAAAATTGCCCAATATTGGGGCTGTAATGACAATGTGACCAGTGCACAGGTGACCTGGGATGCCTTTAAGGCAACTATAAGAGGGGATTACATATCTGCAATTAAAGCTGCCAGGGTGGACTATGCCTCCGAGACTAAAGACCTAGAGTCTTGGGTGAGTACGGCAGAGGAGGTGTTTGTGTCAGACTCTTCTCCTGGGGCATATTCTTCCCTGGCACAGGCTCGAAGGGCACTCTCTTTACACCTTTCTGGTTTGACTGCCTCATCAAAGCGCTTGCTCAGGGCCAGAATTTTTGAGTCTGGGGACAAGAACGGGAGGCTCCTAGCCAGTCTGGTGGCCGACTTCAAATTTCAAACAGTTATACCTGCAATACATACTGCTGCGGGGGCCACTTCAAAGCCGTCTGACATCCTTAATGAATTCAAAGTTTTTTACGCCTCATTGTATAGCTCTACCACCTCGCAGATACCTCCTGACCACCTCTCGTATCTGGGGTGGGGCGCCCTGCGGCCCCCCCACCTCAAAGCACCTTGTCCTCATTCACATAGGGCGGGGGACCGGGATATGGGGACCCCCTTATTAAAGGGGGCTCCCGGATTCCAATAAGCCCCCCGCCCGCAGACCCCGACAACCAACGGCCAGGGTTGTCGGGGTCTGCGGGCGGGGGGCTTATCGGAATCCGGGAGCCCCCTTTAATAAGGGGGTCCCCATATCCCGGTCCCCCGCCCTATGTGAATGAGTATGGGGTACATCGTACCCCTACCCATTCACCTGGGGAAAAAAGTGTCAATAAAAAAACACTAGACAGGTTTTTAAAGTAATTTATTAGGCAGCTCCGGGGGTCTTCTTCCGACTTTGGGGGTCTCTTCCGACTCCTCTGCTCTCTCTGGCCTCTTCTCCCGGTGTCCGGTTCTTCTCCTGCTCTCTGGCCTCTTCTCCGCTCTCCGGTTCTTCTTTCGTTCTCTGGTTCTTCTGCCGGGCTCCTCCACTATCTTCTGCTCTTTTGCCGCTCTCTTGCTAGTTCTGGCCCGGTCTTCTCCATCGTCTTCCCTCTTCTCTTCTTCCGATGTTGGCACGACGCTCTCTCCCACTGTAATGCTGTGTTCACGGTGCGCAATGACTTATATAGGCATGGGGCGTGGTCACCGGGTGGTGACCTCGCCCCTTATGACGGCACAGTCCCAGCATGCCCGGGACTGTGACGTCATAAAGGGCGACATCACCCGGTGACCACACCCAATGCCTATGTAAGTCGTTGCGCACCGTGAACACAGCATTATGGAAGACTCCCACTGAGGCGGATCATGCGGACGGAGCGGAGAAGAAGCCGGAGGAAGATGCGGGACGAGAAGATGGAAGAAGATGGAGAATAAGAAGATGGAGGAAGAAGAAGAACACCGAAGGAAGACCAGAAGAAGATGGAAGAAGAAGCAGAAAGAAGAAGAAATTAATAAAGGACTTGTCAAAAACCGTCTCTTGTGTTTTTTAATCTTTTTGACACTTTTTTTGTGAAATGGTAGGGGTGCATTTGTACCCCATTAGCAATTCACATGGGGGGAGGCCGGGATCTGGGGGTCCCCTTTTTTAGAGGGGGGTTTCCAGATTCCGATAAGCTCCCCACCTGCAGACCCCCACAACCACTGGGAAATGGTTGTGGGGATGAGGCCCTTCTCCCCATCCACATGGGGACAAGGTGCTTTGGGGGGCTACCCCAAAGCACCCTCCCAATGTTGAGGGCATGTGGCCTGGTACGGTTCAGGATGGGGGGTGCTCTCTCGTCCCCCCCTCTTTTCCTGCGGCCTGCCAGGTTACATGCTCGGATAAGGGTCTGGTATGGATTTTTGGTGGGACCCCACGCCATTTTTTTTTACATTTTGGCACGGGGTTCCCCTTAATATCCATACCAGAGCTGAAGGGCCTGGTATGGAATTTAGGGGGACCCCCACGCATTTTTTTAAAAATTTTGGTTCGTGGTTCCCCTGTGGGGAAATCCCATGCCGTTTTTATCAATGAACTTTTATGTGTATTGCCGGACCGACAATTCATTATAGCCGGCGCTAGTGATAGTAGTTTTACATGACTTTTTTTCCTTTAGAAATGTCATTTTGCTGTCAGACTGTTCTAAACACAGGAAACATGCGCCACTTTACAGGCATACTATAGACATCCCCCAGGTACAAAATTTAAAGGAATATTTCACTTTTATTGTTTCACTTTAAGCCTTATTAAAAAACGTCTGTTTTTAAAACTTTTTTTTGCATTGATCCATGTCCCCTGGGGCAGGACCCGGGTCCCCAAACACTTTTTATGACAGTAACTTGCATATTAGCCTTTAAAATGAGCACTTTTGATTATTCATGTTCGTGTCCCATAGAGTTTAACGGTGTTGGCGTGTTCAAAAAATTTTTTTCCCGTTTGCATGTCCTGGATGCGAACCGAAGCTCGGGGGGGGGGGGGGGGGGGGTTCGGCTCATCCCTAATCAAATATATCCTTATCAGCTATTATTTTGTGTGTGAAATTTTGCCCCTCATTAAATACTTCCATCTGCAGCAATACTCACATTGATATACACATATTTACCCCTTACCGACCGCCCCGCATACAAATAAGGCTGGGCAGGGGGTCTCCTGCGCAAAATCACGTACAGGTGCGCACACGCGCCGCCAGGGAGCCGCTCCTGCTGCGGTTGGACACAGCGGGAGCCAATCAGCGGGTCCAGTGGACCCGATGTTTGCCGGCACTTGGCGACCCACCCCCACTGGGAGAGGCAGAACTGCCTATGTAAAAAAGGCAGATCGCCGTTCTGTGAGAAGAGGAAGATGGAGACCTTGTGTTTCTGCTAAGCAGGCACACAGATCTCTCTCTTCCCCCATTCAAAGTACCTTCCCCACAGTTAGTAAGCACTCGCTAAGAGCACACTTAACCCTTTGATCGCCCCTGATATTAACCCCTTGCCAGCCAGTGTCATTAGTACAGTGACAGTGCTTTTTTTTAGCACTAATCACTGTATTGGTGTCACTGGTCCCCAAAAAGTGTCACTTGGTGTCAGATTTGTCTGCCGGAATGTCGCAGTCCCGCTAAAAATCGCTGATCGCCGCCATTACTAGTAAAAAAAATTAAATAAAAGTAAAAATGCCATAAATATATCCTATAGTTCGTAGATTGTATAACTTTTGTGCAAACCAATCAATAAACGCTTATTGGGATTTTTTCTTTTACCAAAATATGTAGCATTATACATATTGGCCTAAATTGTTGAAGAAATTAGATTATATTTACATACTTTTTTTATTGGATTATTTATAGCAGAAAGTAAAAAATATTGGGGGTTGTTTTTCATAAAATTGTCGCTCTTTTTTTGTTTATAGCGCAAAAAATAAAAACCGCAGAGGTGATCAAATAGCACCAAAAGAAAGCTTGATTTGTGGGGGGGAAAAAATGATAAAAATGTAATTTATGTACAGCGTTGCACGACCGCGCAATTGTCAGTTAAAGTAACGCAGTTCCATATCGCAAAAAAATGGCCTGGTCAGGAAAGGAGGGTAAATTTTCCGGAGCTGAAGTGGTTAATAGGTTCCGTAGAAAACACACTGTGAAAGAGTAAAAAAAGGCTCCGCCTCCAGCTAGTAGTGTATTGGGTTAGACATTTTTTTTCACGTTGTACAAAAGTCTAGCAGCTTTCTATATTTTGCATTTCCCTGTATAGTAAAACATTCATTGATTAATCACAACATGAAATGTTTCAATTGCGTTCCTAGATTATACTATCGTGAAGTTGACAAAGTTAATATGATCAATACAATATTGATGATTCATGAAAAGAAAAAAAAAGGGGGGGTAGGAATGGTTGGAGTTCTCCTTTACATATTGTTTTAGCTGTAAATTCTTTTAAAGATAAGGCTTTGATTCCAGAAGTCGAGTAGCGAGTATTTGGATGTATTCTCCGGGCATTATGCCCAGAAATGTTGGCGAGGAAAAGAGAAGTAACTCAGCTGGTGTCATGTTTATTGGACTAAAGTGTGATGTGTTAACCACTTAAGGACCCGAAGTATTTACCCCCCCCTTAATTACCAGGCCATTTTTTTGCGCTACGGAACTGCGTCGCTTTGACTGACAATTGCGCGGTCGTGCCATGTTGTACCCAAATAAAATTGACGTCCTTTTCTTTCCCCCACAAATAAAGATTTCTTTTGGTGGTATTTGATCACCTTTTTGCTTTTTGCGCTATAAACAAAAAAAGACAAACAACTTTGAAAAAAAAAAAAACTATATTTTTTACTTTTTGCTATAATAAATATACAAAAATAAATAAATAAAAAAAACAAATGTATTCATCAGATATACATGTTATTTTATACATAGATAAGAAAGGGGTGGTGTGAGATGTTATTAAAAACTAACAAATAGAAATATGTTATTAAAAGCTAACAAATAGGAACAATTGCAAAAGTAAAACCTTGAGAGGGGGGAGGGGGGAGTAGAGACAGAGAGAGCTTCTAGCAGAAGATGTGTCTGTGTGTTAGGTGAAGGCTACAGAACACATTTCAACAGCGTGAACAAATTTGAGTCTCTCGTGCTTAAATGAACAATACAGTGAAAGTCCATGTCATTTCCCTCCTTTTGTTTATTTGACACCATTCTTCTCCACGTTACATTCAGCTGATTGCTGGTAGCTCCTGCTACATCGGCGCAGAGAGACGGTGTGTCCTGTTTAGCTCTCTCCTAGTTTTCTTAGAATAATAGGTTCATCAGGGCTGGTGGACCATTTGTTGGTACAGCGGGTAGTCGCACAGAGACATGATGAAGAAGTAAATAACAAATATGAGAAATAGGAACATCGCAATGTAAGCGCCTAGTTTCTGTAACCATGTTGCTATGCCATATAAAAAGTGTTCCATCCATCTTTCCATATCTCTGGCCTTATTCTGTAGTTCTCTTATCTTACCAAGATGCCCTTTATAGAAACAGAAATACAGGTTTTTATACACTTCAAAATTGGGTCAGTCACCTTTTGAACAATAAAACCAAATATTACCCAAAACACCACACAAGGGTTAGATAACAAGCTACAATTGACACAAGCCTAATCCCTAAGGCTAACTCAATTAACAACGGGAATTCCCACCTAAGAGGCACATAATGGGAGAGACGCAAACTTATGTATAATGTCCACTAGACAAGTCATCAGAAGACCAACAATGTTCCAGCAGTCTGATAAAGTGGAATTAATCTATCTTCATAGATCTCCAGAGAGATACTGTTGACAAATATCTCTGTCCCATTTGAAGGAGCCTCGCCAAGCCAGTCTGCAGAAAGGCCACCATATTCCCTTTGACCATGAACCTGTACAAGATCAATATTACACCTTTCCATCCACTCCAGATAGGAAGCTTTATTGTCCTTATTCAGAGAGGTAATCCAAATCACGCTCTCATCGTTCATCACGTTGTCCATCATTATAGAATGATCTCTCCATGGGCCATAATATCAGTGGGTAGGAGGCTCTCCCCTAGTCCTCTCCAAAAAGCCCCTGTCCTGGTTGGGTCGATCACATTTTGTAAACATTAACTACTTATTGACCAGCCGCCACAGCTATACTGCGGCAGGTTGGCATGGCTGCGCAAATCGCCGTCATGGTACGCCGGCTTTTCAGCAGTGTGTCCCCGGAGCCGATGTACGTGGCCAGCAGGCACGGTCGCCGCCGGCCACCCACGATTGCGGGCACGAGAGCCAGAACCGGGATAAAGACACAAATCCCAGTTCTGACAGGGGAGGAGAAACAGATTGTCTGTTCCTACTAAGTAGGAACAATGATCTGGCTCCTCCTCTAGTCAGCCCCATCCCCCCACAGTTAGAAACACACCTAGGGAACACATTTAACCCCCTTGATCCCCTCCTAGCGTTAACCCCTTCCCTGCCAGTGACATTTATACAGTAATCAGTGGCTATTTATAGCACTGATCACTGTATGAATGTCAGTGGTCCCAAAAAAGTGTCAAAAGTGTCCGATCTGTCTGCCACAATGTCGCAGTCTCGCTAAAAATCGCAGATAACCGCCATTACTAGTAAAAAAAATAATAATAATAAAAATGCCATAAATCTATCCCCTATTTTGTAGACGCTATAACTTTTGCGCAAACCAATCAATATATGCTTATTGCGATTGAAGAAATTTGTTTTTACATTTTTTGGAATATTTATTATAGCAAAAAGTAAAAAATATTTGGGTACAACGTCGCACGACCACGCAATTGTTAGTTAAAGTGACGCAGTGCCGTATCACCATTTTTTGCAATACGGCACTGCGTTGATTTAACTGACAATTGCGCGGTCATGCGACGCTATACCCAAACCCTTTTTTTCCCACAAATAGAGCTTTCTTTTGGTGATATTTGATCACCTCTGCGGTTTTTATTTTTTGCGCTATAAACAAAAAAAGAGAGACAATTTTGAGAAAAAAAATAATATTTTTTACTTTTTGCTGTAATAAATATCCCAATAAAATGTAAAAAAAAAAATGTCTTCATCAGTTTAGGCCGATACGTATTCTTCTACATATTTTTGGTAAAAAAAATCGCAATAAGCGTATATTGATTGGTTTGCTCAAAAGTTATAGTGTCTACAAACTATGGGAAAGATTTATGGCATTTTTTTTTTTACTAGTAATGGCGGTGATCTGTGATTTTTAGCAGTACTGCGACATTGCGGCAGACAGATTGGACACTTTTGACACATTTTTGGGACCATTGACATTTATACGGGGTTCAGTGCTATAAAAATGCACTGATTACTGTATAAATGTCACTGGCAGGGAAGGGGTTAACACTAGGGGGGCGATCAAGGGGTTAATTGTGTGTTCCCTCAGTGTGTTCTAACTGTGAGGGGATGGGACTGACTAGAGGCGGAGCCAGATTGTTCCCTACATAGTAGTAACAGAAGATCTGTCTCTCCTCTTCTGTCAGAACACAAATCCCCGTTCTGGCTTTCGTTCCCGCGATCGCAGGTGTCCGGCAGCATTTGCGTCATACCTCAGATGACGTCTAAGCAGACGAAACGCGTCGGGTCGACCTCTGCCAACATTACTGCGCCTCTTCATGTCCTTTTATGAGCTTTGTATGCACTTCCTAAACGTGAGTGTTCCATTGTTACTCTTTTTAAATAAATGCAATTTTTAAACAATATCACACTATGTGGAACCTTTATTTGATTTTTGATTTCAACGTGTGAGCCAAGGATATCCTCTGGCTTTTCCTCCTTCCATTTCGAGCCTCATGTGCCTGTACGCTGTGGATTTGATGTTGACCAACATTATTTAAAGATCTGTCCAGGAATCTTGATGGTCTTCCACATACGGTGTTTATCGCCATAAGCCTGTTTGACTTAAGAGGTATAAGCCCCTTTAGGTCCATTGCTTCCGGTAAACCTTCATACAATTGGTGGTGGTGTCTTCCACAAGCTTCTTTTCATAGAGGTTCCTTTCTTCACATTGATGTCACTTGCCTTATCGATGTTTCCGAGATGTCCATTTCCTAAAATAATTCACTGACTGATACCAGGACTTTTTGAATTTCAATATTCATAATTTTTCCAATATTTTATATTTATATTTTTTAGTATAAATATCCAACTTTTTCACTCGGTGAACTATATTTATATTCATTATGTGTTTTAACTGATCACAATATATATTGCTATTTTTATATATATATATGCGCTGCATTTCATTACACGCGCATCAGGTTCCCCCCGTCGTGCGGCGGTGCACGCGGCCCCCCTCTCTATGGCTCTTAAAGGGGAAGATGTAAGGGTAAGCCCTTTTGCAGTAATGAACCACTTTGCCGACGTAAATGTGTGCGCGCCGGTCGGCAAGTGGTTGAAGTACAGATATATAATATGGTCACAAAAATGTAGCAGTACTTAGAAAAGCATGAATGAATGAAATGAAGAGAGGGCGGGAAGGGCAGTCCAGGGACGGGGCACAGCGTATCGATCTATGTCCGCAGTACCACTCCGCGCTGACATCACTTTTCAACTATCTTGTCTCAGATGATCGAACCGAGGCACCCCAGAGGTCTAGCTGAGGGAGACCCCCTGAATACTTTAATTTGCTTCATTTAATTTATTCTCTGTCTGGTCTGCACACTTGCCAGGGACTGAAAGTTTAAAAGGTGTGGAGTGTAGCGGAGTGCCCTTTGACTCACATTACTCAACTGAAGGTGTGGGGTTACTAGACGTGCCGTGTTCTCACCAGACCTCACCAACGAGACTGGTGGGCACAGGCAAAATGGCCGCCAGCCGATCTCTTTAGCCACTTGTTTCCTATTACAGCTGTCGGCGGTCCTCGGCAAAATGGCCGCCGACAACATAGATATATATATATCTCACTGTGCATCCGCCCAATGATATCCCCCAGAGGAAGGCACGTGATCCCTGTGCCGAATACGCGTCGGGGAGGGGTAGGACGGAGCTGTCAGCAGTGGAGGAGGATTTTACATACCACACCGCACGCCATACAAATAGCTACTTTCGTTTTTTCAACTGTATAGTTTGGTGCACTGTAGCACCCATCTAATGTGAGTACCCTCCTGGAGGACTTTTTTTCATCCAATAAATGTCCTTGCTATATTACACTATGGAGTCCTTTTTGTTTCTTCTATGAATGTGGAACTTGGCTTTACCTGTGAGGAGTGTTTTGCTTCATTGTTTCCTGAGTGAGCCCAGGAGTGGCCCCAATGCGTATTTTGACACCGTTTAATTACTGTGTCACACGATTCAAGGTGAGCGCAAGCACATGTGGGGTGTCACGGGAGAGCACATCTTGCTTGTTGTGATTCAGACACCTATCAAAAGAAGCATGATGAACACTTATTCTATGGACACTATTCATTCACGTTGGTTTTTTGTGATTTGCATTTGCTGATTAGGTTGAACACCTAAATGTCACAGGAGAGTGTTTGGCATTTATATTTTAGCACGTTGCACTTTTTATATGCACTTGATGATTGATTATTATAGATAAATATTTGCACTTTATTTTATATGTACGGTTTCATATATATTTATTATATTTAAATATTTTCACACGGCATCTCTTTTTTTATATGTGATAGTTTTATATGTGACATTATATTAGCGCGGGCACAATTATTATTTACGCATCATATTACACGCAATGAAACGTGGTTTAGTGCTTGCAGCTTAATTAACTTACTCCTTGGAGGCATCAGTCCATTTGTGGCTCGCAAGATATCTATATCTCACCAATGAGGAGTTGCTCCAATAAACTCCTGTTTTCACAACTTCAGAACTGGTTTCCCTTGTTCTGTCCTGTATACACACCCTTTTGCCATTTTGGCCCTGTTTGCACTATTAATCCTACTCTGCACTTGTTTAGTACAGTTCAAGGTAAAACTTTCCTCTGTTTAATCATTCAGCCGATCCCTCTTCCTATTACAGGGGCATACTACTACCAAAGGACATAATACTCCACTGACACCAATGTGAGGGACATAATGTTCCCAACTGACACCAATTTTAGGTGTTTACTACTCCAGCTTACCCAAATGTAAGTGGGGTACTACTCCACTGTCACCAATGTAAGGGGCATACTACTCCACTGACACCAATGTGAGGTTCATACTACTCCACTGACACCAATGTGAGGGACATACTACTCCACTGACACCAATGTGAGGGACATACTACTCCACTGACACCAATGTGAGGTTCATACTACTCCACTGACACCAATGTGAGGGGCATACTACTCCGCTGACACCAATGTGAGGGGCATACTACTCCACTGACACCAATGTGAGGGGCATACTACTCCACTGACACCAATGTAAGGGGCATACTACTCCACTGACACCAATGTGAGAGGCATACTACTCCACTGACACCAATGTGAGGGGCATACTACTAAACTGACACCAATGTGAGGGGCATACTACTCCACTGACACCAATATGAGAGGCATACTACTCCACTGACACCAATGTTATTATTTAGAACATAGAGATAAACCTAACAATTTTTGAATGTTACTTTACTGAGAAAAAAGAAAAAGCGGTGCAAAAAAATATTTACTTCACTGACACCAATGTGAGGGGCATACTACTCCACTGGTACAAGAAAATATTTACGGAAAAAAATATGACAAAATATATGTAGAGCACCCCCTAAGGAGCCACAAGTAGCTGGGATCCTCCCACCCTGCACAGCCAGGCATACTGAATCTCCACAGTTACTCCAGAGTCAGAGAACAGTCCACAGCTTTGTTTTTATGGTTTATTGAGGGTTAATAACTTGGATGGGGATAGGAAATTATGGGATGCCCACTTGACTACAGTCTCTATATACAGTCTATACACAGCTCCAACTTCTTCCTCCAACACACACTTGGTTTTCAGCTTTTTCACTCTCTGGCAGTTGTAGCAAAGGCCCTTTACAGGCAGGGACTTGTGGCCCCTATACGTGTAGAGTAGGGGTCCCCAAACTTTTTTATTTATTTTTTAAAAACCCTGCAAAGTAAAGGTATAATGTGCTAGTATGCTTCGCATGCTAGCACATTGTGAAATACTTGCCTTAAAATGAAGCCCTGCACCGCCATGCTGTGAGGATGGCATTGGCAGTGTAGGGCCCTTCAGAGCGCATGCGCCGGTGACATCACCGGCTGCATGAAGTGTGAATATCTCTTAAACCATGAAGGTTTAGGAGATATTCATAGTACCTGCAGGTAAGCCTTATTATATACTTACCTGTGGGTACAAGTCTACAGAATGGCTTTACTTCCTCTTTAAGCCCACCCCTGTCTTCAAGGGAGACTGGTTGCATGTAGCAGTCCCCCTCTTTGTTGTTCCCCACCAGTGCTGACCTGCTCCTGCTGTCCTCTCTCCTTGCTCCTGTGCCTCCAGGAAGGGCTTTCTCCGTGTGTTTTCGGGGATCCTTCCAGCACCCAAGCTCCGGCCCAAGGTCACCCCCCCCAGACTAGGGGGTACCCTTGAGGGCCACAACAGCCTCCTCAGCACTCCATCTTTCAGCTAACTGCCCCTGCTGGCATGAATATTTATGAGGTGAACCCGCCCCCTTCCAGCCCCTTGTTTGCTGGGGATTGGTCAAGGACCTCATAAATATGGCAGCCCATCCTTACTCCCACCCTCCAGCTCTGGAAGTTTCTACCGACTTCCAGACCAGGGGGAAGTGACAGAGCGAGCTGCCAGATGAGTCACTCAGCCCTGAGTCACTGGACCCTGACCCAGATTACACAGCTCAGGCTTAGCCTTGAGCCAAACTAAATTTTCCTACACAAGAAAAACCTAACTAACTAGGCAAGAGTAAAATAAACGGGATTAAAAGTGAAAAGTTCTTAACAAAGTTTACCTGGATTATTCTTGCTATGCCGAGTTCAGTTCACTTCAGAGTATTCCAATCTGGTGTCAGAGTCTCTGTCTCTTAGGAATGACTCCTGGCATTTGTGTGTAGTTTTGATGTAAAATTTGACGTAAAGTTGATAAATGTCCAATGGCAGCAGCTTCATGTGGACCTTCCAGAGCAGGGGTCCACAAACTATGGAATCCGGCCCGCCAGAGTGATTTACCCAGCCCGTGGACTGCCCCTTTAACATCGCAGTACCCCCCCTCCCCTCTGCTACCTTAATCACACAAGACGAGAAACATGACAGGCCAGGACAAGGGGTGGGGCCTTTTGACTTAAGAAGAGGATGATTGGTTACTAGGCAGCAGGCCGGTCCCAGCAATCAATCACCTGCCTTTCACTTGAAAAGTCCCGCCCTTTGTCCGGACCTGTCATGCTTTGCGTTTTGTGTGATTAAGGTAGCAGAGGGGTGGGGGAGTGCTGCAATCTTATCTGAGGGACCGTGAGCTGGCCCCCTGTTTAAAATGCTTGAGGACCCCTGTTCTAGAGGGTGTCACTGACCCAATCAAGAGAATGGAGGGATGGGATTTAGGAGTGCTGAAACATTTATGATATTACAGAGGACGCTTCCTTAGTGCTAATTATGCTAACTGTATCAATATTTCAAGATGACTCTACAACCAACAGATTACTAAATTGAATGAAATCATGATTTGATAGACATCAAACAAGATATTGATTATGTCTTTTCTCCTTAGGAGATGTAATGTATCCAATGAGTTTTCTGCACCTCATTATATAGGGGTATTTGTTTTCTAAGTGATCACTTCTTATACATTCAGCTAGATGCTTGTTATGAAAGTAATTTTTTCATAGCCGAGATTATGGATTATGTGTAGAGGTTGAGAGAGGGAAGTTTCCGGTCAAGTAAAGCCAGACATGAAGTGTGTATTGCTTGCTTTTAAATGATTTTACAACAGCCACAACTCTGATTTAAGGTTTACTACTGGTATTAGCGTTCTTGCCAGACTTCTGCTAAGCTCTATTTATGACGGGGCTTACATAGAAGCCTTTTGAGTAATTCGCAGAATCTGCTAAGCATCATTTATGCATTCCAACCTGATCTGCATGAGATGGCTATTTTCCAAGGTCCAGACTGTTTAACCAGTTGCCGTCCACCCCTATAGCACTTTTACTGCTACAGGGCGGCTCTCCTGTGCAGAATGGTGCATCTCGTAAAATTAGAATATCATCAAAAAGTTCATTTATTTCAGTAATTTACATCAGATTTAAATGTAAATGTGTTGTCACAGACTTGTGAATTTTGGAGAAATTAGGGTGGCACTGTGCTCAGTATGAAACCCCATTCTCTGTGCTCAGTTTGGGGTTCATCAGGCCATACTATCAGTAAGTAAGTAAGTAAGTATATTAACCGCTGAAGGACCACCCACCACATTTATACTGCGGCAGGGCGGTTCTGCAGTGTTGGATCACATCCATGCAAGTGATTTTGTATTTACAGGGAGGGGCCACGTGAGTTTTTTTGAGGAGCAAAACAAAATATATATATAAAAACAAAAGACACAGGCATGTACAATAATGTTATTACAATGTTAAACAGGACAGCATGATAAAAAATCCCGACATGTTTCGCCCATAGATCAGGCTTCTTCAGGGAGGCTGTCTTTTGGAAGTACAGGCTTTCTAAAATAGACAACAAATGAACAAACAACATATACAAAAAATAGTAAGTGACTGAATACTAATAGAAGATATGATATACATATTGCATATTTTGAAAAACTAAGGTAAAAGCAGAATATTAAAGAAGTAAAGTGTACACAATAATCAGATATGCACCTGTGTCTCCACTCCCAGGGCAGTGCTTCTAGCCCAATTCACCCGGAAAATGGGGGGCGAAGGTCCCACCGCAGTCTCCAAAAAAGGCTGACAATGCCAGTTGGGACCACAAGCGACTGGGGGCCACGGAGGGGACAAAAGGACCAACTAAAAACAGTATACAATGGGTCAAATAAGTAAAGAAAGGGAGTATATAGTAGTAATATTATATCAATTAAATAAAGGGAAAAATAAGCGGACAAATTTGACACTAATGCCGCGTACACACGAGCGGGCTTTATGGCAGACTTTGTCCTGCAGACTTTTCGACGGACTTTACGACGGACTTTTCGAACGAACGGACTTGCCTACACACGATCAACCAAAGTCCGACGGATTCATATGTGATGACGTACGACAGGACTAAAATAAGGAAGTTCATAGCCAGTAGCCAATAGCTGCCCTAGCGTCATTTTTTGTCCGTCGGACTAGCATACAGACGAGCGGACTTTTCGACTCGAGTCCGTCGGAAAGATTTGAAACATGTTTCATTTCTAGGTCCGTCAAACTTTTGAGGGAAAAAAGTCTGCTGGAGCCCACACACGATCGAATCGTCCGTCGAAATCCGGTACGCCAGACCAAGTATGCCGTAAAGGCCGGTCGTGTGTACGCGGCATTAGTGACACTTTTTGGGCACCAGTGACACTAGTACAGTGATCAGTGCTGCAAATATGCACTGTCACTGTACTAAGGTTAGGGGTTAACATCAGGGCGCACAAAGGGTTAAATGTGTTCCCTGGGAGTCCTTTCTAACTGTGTGGGAGGCGCTTTGACTGCTTGACAGAAACACAAGATCTCCATCTTCCCCTTTACTGAATGGTAAAGGGGAAGTTCCTTGTTTACATTGGCAGTCCACCGTTCTGTCTGCCTCGAGAACGATCGGCGGGTCCCAGCGGACATCAGGTACCTCAGACCCGCTGATTGGCTCCCACTGTGTCTAATCAAAGCGGGAGCGGGCCACCGGCGGCGTGCATGCGCGCCCCCGACCCGAAAAACAAAAAGGCGTACGGAAGTACGTGTATTCGCGTTGAAGGGCAGCCATGCCACAGTATATGTGTGTGGGGCGGTCCGGAAGCGATATAAGCGGAGTTCCAGGCAAAAATTTAACTCCTTAGAAAATGTAAGCACACCCCACTTATCCTCATTTTTGGATATATATAAAAAAAATTCATAACTTTTTCTTATATTTTCTTTGGGACTTCCATTCCACGGCGCCGCGGCGAAGTACGTCACTTCTGCGTTCTTATTTTTGCCCTCCTCCTTCCCCCCGTCGCCTTCTGGGACCTGTGTGTGTCCCAGAAGATGACGGGACCATTCAGAAAGTGCCCCGCGACTCGTGCATGCGCAGTAGGAAGCTGTAAGGCTTCACTTCCTGTTTCCCTTAGTAAGGGACGGGTCGGCTTCAGGTGCCGACATGGCGGGCTCCCTGGACAGGTAAGTGTCCTTATATTAAAAGTCACCAGCTGCAGGATTTGTACAGTATTTGTAGCTGATGACTTTTCATTTTTTTTCGCCCAGCCTGGAACTCCGGTATAAGGAACGAGTGTGTTATCCCGCCATCTCTCAGCCAATCAAGAGGCGCAGATTGAATACCCGTCACCTGATTGGCTGAAGGCACAGGCGTCCTGATTGGATACCTAACAGAACGAAAGACCAGGAGGACAGAGAGCCATGGAGGACACAGGAGCTCGCCACCGTCACCTGCTGCATGTCCCACAGCTCACCGCCGTCACCTGCCACCAGGATAGGGTAAGTGTGTGACAGTCAGATGGCGAGCGGGCGGGGGGGTCACAGAGGCTGCATATGATTGGCACACAGGTTACATATGATGGGTACACAGGCTACATATGATGGGTCACAGAGGCTACATATGATGGGCACACAGGCTGCATATGATGGGCACAGAGGCTGCATATGATGGGCACACAGGCTACATATGATGGGCACAGAGGCTACATATGATGGGCACACAGGCTACATATGATGGGTTACAGAGGCTGCATATGATGGGCACACAGGCTGGATATGATGGGCACACAGGCTGCATATGATGGGCACACAGGCTACATATGATGGGCACAGAGACTACTTATGATGGGCACACAGGCTGCATATGATGGCCACAGGGGCTGCATATGATGGGCACACAGGCTGCATATGATGGGCATACAGGCTACATATGATGGGCACATAGGCTGCATATTATGGGCACACAGGCTACATATGATGGGCACACAGGCTACATATGATGGGCACACAGGCTGCATATGATGGGCACATAGGCTGCATATGATCACACACAGGCTGCATATGATGGACACACAGGCTACATGTGATGGGCACAGGCTACATGTGATTGGCACAGAGGCGACATATGATGGACACAGATGCTACATATGATGGGCACAGGCTACGAATGATTGGCACAGAGTCTACATATGATGGGTCACAGAGGCTACATTTGATGGGTAACAGAGGTTGCATATGATGGGCACACAGGCTACATATGATGGGCACAGAGGCTACATATGATGGGCACATAGGCTGCATATGATGGGCACAGAGGCTGCATATGATGGGCACACAGGCTGCATATGATGGGCATACAGGCTACATATGATGGGCACATAGGCTGCATATGATGGGCACACAGGCTACATATGATGGGCACACAGGCTACATATGATGGGCACACAGGCTGCATATGATGGGCACACAGGCTGCATATAATGGGCACACAGGCTACATGTGATGGACACAGGCTACATGTGATTGGCACAGAGGCTACATAAGATGTGCACAGAGGCTGCATATAATGGGCACAGAGGCTGCATATGATGGGTACACAGGCTGCATATGATGGGCACACAGGCTACATATGATGGCTGCATATGATGGGCACACAGGCTGCATATGATGGGCACACAGGCTGCATATGATGGGCACACAGGCTGCATATCATGGTCACACAGGCTGCATATGATGAGCACAGATGCTACATATGATGGGCACAGGCTACGAATGATTGGCACAGAGTCTACATATGATGGGTCACAGAGGCTACATTTGATGGGTAACAGAGGCTGCATATGATGGGCACACAGGCTGCATATTATGGGCACACAGGCTACATATAATGGGCACAGAGGCTACACATGATGGGCACAAGCTGCATATGATGGGCACAGAGGCTGCATATGATGGGCATAGGCGCTGCATATGATAGGCAGTGGCACACAGGCTACATATGATGGGCACACAGGCTACATACATATGGTGGGCACAAGCTGCATATGATGGGCACAGAGGCTACACATGATGGGCACAAGCTGCATATGATGGGCACAGAGGCTACACATGATGGGCACAGAGGCTGCATATGATGGGTACAGAGGCTGCATATGATGGGCACAGAGGCTGCATATGATGGGCACAGAGGCTGCATATAATGGGCACAGAGGCTGCATATGATGGGCACAGGTGCTGCATAAGATAGGCAGTGGCACACAGGCTACATATGAAGGGCACGCAGGCTACATACATATGTTAGGCACAAGCTGCATATGATGGGCACAGAGGCTGCATATGATTTGCACAGGCACTGCATTTTATGGGGCACAGTGGCTGCATTTGATGGGCACAGTGACTGCAATTGAGGGGCACAGTGAGGCTGCAATTGATCGTTTTTTTCAGAATGTTTCAGTTTGTTTGCGTCCCCCCAAAAATGTTGAGCACCAGCCACCACTGATCTCCCCTCCACCAAATGATTTGGACCAGTGCAAACAGCAAGGTCCATAAAGACATGGATGAGCGAGTTTGGGGTGGAGGAACTTGACTGGCCTGCGCAGAGTCCTGACCTCAACCCGGTAGAACACTTTTGGGATGAATTAGAGGGGAGACTGTGAGCCAGGCCTTCTCATCCAACTTCAGTGCCTGACCTCACAAATGTGTTTCTGGAAGAATGGTCAAACACTCCCATAGACACCCTCCTAAACCTTGTGGACGGCCTTCCCAGAAGAGTTGAAGCTGTTATAGCTGCAAAGGGCGGAGCCAACTCAATATTGAACCCTACAGACTTATGCCACGTACACATGGTCGGAATTTCTGACGGGAAATGTTTGATTTGAGCTTGTTGTCAGAAAGTCTGACCGTGTGTAGGCTCCATCGGACATTTGCTGTCAGAATTTCCGACAACAAATGTTTGAGAGCTGGTTCTCAAATTTTCCGACAACAAAATTTGTTGTTGGAAATTCCGAGCGCATGTACACAATTCCGACACACAAAATTCCACGCATGCTCTTTATCAATTACGAGACGGAAGCGCTCAGTCTGGTAAAACAAGCGTTCATAATGGAGATAGCACATTCATCACGCTGCAAATTTTTTCATCTTTTAATGCAGCGCTTTCTCTTCTTCTTTAGAATGCTAGAATAATGAAGTTGTTTTGCTGCTGATATTCACACTGAGTTCTGACAAACTGATTTCTTTATTATTTCTCCTGATCTCCTGAATAATCTTTATTTATTTATTTTTTTACCAGATCTCCAGAATAATGTTTATAATTTTTTTTATACTGATCTACTTTTATTTAGGTTGGTTGGTGTCCCTCCCTTGTTAATTTGACATTGTATTTTTGAAATGTACCTGCCTCCTCACAAACCAACTGTCCTTTTTGAAGTAAAACCCATAGCCAAGTATTTCTCAAAAAATATTACAAACTTATTAGGGGTCATAACAAAATAAAAAGGAAGGCAACGCTGGCTAGACTGTTGAAATTGGTGAAGCCTTTGTACCCTAGGGCAGACATCAATTATTTTACAGGCAAAATTGGTAGCCTAAAGGAGTCCATTTAATAGGGAGCACAATCCGGTCCAGGACTCCGAGAGATCGGGAGCAGCAGCAGATGACATGTATATCCTGAGGCTGTGGTCTTACAACAGCCTGCATCTTTTGCCAGTCCAGACTGAACCCAGGCCATCACTCTCTTGACTTCCTTCCACGCTTCCTTCCAGGCTGTGGCTGTGGTGTTGGAGGTGTTGCAGGAGGTGGAGGAGGAGTATGGTCCAACTCACATACGTGACTTTTATTGGTGAGTTGGCCCCTTACCCCCTTTTTAGGGCCCGAAATATGACCTCCTCACAGATGAGGCATTGGTCCTCCTCCATTTCTTGCATTTTGCTGGCCGTCATACACGCAAAGGCCTCCTGGACATTAGGGGTGTTTGTGAGTACCACAGTAGCCTGCCGAATCAAAGCAGCCGCTGACTCCTCCACTTTCCTCCCCTTCCTGGGCCTTTTTGTTGTAAGGCGGAGGGGAGGAACCTGCGATTCGGTCAGGCTACTGGGCACGGCCACCTCCTGGCTGCCACTTTCCCCCGCCACCTCCTGGCTGCCACTTTCCACGGCCACCTCCTGGCTGCCACTTTCCACGGCCACCTCCTGGCTGCCACTTTCCCCCGCCACCTCCTGGCTGCCACTTTCCATGGCCACCTCCTGGATGCCACTTCCACCGCCACCTCCTGGCTGCCACTTTCCACGGCCACCTCCTGGCTGAGGCTTTCCTGTGTATGAAAATGGGACATAGTTTTAGTTTTTTGGTCATCAATCACACACAATTTTGAGCTCATGACTGTTGCAAACTGAATGTTACCAAATAGATAAGACTATCATTCTGAGCCCAGCATTTTTCATTCTTGTCCCAATCATTTTTGGCTACTATTGTCTATTGATATGTAATCCACTTTGTTAAATCAGAAATTAGTTAACATCATTAATTTTTTGACAAGAAAAATGTTGAACGATGTTATACCTGGCTCAAGCTGGGCTCCTCCACATCTTCCTGGGTGGAAGGCCCAGGTTGTACGTCGGAAGCCTCAGCTGAGGTGAAAGGAAGGGTGGAAGGAAGAGTGGAAGGAAGTGTAGATAGTGATTGCCTGGGTTCAATCTGGACTGACAAAAACCACAGTCTGTCATAATACCAGAGCCTGGGGACATAAATGTCATCTGCTGCTCCTCCTGATCTCATGGAATCCTGGACCTTTTTGCGCTCCCTATTATATGTGCTTCTCAGGCCACCAATTTTGCACTTCAAATAGTTGATGTCTGCTGTGGAAATCACCGGCCTCACCAATTCCAACAGTTGATCTCTTTTGGTGCAGTGGGAGAGCACATGGGGGAGAGACAACAGGTGCATGATAATAGCAGCAAGGATGAGGAAAGCCCAGAGCCAGAAACGTCCCGATCCAGGAGGAGATTTAAGGCCTCAAATATGTCCTTTGTAGAGATGGTGGAGATGGTGGACATCTTGAAGAGGGGCGACTATCATGGGAAGTATGGACTGTACCCAAACCCAAATGTGAGAAAGGCCAAGATCATGTCTAAAGTTGTGAGAAGTCTGCACAGGAATTTTGGGGTACAACGATCCAAGGAGCAATTGAGGAAACGCTGGTCAGACCTGAAATTGAGGGAGCACGATCAGTACAGAAGGATCAGGAAACTGCTTCTAAAAAGTAAGTATTTGTCCTGTGTTACTATTATTATTATTACTTGCATGCTGCTCCATGTACTTTTCTTTACTCTTGGACAGTTTAAAATGGCGGTTAAAATGGCAAGTATCAGGTTCGCGGGGACAGTAATCGTTCGTAGTAAACATTGTTCGTTCGACCACTAATATGATGTTTTTGGCATATGCAGGTTAACTACATTTGTTCAGGCCTATTTGTATTAAAATAAGTTTAATACATTGTTGTCTAGATGGGTTGGTAACTAGAATGAAATGCAAGCTTGATTCAGTGTAATGTAAGGAGAGGACACTCAGCAGCTGTTTACACATCTGGACACAGGAGCACTAGTGTGGGACACCAGAACACCCTTTTTAGGGTCTCCCACACAGGTACTCCTGTGGAGACTAGGGGTGTCTCCATGTGTGAAATTTTACCAAAACAGGTAAGTATTCCAGCTTTAAGAAAGGGAAAAAAACATGTCTTCAGCTTGGAATTCTGCCAAAACAGACATTTGTACGACACTTCCAAGCAATGTTTCATATTGCTATTTCTGGCCTCAAATATCTGTGTGCTACGTATACCTTTTTTTAAATTCAAATAGGGGAGAAAAGACTCGGGACATCAGGGGATGTCCCGAGTATACACACCCTGAAGAAGATGTTGAGGAAGGAGCGGTTCAAGAATTGGGCGAAATAGTGACCGCAACAGGTGAGTGTCTGAGACCACAGCTTCAGGTAATAGATGGATACATAATATAACTGGGTACTAACATTTATAGGTAAAGTTGATCCAGGGAAAATCCGATTGCCTCTTGGGGGACCAGGAAGGAATTTTTTCCCCTGCTGTAGCAAATTGGAGCATGCCCTGCTGGGGTTTTTTGACTTCCTCTGGATCAACTGAGGATAGAATAAAATGGCCAAAA
The DNA here is from genome assembly GCA_037952925.1 of Lithobates clamitans. Classification (NCBI taxonomy): domain Eukaryota; kingdom Metazoa; phylum Chordata; class Amphibia; order Anura; family Ranidae; genus Lithobates; species Lithobates clamitans. The sequence goes on from JBBGZY010002467.1 coordinate 129,389, forward strand.
ATAAAAGGCCATTGGAGAACCAAGTAGACAGCTAAAAGAAACACAAGCAGTAAATCAAATGAAATATGAGTTCAGTTTATACTAAAAAAATGTATTTTAAAATTGTTTCACACATTGGCTGGCATATCAGTGGCCCCCCTACCCGCAAAGTACTCAACATACTTCTGTCTGGGCGCTTTGGGGGGGCAAGCCAGGACAGCCAGCTTCAAGAGCCGTCAAGGTAGTTAGATTTTGAACGCCGGACTCAGTCCCAACTGAGGCCACATACTTTGTAGCATTTTTCCTTTGGAAATTGTGAAGAATGCAGCATGCAAGGACAATATGATTCAGTTTATATTCAGCCATATGGATCGCTGTCAGAAATAGGCAGAACCGGCTGGCCATTATTCCAAATGCATTTTCCATGACTCTTCTGGCTTTGGCCAGCCGATAATTAAAAACCCTCTGCTCCGGGGTGAGGGTCCTCTTGGGTAATGGCCGCATCAGATGGTCACCTAGCCCAAACGCTTCATCAGCGAGGAACACAAATGGGAGACCAGCCACGTTGTCTTCCAGAGGTGGCATGCCCAAGCCGCCATTCTGGAGACGTCAGAAGAACTCCGTCTGGGCGATGACTCCACCATCTGACATCCGGCCATTGTTCCCCACGTCCACATACAGGAACTTGTATGTCGCCGACTCCACCGCCAACATCACAATACTACTAAACCCCTTATAATTATAATAGTATGGCTACGAGTTGGGGGGTGAGACGATGTGGACATGCTTCCCATCTATTGCCTCTTCACAGATGGGAAAGTCTGGGCAAACTGGGAAGACACAGTCTGCCATTCCTGTGGGTTTCAAGGAAACTGTGGAGTCAAACAAGGAAAAAAAAATATAGTACTTTTGCACATAACATGCAAGCAGATTAGACACAAACATTCTTGGCCAACATAAGTATAACATTTATTTTAAGGAGTATTTAAAGTCAAAAGCATAAGGCCAACTTATCAGATTCTTCACCCCCTCTGATGGCCCATTGTAAAAATTTTAAGGGGGGGGGGGGTGTTTTGGACAGGTAACCCTCTCCACTTCATTGAGAGATGAATGCATACATAATGTGTGTTACTTTGGCCAGCCCCTCCTTACTTACACTATTGGCAGCCCACTGGACAGGTAAGAAGTGTCATAATACAAAAATATGAATACACACTGTACAAATTGAAGCACATTTTTACATTCTGCAATTACCTATCAAGATGATAGGAGAACAAAACTTTAAACAGTACCATTTAAAAGTATTCAGGAAGGCCCTTTAACTACATGCTTTGGTGAATTCATCCATAAATATGACCACAAAAGAGGTAGGTATAGTGTGTATGGGTTTTGCAAAGTCTGCAGATAGAGGATTGGTATTGGCTGACTTAGCGGTTGGGGGGAGGGGGGGGGTTCCAAATGAGTTTTGCCCCCCCCAAAAAAAGCCTCTGGCACTATGTCTGAATTTAATGACAAAAATAACATTTGTACACATTTTAGGGGGTGTTTAGGCTAAAGCACTACTATGGAGCTGACAAAATACATTGTTAAGTGACTAGGCTAGGTGTGTATGGGCCTAGGATAGCATGCTAGCGAGGTTAGTGAAGGCAAATATGCATGAAGGACAAAATAGGAGCATTAAAAGCTTCCAGCATGCATGATGATAAAGAGGACATTCACAGCATATTACAATCATGCTAATTATGGAATAATGAAATAAATACAATAGATTAGCAAACATTAAATAGATAGAATGTGATGTTAAAGGAGGAAGCTTACCTTAATATAGTCCTTCTGCAGGACCTGAATGATGGCAGAACAGATCTCTGGGATAATTATTCCCAGAGCCTGGGGGGGAGAGGCCTGTCGAGAACTTGATGTCCTGGAGACTTCACCCGTTGCCAAGTACCACAAGATGGCGACAAGCCTCTGCTCGGGAGTGATGGCTTGCCGCAGGCAGGTGTCCTGCTTCGTAATATAAGGGGACAGCAAAGCCAACAGACGGTGAAAAACGAGGTCCGTCATCCAGAGATAATTCCTGAAATCATCAGGATTATTCTCCTGGATCTCCCGCAACAAAGGCATGTGCGAGAATTGGTCACGCTGGAGCAACCAATTCTTCGCCCATGAACTCCTCCTCGCCCTGTTCATGGACTGGACTTGGGTTAAAGCTAGAACACCAATACCAAGCCCCTGCACAGCACGGACTCTACAATGAGTACGTAACCGCAACATGGCTTCAAAACGGTCGGCTGGTCACAACGAACTAACAGAACGCACTGAAAATCAGAAAGAACCTGAGAAGAATGAGCTGAAAATCAGAAACAAGCAGACAAGAACGCACGTATAAAACAGATACGAACTAATAAACAGAACGCACTGAAAGACAGCAACGAACTGACAACACGAACTGAAGAACAGATACGAACCCACAACTGAAGAGCAGTAACGAACTGAAAAGCACGAGGCTGAAAAGCAGCAAATCGTCTCTCCCCAAACTTCTACTAACACGAGATAAACATGAGATTAGCAGAAGGAGCCCAAAGGGTGGCGCACTGGCTATTGAACTTCCCTTTTATAGTGCCGTCGTACGTGTTGTACATCACCGCGTTGTTGACGTTCGGAATTTCCGACAACATTTGTGTGACCGTGTGTAAGCAAGACAAGTTTGAGCCGACATCTGTCAAATAAAAATCCACATTTTTGTTGTCGGAACGTGCGATCGTGTGTACAGGACATAAGACTGGGATGTCATTAAAGTTCATGTGTGTGTAAAGGCCGGTATATATAAATGTATGTATAAATACAGTGTATATAACAATTTTCTATCTATACCCCAAGCACCGGCAAAATTTATTTGCCTGGAGCCGCCCTGAGTCAATCATCAAATCATTAATCTGATAGCGATCTTTTGTATTGTACTCTTTGTATTCAGTATTTGTAGAGAGAGGAGCCTATTCTTTATATAAATATGGAATTTTCCGTCGATACTCAGAGAAGAGGAAAGTGAAAGAGGGTGAGGAGTATATAAGAGAGGAGCCAGAAATCTGGAGGAAGCAAACACAACGCAGAGACCATGGCTGGTGCTCCAGGGACGGGTATGACTACATATTGTTATAATGGGGGGATTGTAGGGGGAAATTATGGGGGATTCATGGCTGGTGAAGACGTCTCTGGATTATATACAAAATAACAGAGCGGTGATGAGTATTAATTAGTCACATTAGTCCAACTGCTGGTTGGAAGCTAAACAGTGGGGACCTTGCGTGGAGAGTGTGAACAAGTCTTGCTTTTTGACTGCTGGTGATTGTTGTGTTGCATTTTTAGGTTCTTTTTGGGGCTTTTCCTTGTAGCTTTTTAACACCTTTTTCTGACACTTTTTAAACAGATTTATGTTTTCCTTTGCTTCCTTCAGCCTACTAATTAAGGGGAGTGGTTGATTGGTCACAAGTGCTTGAGGCCTATATAACCTTGTGTAGAACTCATTGGGGGTTATTTACGAAAGGCAAATCCAATTTGCACTGAAAGTACGCTTGGAAGTGCAGTCGTTCTAAAACTAAGGGGTAGATCTGAAATGAGCGGAAGCTCTACTGATTTTATTATCCAATCATGTGCAAGCTAAAATGCTGTTTTTTATCTTCCTTGCATGCCCCCCTCGGATCTACAGCCACTTTACTTCCAAATGCACTTGCAGTGCAAAGTGGATCTTCCTTTAGTAAATAACCCCCATTGTGAGCCTGCTCATCTTTGAGCTTGCTGGAACTCTGTCCAAGTGGAACTGGACTAAGTGGTGAGTTAAAAACCAGAGTTGAAAATAGGAGGTTATAAGAGGGGTCATAGTACCTGTGTAGTGTGAGAACCTGAGTGTTTGAGTAGTGTGTGTGGATCGTTAGTACCTGTGTATTGTGAGTACACGTAGGTCTGCAGGTGCACGTAGGTCTGTGAGTGCCTGTGTATTGTCTTGTTGAGTACCTGTGTATTGTCTTGTTGAGTACCTTTGTATTGTCTTGTTGGGTACCTGTGTTTTGTCTCGTTGAGTACCTGTGTATTGTCTTGTTGAGTGCCTGTGTTTTGTCTTGTTGAGTACCTGTGTATTGTCTTGTTGGGTACCTGTGTATTGTCGTGTTGAGTACCTGTGTATTGTCTTGTTGAGTACCTGTGTTTTGTCTGGTTGAGTACCTGTGTATTGTCATTATTATTATTATATTATTATACGAGATTTATATAGCGCCAACAGTTTACTCAGCGCTTTACAATGTATAAGGGGGACAACACAATTACAGTACAGTTCAATACAAAAGGTACAGGAGGGCCCTGTTCGTAGAGCTTACATTCTAAAGGGAGGGGGTGGTGGTACAAAAGGTAATAGCTGCAAAGAATGATTTGATGGGGGTGGCTCTGGGACAGTTATGTGGGTGTGGGATAGGCTTCCCTGAATAAATGAGTTTTCAAGGATCTCCTAAAGGTGGACAGGGTAGGGGCTGATCGGACATACTGGGGCAGGGAATTCCAGAGGATGGGAGAGGCTCTGGAGAAGTCCTGAAGGCGAGCATGGGAGGAGGTAACAAGGGAGCTAGAGAGCAGGAGGTCCTGGGAGGAGCGGAGGGGGCGATTTGGGCGATATCTGCAGATGAAGTTGGTGATGTAGATGGGGACGATGTTGTGAATGGCCTTGTATGTTATGGTTAGCATTTTGAATTTTACACGGTGGGGTAGGGGAAGCCAGTGAAGGGATTGGCAGAGAGGAGCAGCAGTCACGGATCGATTAGTGAGGTGTATTAGTCTAGCAGCAGCATTCATAATAGACTGAAGGGGGGATAGCCTGCTTAAGGGTAGGCCATTAAGGAGAGAGTTGCAATAGTCGAGGCGGGAAATAATCAAGGAGTGAATAAGTTGTTTTGTAGTGTCATTAGTCAGGAAGGGTCGAATTTTGGAGATGTTGCGGAGGTTAAGGCGGCAGGATTTAGCCAGTGATTGGATATGGGGGCTGAAGGAGAGGTCAGAGTCAAGGATTACACCCAGGACTCTGGCATGTGTGGAGGGACCAATGGTTGTGTTGTTGATATTAATGGTGAAGTCACAGGAGGGGGACCGTGAAGGAGGAAATATAACAAGCTCAGTTTTAGAAAGATTAAGTTTAAAGAAGTGGTGTGACATCCATACCGATATGTCAATTAGCAAGTTTGAGATCCGTGAGGAGATAGTGGGGGTGAGTTGGGGAGTGGAGAGATAGATCTGTGTGTCATCAGCATAGAGATGGTATTGGAAGCCATGGGAGGTGATCAACTGGCCCAGGGAAGAGGTATAGAGTGAGAAAAGGAGAGGCCCAAGGACAGAGCCTTGGGGTACCCCAACAGAAAGAGGAAGGGGAGCAGAGGAGATGGAGTTGTAAGTGACGCTGAAAGTGCGCTGAGATAGGTAGGAGGAGAACCAGGATAATGCAGAATCACGGAGGCCAAGGGAGTGTAATTTGCTGAGGAGCAGCAGGTGGTCAACTGTGTCAAAGGCAGCAGAGAGGTCTAAAAGTATGAGTATGGAGTAGTGGCCATTGGTTTTGGCAGTTATTAGGTCATTGGTGATTTTTAGTAGGGCATTTTCAGTCGAATGTTGTAGGCGGAAGCCAGACTGTAGGGGGTCGAGAAGGTTGTTGTCCGTGAGGTAGCGACTCATTTGGTCATGAACAAGGCGTTCGATGAGCTTGGAGGCAAACGGGAGAAGGGAGATAGGTCTTAAGTTATTCAAACAGGTGGGGTCTAGTGAGGGTTTTTTGAGTATGGGGGTAACCAGTGCATGTTTGAGCGGGGAAGGAAAGGTGCCGGAGAAGAGGGAGAGGTTGAAGATGTGGGTTAGGGAGTTGAGGATAGAGTGGGAAGGTGGTCGCAGTAATTGAGAGGGGACAGGGTCCAGGGGACATGTAGTGAGGTGGGCCATGGAGAGGAGTTTATCAACTTCTTCTGTGGTAACTGGGCAAAAGGAGGAGAGTATTGAGTGTGGTGTTGGACCTGATATGTTGGGTAGGGGAGGAATTTTAATGCTGGATATCTCCTTGCGAATTGTGTTGATTTTGCTATTGAAGTGGTTGGCAATATGTTGAGCGGTAAGCAAGTTGGTGGGAGGGGGCAGTGGGGGGTGAAGTAAGGAATTAAGGGTAGAAAAGAGTTGACGAGGTTTGGATGAGAGGGTTTTGATGAGAGTGTTGTAATAGGTTTGTTTAGCAGTGTGGAGGCAGGAGTTGTATTTGAGAAGGACAGATTTGTAGAGGGTAAAGTCTTGCAGGGATTTAGATTTACGCCATGCTCGCTCAAGAGCACGGCTGCGTCTCTTGAGACTTCTGGTGTTGTCTGTTTGCCAGGGTTGTGGCAGATGGGGCCTGGTTCTGCGTGTAGAAAGAGGAGCAAGTACATCTAGGGAGGATGACAACGTGGTGTTGTAGATGGAAGTGGTTAGGTCTGGGCAGGACAGGGGTGCGATTTTGTCATAAAGGCCATCAGTAGCAGAGTGAAGAAGGGAAGGTTTGAGGTTGCGAAGGTTCCTGCGGGTAGTGGTTTGTGGGTTGGCAGCATGGGATATAGGAGACAAGGAGAGTGTGAAACGGATAAGGTTGTGATCAGAGAGAGGAAAGGGTGCGTTGGAGAGATTGCAGGGAGTGCAGCGATGGGAGAATACGAGGTCAAGAGTGTTGCCGTTGGAGTGAGTGGTGGTTTGTGTCCATTGTGTTAGGTTAAAAGAGGAGGTTAAGTTGAGTAGTTTAGAAGTGGTAGCATTATTAACATTGATTGGAATGTTAAAGTCACCTAGGATGATGGCAGGCACTTCAGATGAGAGAAAATAGGGTAGCCATGCAGAGAAGTCATCCAGAAAGCGTGACACTGGTCCAGGAGGCCGATAAATGACTGCGACCCTCAGACAAGCTGGAGAGAAAAGACGAATGCAGTGCATTTAGAAAGAGCAGGTGGAAAGAGAGGGAGGTGTGGGCAGTACCTGGAAGGTGCATTGTGGGCAGAGGAGAAGTCCGACACCACCTCCTTTTTGTTCACTGGGTCTGGTGGAGTGAGTCCAGAGAAGACCACTGTGGGACAGTGCAGCTGGAGAGGTAGTATCAAATTCCTGGAGCCAGGTTTCAGTTATAGCAAATAGATCAAGGGATTTGGAGAGGAAAAGGTCATTGACATTTGTTGAAGACTGAGCGGGCATTCCAGAGGGCACATGAAAGAGGGGGGCTGACTTGTGGAATCAGGGGAATTGGGATGAGAAGGTTGAAGTTACGACTACTGTTGGAGGAGGTAGATGGCCGATCTTGGCGTTGGAAATTGGGTTTGGGAGGGCCGGGGTTTGGTCTTGTTGAGTACCTGTCTATTGTCTTGTTGAGTACCCGTGTATTGTCTTGTTGAGTACCTGTGTATTGTCTTGTTGAGTACCTGTGTATTGTCTGGTTGAGTGCCTGTGTATTGTCATGTTAAGTACCTGTGTATTGTCATGTTGGGTACCTGTGTATTGTCATTTTGAGTACCTAAGTATTGTCTTGTTGAGTACCTGTGTATTGTCTGTTTGAGAACCTGTGTATTGTCTTGTTGGGTACCTGTGTATTGTCTTGTTGAGTACCTGTCTATTGTCTTGTTGAGTACCTGTGTATTGTCTTGTTGAGTACCCGTGTATTGTCTTGTTGAGTACCTGTGTATTGTCTTGTTGAGTACCCGTGTATTGTCTTGTTGAGTACCTGTGTATTGTCATGTTGAATACCTGTGTATTGTCTTGTTGAGTACCTGTGTATCGTCTTGTTGAGTACCTCAGTATTGTCATGTTGGGTACCTGTGTATTGTCTTGTTGAGTACCTGTGTATTGTCTGGTTGAGTACCTGTCTATTGTCTTTATGAGTACCTGAGTTTTGTCTTGTTGAGTACCTGTCTATTGTCTTGTTGAGTACCTGTGTATTGTCTTGTTGAGTACCTGTCTATTGTCTTGTTGAGTACCTGTCTATTGTCTTGTTGAGTACCTGTGTATTGTCTTATTGAGTACCTGAGTATTGTCTTGTTGAGTACCTGTCTATTGTCTTGTTGAGTACCCGTGTATTGTCTTGTTGAGTACCCGTGTATTGTCTTGTTGAGTACCCGTGTATTGTCTTGTTGAGTACCTGTGTATTGTCTGGTTGAGTACCTGTCTATTGTCTTGTTGAGCACCTGAGTATTGTCTTGTTGAGTACCTGTCTATTGTCTTGTTGAGCACCTGTGTATTGTCTTGTTGAGTACCTTTGTATTGTCTTGTTGAGTACCTGTGTATTGTCTTGTTGAGTACATGTGTATTGTCTTGTTGAGTACCTGTGTATTGTCTTGTTGAGTGCCTGTGTATTGTCTTGTTGAGTACCTGTCTATTGTCTTGTCGAGTACCTGTGTTTTTTCTTGTTGAGTACCTGTCTATTGTCTTGTTGAGCACCTGTGTATTGTCTTGTTGAGTACCTGTGTATTGACTTGTTGAGTACCTGTGTATTATCTTGTTGAGTACATGTGTATTGTCTTGTTGAGCACCTGTGTATTGTCTTGTTGAGTACCTGTGTATTGTCTTGTTGAGTACCTGTGTATTGTCTTGTTGAGTACCTGTGTATTGTCTGGTTGAGTGCCTGTGTATTGTCATGTTGAGTACCTGTGTATTGTCTTGTTGAGTACCTGTGTATTGTCTGTTTGAGAACCTTTGTATTTTCTTGTTGAGTACCTGTGTATTGTCTTGTACGATGCCCGGCTGATGTGGAGAGGCGACTCTTTGTACATCTTGCCGCATGTATGCGTTCCTTGATCATCCGATCGAGGGCGAATACTGCTGTGCAAAATATAAGCACATTGTTTCTCTGGAAGCCAAGGTTCTGAATCTGGGGAAGCAACTGTCAGCACTGAGAAGTCCCTCCATACTAAAGGAGAGCCAGGAACGTACACAGCAGGGGCCAGCACAGAGGCGGGTGGAGACAAAGAGGTGCAGGCACTAGGAAAGAGAAGATGGGTGACAGGAAGGGTAGAGGGGGAAGTGCCAAGGAGGTCGATCCAGGACTGGAGCATCCTGATAAGTACGCTCCATTGAGTGACATTGGTGAAACCAGTCAGGGACCAGCACTGCTGGAGATGAGGGGCTCTCCTAGCTGCCAGGGGAAGAACTCCTCCAGTGAGAGTGGGGGGGCAGCAAAGGGAAAGGAAAGACAGATTCTGGTGGTAGGGGACTCAATTCTTAGAAGGACAGAGAGGGCAATCTGTAACCAAGACCTGAAGCGCCGAACAGTATGTTGTCTACCGGGCGCTCGGGTTCGGCACATCACGGATCTTGTGGACAGATTACTGGGAGGGGCTGGGGAAGACCCGGCTGTCATGGTGCACGTTGGCACCAATGACAAAGTCAGAGGCAGATGGAGTGTCCTAAAGAACGATTTTAGGGACTTAGGAGCTAAATTGAGGAAAAGGACCTCCAAGGTAGTGTTCTCAGTAAAAGTACCGGTATATCGAGCCACACCAGAAAGGCAGAGGGAGATTAGGGAAGTAAACAAGTGGCTGAAGAGCTGGTGTAGTAAGGAGGGGTTTGGGTTCCTGGAGGACTGGGCCGACTTCTCAGTCGATGACCAGTACTATCGAAGGAACGGACTGCACCTAAATGAGGAGGGTGCAGATTGGCTGAGATTGAAGATGGCCAAAAAGTTAGAGGGGTTTTTAAACCAGGTGATGGGGGGGAGGGTCCAGAGGTAGAGATAGTCAGCGCGGAACATATTCAAGAGGGTAGCATTGGGGGCATTAGTTGTAGGTTGACCAAAGCACAAAAACCCAAGGTAAGTATAGTAGCAAGTCCTAGCTGCAATCTCGGAACACCCAATAAGAGGACAATATGCAACCAGTTTAAACTACGTGGCATGTTCACCAATGCCAGAAGCCTGGCGGACAAGATGTCTGAACTAGAGATACTGTTGTACGAGGAGGATTTGGATTTTGTGGGAATTTCAGAGACCTGGTTCAACAACTCTCATGATTGGCTGGCAAACATTCAAGGGTATACCCTATACCGCAAGGATAGAGAGGGTAAAAAGGGGGAGGGGTATGCCTATATATCAAGAATAATGTACAAGCGAATGTGAGAGATGACATCACTGAGGGAGCTAGGGAGGAGGTGGAATCTTTATGGGTAGAGCTCCAAAGGGATGAAGCTAAGGGGAAAATAATACTGGGAGTATGCTATAGGCCCCCTAACCTGAGGGAGAAGTGGAGACGGATCTCCTATCACAATTTGGATTAGCAACAAGGATGGGAATTATAAAGGGGGATTTTAACTATCCAGACATAGACTGGGCGGAGGGAACCGCGCATTCATCTAAGGCTCGCCAGTTCCTTAATGTCTTGCAGGGCAATTTTATGGGTCAGATGGTAGATGCACCAACCAGAAATAAAGCATTACTGGATCTACTGATTACCAACAATACAGACCTGTTCACAGATGTGGAAATACGGGGCAATTTAGGTAACAGCGATCACAGGTCAATTGGCTTCAGTATAAATCACACAAATAGGAAACATAAGGGGAATACAAAGACACTGAATTTCAAAAGAGCCAACTTCCCTAAACTACAAACCTTGCTAGAAGGCATAAATTGGGATAAAATCTTAGAAACAAAGAACACGGAGGAGAGATGGGTTTGCTTTAAGAGCATATTAAATAAGGGCATTAGCCAATGCATCCCATTGGGTAATAAATTTAAAAGAGCGAACAAAAGTCCTGGATGGCTTAACTCCAATGTAAAAATGCATATAAAAGCAAAGGAGAAGGCCTTCAAAAAATACAAGATTGAGGGATCATCCTCAGCATTCAGACTTTATAAAGAATGCAACAAGAAATGTAAGGGTGCAATTAGGACGGCTAAGATAAAACATGAAAGACATAGCGGAGCAGAGCAAAAAAAATCCCAAGAAATTCTTTAAGTATGTAAACAGTAAAAAAGGGAGGACAGACCATATTGGCCCCATAAAGAATGAGGAAGGACATCTGGTTACAAATGATGGGGAGATGGCGAAGGTATTGAATTTATTCTTCTCCTCAGTCTTCACGAGTGAATCGGGGGGGCTTCAGTAACCAAAACTGCAGTGTTCATCCTCAGGACACAACACAGGAAGCACCTACATGGTTAACAGAGGACAGAATTAAAATTAGACCTGGGAAACTTAACATTAATAAATCACTGGGACCAGATGGCTTGCATCCATCAAGTCCAACCTACACACATAGGTTGGACTTGATGGACTTGTGTATTTTTTTGATCTCACCTACTATGTAACTATGTAACATTGGTGGGAAGACGGGTTTTCTCTTTATTTGGATCCAATTTGTAACATTTTATATCCTCAGCAATAAGACTTTTTTTTTTATCATTGAAATTACACTGTGCTATTGGAATGGCATTTTTAAGGCACAGCATTCGTTTTACTGTTAAATAATTTAGTTATCATGTAAGAATAAATATATAAAGTCTATATAAATTCTATATTGGTGGCTCCTGGCGAAGAGGATAATGTCCAAGAAACGCGTTGAGCCATAAAGACTATTATATGCGAACACACTATAGTATTAATGATGACCTCTTTTTATATTTTTGCATTTTATTATGATGTACCTATGTTGTGCAACAAGAGTATATATTGGTGTTCTTTTTAGGATGGGAGGAGATGTACGGCAGAAGCGAGGAGGAGGAGAAGACACAGGATGCCCGCCACTGCCTGATGCCCACCAATGCCCACCAAAGACTGAAGCCTTATGCCCACCGATGCTCACCGCTGCTTAAAGCCAGATACCTGCCACTGTCCACCGATACCCGATGCCCATCACCTAGCTGGGGTAAGTGCCGCAGGACCGATCGACAGACAGCACGCGGGGGTGGGGGCTGTTGCACAGCAGAGCCCCCTTGGTCTGCCATCTCTCTTCCCCTTTCTTTACCTTCCTACTCCCTTTTCCTACTCCAAGCCTCCCCTCCCCTTAACTAGAGAGGGAGGGGAGAAGAAAAGGAAAAAAAGGTGGAGATGATTTCCTACCTTCTCTCTCCCACCCCCTCCCTCCCCTCTCCCCCCCCCCCACTTCCTTCCCCCTTCCCCCTCTCAGTCTCCTCTTTTTTATATCGCATCTACTAAAATGCCATACTTCCCAGAGCTGCCGTACCTAGACAGATCAATGGTCAACAGGTATCTGATATTTTGTTGATGAGGTCAAATTGGTCCATTGCGACCATGTTTTACGGAAGCAGAGCTTCTTGCTGATTTAGCGATGCCGTTAGTTCCTCCATTCTCATAATTTCATTTACTGCTCTGATCCATTGACCTATAGTAGGGGGGGAATTACAATGCACAGGCCCTAGCCATATTTAAAAGATGTCTCACCACTGATTACTGATATTTACTTTTAGAAAGAGAGCTAAGATGTAATAGACAGGCTGCTGGATTCTGATCAAGTGCTAGGCCAGTAAGATCCTTAATTATGATATATATATTTTGCCAGTAGGGGCATTTTTCATGGCATTTTCAGAATATAATGTAATTATTTTAACAAAAAAAAAATCCAAGTACCCTTTTCCTAATTGATATCCAGCTGTCACATGACCCGGCTCTCTCCCAGCCTGTCTGCAGGGAAACATCAGCAGGAGGAGCTTCTAGTCCTCTGCTGCTGGTCACATGTTAAAAAAATCAGCCTTTGGAATACAGAGTAAAAATGAATCATTAATATCAATAAACCATTTTAAATTGTCATACAAATTTTATATTTGAAATCAAATCTTTTATTATTTTTTGGCAATAACATGGGGTGGGTGGATTTCTGCCAGTCACAGGTTGTGTCACACCCCCTCCAGCCTGTGTCTTAGAATAAGAGGGAGGTAAAGCCTCCATCAATCTACATTTAAAATCCCACCCCCCCATTGTCAAGAATATGCCAAGTTGGCTCCATCACTTCAAACATCATATAATACTGGATATTTTGTACAAAATTTAACATCCTCTGGCGGAGTATAAATGCCCCTGCAAACCATTTAGCAGAATGCAGGGAAAACTGCTTAGCTGTCTTGTTGCTGATCCAAACATTGCACAACAGCCTCTCCATGTGTTGGTGGAGGAGGGAGGGAGGGAGGGAGGGAGGGAGTGGGCTGTCATTGTGTATACGCCCACATGTGTGACTCTATAGCAGTGTTTTTCAACTCCAGTCCTCAAGGCGCCCCAACAGGTCATGTTTTCAAGCTTTCCATTATTTTGCACAGGTGATTTGATCAGTTTCACTGCCTTAGTAATTACCAAAGCTGTTTCATCCGAGGGAAATCCTGAAAACATGACCTGTTGGGGTGCCTTGAGGACTGGAGTTGAGAAACACTGCTCTATAGTCACATGGGCTGCTCAGATGTGATAGGGAGGAAATGCTCAGAATAGAAACTCACTGAAAACTGAGCTGTCACCACTGCACTGCAAAATCCTCAACTGCATTGGTGACATGGACAAGAGGGGGAGATAGAGAGCATGTCAGAAACCATGAATCAGACTGAGACAGAAGTACAGTCCTCTCAAGCGTCTCTTCTCCAGAGAGAATAAAATGAGAGCTCACAACATTTCCTCATAACTAAGATCCTCCAGTCCCTTTATTAGCTTTGTTGCCCTTCTTTGTATTCGCTCCATTTCCAGTACATCCTTCCTGAGGACTGGTGCCCAGAACTGGACAGCATACTCCAGGTGCGGCCGGACCAGAGTCTTGTAGAGCGGGAGAATGATCGTTTTATCTCTGGAGTTGATCCCCTTTTTAATGCCAATATTCTGTTTGCTTTGTTAGCAGCAGCTTGGCATTGCATGCCATTGCTGAGCCTATCATCTACTAGGACCCCCAGGTCCTTTTCCATCCTAGATTCCCCCAGAGGTTCTCCCCCCAGTCTATAGATTGCATTCAGATTTGTGCCACCCAAATACATTATTTTACATTTTTCTACATTGAACATCATTTGCCATGTGGTTGCTCACCCCAATTTGTTCAGATCTTTTAGCAAGGTTTCCACATCCTGCGGAGAAGTTATTGCCCTGCTTAGTTTAGTATCGTCTGCAAATACAGAGATTGAACTGTTTATCCCATCCTCCAGATCGTTTATGAACAAATTAAATAGGATTGGTCCCAGCACAGAACCCTGGGGAACCCCACTACCCACCCCTGACCATTCTGAGTACTCCCCATTTATCACCACCCTCTGAACTCGCCCTTGTAGCCAGTTTTCAATCCATGTACTCACCCTATGGTCCATGCCAACGGACCTTATTTTGTACAGTAAACGTTTATGGGGAACTGTGTCAAATGCTTTTGTAAAATCCAGATACACCACGTCTACGGGCCTTCCTTTATCTAGATGGCAACTCACCTCCTCATAGAAGGTTAATAGATTGGTTTGGCAAGAACTAATCCAAATTGTGATAGGAGATCTGTCTCCACTTCCTCCCTCAGGTTAGGGGGCCTATAGCATACTCCCAGTATTATTTTCCCCTTAGCTTCATCCCTTTGCAGCTCTACCCACAAGGATTCCACCTCCTCCCTAGCTCCTTTAGACCCCTTTCACACTGGGGCACCTTACAGGCGCTACAGCGCTAAAAATAGCGCCCTGAAACAGCCGCTGCTGTGTCTCCAGTGTGAAAGCCCGAGGGCTTTCACACTGGAGCGGTGCGCTTGCAGGATGTTAAAAAAACTCCTGCAAGCAGCCTCTTTGGAGCAGTGAAAGAGCGGTGTGTACACCGCTCCTTGAACACTCCTGCCCATTGAAATCAATGCGGCAGCGCAGCTATACCGCCGGCAAAGCGCCACTGCAGCGGTGATTTGTGGGCAGTTTTAACCCTTTTTCGGTCACTAGCGCGGGTTAAGACTGCCCTGCTAGTGGCCGAATAGTGCCGCTAAAACGACGATAAAGCGGCGCTAAAAATAGCGTTGTTTAATTGCTGGCGCCCGCACCGCCCCAGTGTGAGAGGGGCCTTAGTGATGTCATCTCTCGCATTCACCTGTACATTATTTTTGATATATAGGCATACCCCTCCCCCTTTTTACCCTCTCTATTCTTGCGATAAAGTGTATACCCTTTAATGGTTGCCAGCCAATCATGATTGATGTTGAACCACGTCCCTGATATTCCTACAAAATCCATATCCTCCTCATTCAACAGTATCTCTAGTTCACCCATCTTGTTCGCCAGGCTCCTGGTATTGGTGAACATGCCACGTAGTTTAGACCGGTCGCATATTATCCTCTTATTGGGTGTTCCGAGACTGCTACTAGGATTTGCTACTATACTTACCTTGGGTTTATGTGCTTTTGTCAACCTACCACTAATGTCCCCAAAACTACCCTCTGTAATATGTTCCGTGCTGACTATCTCTACCTCTAGGCCCTCCCCCCGTCGCCTAGTTTAAAAACCCCTCTAACTTTTTAGCCATCTTCACTCCCAGCTGATCTGCACCCTCCTCATTTAGGTGCAGTCCGTCCCTTCTATAGTACCGGTTATCGACTGAGAAGTCGGCCCAGTCCTCCAGGAACCCAAACCCCTCCTTACTACACCAGCTCTTCAGCCACTTGTTTACTTCCCTAATCTCCCTCTGCCTTTCTGGTGTGGGTCGATGTACCAGTAGTATTCCTGAGAATACTACCTTGGAGGTCCATTTCCTTAATTTAGCTCCCAAGTCCCTAAAATCGTTCTTTAGGACACTCCCATCTGCCTCTGACTTTGGAATTGGTGCCAACGTGCACCATGACAGACGGGTCTTCCCCAGCCCCTCCCAGTAATCTATCCACCAGATCCATGATGTGCCGAACCCGAGCGCCCGGTAGACAACATACAGTTCGGCGCTTCAGGTCTTTGTTACAGATTGCCCTCTCTGTCCTTCTAAGAATTGAGTCCCCTACCACCAGAATCTGTCTTTCCTTTCCCTTCGCTCCCCCCCCCACTCTCACTGGAAGAGTTCTTCCCCTGGCAGCTAGGTGAGTCCCTCAGCTCCAGCAGTGCTGGTCCCTGACTGGTTACACCAATGTCACTCAATGGAGCATACTTATTGGGATGCTCCAGTCCTGGATCGGCCTCTCTGGCACTTCCCCCTCTACCCCTCCTGACTGTCACCCATCTACTCTTTGCTAGTGCCTGCACCTCTTTGTCTCCACCCGCCTCTGTGCTGGCCCCTGCGGCACCTGCCGTGTACGTTCCTGGCTCACCTTTAGTATGGAGGGACTTCTCAGTGCTGACAGTTGCTTCCCCAGATTCAGAACCTGGGCTTCCAGGGAAACAATGTGCTTACATTTTGCACAGCAATTCTCATCCTCGATCGGATGATAAAGGAACGCATACATGCGTTCAACAACGCATACATAGATGTACAACAAGACGCCTGTCCACATCTGCCAGGCATTGTACCTATTAAATTTATAGACAATTGGGGATTATACCCTGTCCAAATTACCTAACAACTAGCTTCCTGACACTAATACTCAACAAGACAATACACAGGTACTCAAGGCTGAAGGAAGCAAAGGCAAAAAAAGCTGATTAAAAAGTATCAGGAAAAGGTGTTAAAAAGCTACAAGGAAAAGCCCCAAAAACCAATAAACCTAAAAATGCAACCCAGCAATTACCAGCAGTCAAAAAGCAAAACTTGTTCACTCTCCAATCAAGGTTCTCACTGTTTAGCTTCCAACCAGCAGTCTGGGCTAAATACATTCTTAGTACCGGGTAAGAATGAGACAATGTAATTGAAACGTGACAAGAAAAGAGCCCTTTTGGGAGAGAGGCGTTTAGCCTCAGACAAGAATGTGAGATTCTTATGGTCAGTAAGAATGAGAACCGGCACAGTGGTACCTTCAAGGAGATGTCTCCATTCTTTCAGGGCTTAAATGATCGCTAACAGCTCTCTGTCACCAATCTCGTAATTGCACTCTGCAGGTGACAATTTCTTGGAAAAGTAGCCACAAGGATACATAGCGCTCTCAGAGGTAGGACGTTGAGACAGAAGGGCACCAACTCCAATCTCAGAAGCATCAACCTCAAGGATAAAAGGTAATGTAGGATCAGGATGTGCCAACACAGGAGCAGAAACAAAGGCAGCCTTGAGACTCTCAAAGGCCTTAATGGACTCCGGAGACCAACTCTGTGGGTTACTGTCCTTTCTGGTCATATCAGTCGGGGGCTTGACCAGAGACGAGAAGTTACGAATAAACTTCCGATAATAGTTGGCAAAGCCAAGAAAGCGCTGCAGAGGATATAAACCCTTGGGTCAGGGCCACTGTAGGACTGCTGCAAGTTTTTCTGGGTCCATCGAAAAAACCAGCAGTGGAAATGACATAACCCAGGAATTTAACCTAATCACGATGGAATTCGCACTTCAATAGAGATTGTTCTCTTAGTTTCTGAAGCACACGACAGACATCTGTGTGGTGGCTCTCTAGGGACTTGGAAAATATGAGTATATCGTCGAGATAAACCACTACACACAACTACAACAAATCTCGGAGGTCATCGTTAATAAATTCCTGGAAAACTGCCGGGGTGTTACAAAGGCCAAAAGACATTACGAGGTACGCATAATGGCCTGTTCTGGTATTAAACGCAGTTTTGCACTCGTCGCCCTCCTTAATCCTCACGAGATTGTAAGCCCCTCTCAAATCAAACTTTGTGAAAACCGTTGCTCCCTTGAGGCGGTCAAATAACTCTGTAATCAACGGAATCGGATAGGCATTCTTAATCGTGAAACGCTTGAGACCCCAATAATCAATACAAGGTCTCAGTTCACCGCTCTTCTTCTTCACAAAGAAGAAACCAGCACCAGCAGGAGATGAGCATTTGAGGATGAAACCTCGAGAAAGCGCATCTGCAAAATACTCCTCCATGGCCTTATCCTCCAAATCCGTCCACGAGGGGGGTATGGCACCAGGTTGAAGGTCAATTGCGCAGTCATAGGTTCACTATTAGCGCCCCCTATATTTTATTACTTCAAAGATGATGCTGGACTACCTGAGTGGAAGTGTGTAAGGTGGGCCAGTAAACAGGTCACAGGCGTTGGCAGGTGAGACTTATGACACACTACTCGAGTGCTGGTGGACAAGGTTCTGAATACAGTGCACACAATGTAAACCCGATCATGTCAGGAGGGGTAGTGGTCAGAAAGAGATGTCCTCCTGACGGTAAAGAGCAGACCCCCTCTATTAAACACTTGTCAGGTGATCTGGGCTCCTATGTTACATGGGCCCTAGGTGTTCTTCAAAGCCCTGATCTGGAACCAGGGGTGTTGCTAGGTGGGAAAAAGACCAGGGGCTTTAGCCTGAAGGTAAATTTGATAACCCCCTCCCACATTTTAAACTAAGTCCAGCCATTGCTCCTCGAACTACCCCCTTCACCCCTGTCCAATGCTGCACCATAAAATGAACCCATTAAGACACCAAATCTTGAAATTCTTCTTAATTATCAATTAATTCAGAGAATTATATAAACCTATATTTGAGACAGTACTAATATCTTGCAGGGAACAAGATAGACTATATGTATACGCACACACCCCCCACATCAAAACACACTGGCAGAAGAGAAAAGTTACCTTTAAAAAGATAGATTGTATGCAAATATACTATAATATTAACCACTTCCGGACCGCCGCAAGCCAATATACGTCCTATCTTTGAAGAGGAACATCGTTGTTATGGCAGCAGCTAGATCCCATTTTATTGCGTTTTAGTGTAAATATGAGACGTGAGGTCTTTTTGTCCCCAGATCTCATATTTAAGAGAAGGACAAAATGGAAAAAAAGGGACACTCCTATAGCCACATCCGTATAAATTGTATGTCATTAAAAAAAAAAAAGGGGGTCAACAAGGACACCCTGGGTGGACTTTAGAGGCACAACAAACCTGAGAAAGCATAATCAAAATAACAATATAATCAATTTTATTAAATATAAATACATACAGTACAAAGACACTGACAAAAGATAATAAAAAATCATCTATATAGAAATATACATGATACAAGCCCAGATGTGTCTACGCGTTTCGTATAGAACTTCTTTAGGACACATTCAGGTTTCAGTTAATACACAAGAGTTTCACTTGTAAAGAGGCTTTCACAAGCTCCAAAACAGTAGTTCAAATTCATTCACGTATAGACATCAAGGTCTTAGCAGTAGATGTGGATGACCATCAACTGTTTCCATTTACAACCAATCTTGGGGTTCAGTTCCAACAAGGAAAAAGCCAATAAATAGCCGGTGATAAATAGTCGCAGTGTAGCAACCATAGGAGGGCATCAAAGAGCCCATAGTCCTCTGTATCCTCCTGGGAACTTACATCCAATTCTACCTCAAGCCCCCCCAGTGCATTTTGCACGGTTCCATATGGACCATTGAGCAGATACGGTCTATGGGCTCTTTGATGTCGATGTCCTCCTATGGTTGCTGCAGTACGACTATTTATCACCGGCTATTAATTGGCTTTTTCCTTGTTGGAACTGAACCCCAAGATTGGTTGTAAATGGAAACAGTTGATGGTCATCTACATCTACTGCTAAGACCTTGACGTCTATACATGAATGAATTTGAACTACTGTTTTTGCGCTTGTGAAAGCCTCTTTACAAGTGAAACCCTCTTGTGTATTAACTGAAACCTGAATGTGTCCTGAAGAAGTTCTATACGAAATGCGTAGACACATCTGGGTTTGTATCATATATATTTCTATATAGATGATTTTTTATTATCTTTTGTCAATGTCTTTGTACTGTATGTATTTATATTTAATAAAATTGATTATATTGTTATTTTGATTATGCTTTCTCAGGTTTGTTGTCCCTCTAAAGTCCACCCAGGGTGTCCTTGTTGACCCCCTTTTTTTTTTCTTTTTATGACATACTCATATTTAAGAGGTCCTGTCATGCTTTTTTTCTATTACAAGGGATGTTTACATTCCTTGTAATAGGAATAAAACTGACACATTTAAAAAAAAAAAAGAACAGTGTAAAAATAAAAAATAAAAAGGTGCAGAAGCGAATGCATACGTGAGTAGCGCTCGCATATGAAAACGGTGTTCAAATCACACATGTGAGGTATCGCCGTGATCTGTAGAGCGAGAGCAATAATTCTAGCCCCAGACCTCCTCTGTAACTCAAAACATGCAGCCTGTAGAATTTTTTAAATGTCGCCTGTGGAGATTTTTAAGGGTAAAAGTTTGTCGCCATTCCACGAATGACAAATGCAGTTTTGAAGCGTGACATGTTGGGTATCAGTTTACTTGGCGTAACATTATATTTCACAATATAAAAAAAAAAAATTGGGCTAACTTTACTCTTGTCTTATTTTTTAATTAAAAAAAGTATATTTTTTCCCAAAAAAGTGCGCTTGTAAGACCGCTGCACAAATACGGTGTGACAGAAAGTATTGCAACGACCGCCATTTTATTCTCTAGGGTGTTAGAAAAAAAATGTATAACGTTTGGGGGTTCGAAGTAATTTTCTAGCAAAAAAAAAATGTTTTTAACTTGTAAACAACAAATCTCAAAAAGAGGCTCGGTCCTTAAGTGGTTATAATGATGACCTCTTTTTATATTTTTGCGTTTTATTATGATGTACCTATGTTGTGCAATAAGAGTATATATTGGTGTTCTTTTTAGGAGGGGAGGATATTCACGGCAGAAGCAAGGAGGAGGAGGAGAAGACACAGGAGCCTGATGCCCACTACTGCCCGATGCTCGTCGATGCCCACCGCCTCCTGAAGCCCGTCAATACCCGCCAAAGCCTGATGCCTGATGCCCCTCGATGCTCACCGCTGCTTAAAGCCAGATACCCGCCGCTGTCCCCCGATACCCGATGTCCATCACCTAGTTGGGGTAAGTGCCGGAGGACCGATCGACAGACAGCGAGCGGGGGAGGGGGGTGTTGCACAGCAGAGCCCCCTTGGTCTGCCATCTCTCTTCCCCTTCCTTTACCTCCCTACTCCCTTTTCCCACTCCTAGCCTCCCCTCCCCCCTTAACAAGAGAGGGAGGGGAGAAGAAAAGGAAAAAAAAGGGTGGAGACGATTTCCCCCCTTCTCTCTCCCACCCCCCCTCTTCCTCCCCCCTTCCCCCTCCCAGTCTCCCCTTTCATATCGCTTCTACTAAAATGCCAGGGAAACATCAGCAGGAGGAGCTTCTAGTTCTCTGCTGCTGGTCACATGTTCAAAAGAAAAAAAACAGCCTTTGGAATACAGAGTAAAAATGAATCATTAATATCAATAAACCATTTTAAATTGGCATACAAATTTATATTTGAAATCAAATCTTTTATTATTTTTTGGCAATAACATGGGGTGGGCGGATTTCTGCCAGTCACAGGTTGTCACACCCCCTCCAGCCTGTGTCTTAGAATAAGAGGGAGGTGAAGCCTCCATCAATCTACTTGTAATATCCCGCCCCCTTGTGTTTAGCTGGTTGGTGGAAGAGGAGGAGGGAGGGAGTGGGCTGTCATTGTGTATACGCCCACATGTGTGACTCTATAGTCACATGGGCTGCTCAGATGTGATAGGGAGGCTCAGCATAGAAACTCACTTAAAGCACTGAGCATGTTCAGAGCTGCCACCACTGCTCTGCAAAATCCTCAACTGCATTGGTGACATGGACAGGAGGGGGAGATAGAGAGCAGCAGGATCAACCAGGTTTTTTGCAGAATACAGAAAAGGAATCTCATAGTGATGAGTGAGTATGATGGGGCTTTAGTGACACTTTTAGTAAGTTCTTTATTCGGTCTGTTTATTATAATTGTCTTTTTTACTTCATTGTTTTAAAAATGTTGCTACACAATTCTTGCCTGTTACATATTCTGTGTGGTAGGTATGAAAACCCAAGACAAAAGACAGAAGGAAAAACAAGAACGTATAGTATACTCCTACAATGAAGTTGCGTGGATATCAGACCCCGGGGCACCCTCCTGGGTAGGAATGAGCTCAGGGGGGTTCAGACGCGAGTCCCCACCCACCCAAGGTAGGTATCCCACTTGAAAACTGGCAATGAATCATAAGCAGCGGAGGAATTCCCATCTCCCCGCTGCACTTACAGTGCCTTGAAAAAGTATTCATACCCCTTGAAATTCTCCACATTTTGTCATGTTACAACCAAAAAACGTAAATGTATGTTATTGGGGTTTTATGTGATAGACCAACACAAAGTGGCACATAATTGTGAAGTGGAAGGAAAATAATAAATTATACAAATAAATATGTGAAAAGTGTGTGTGTGTGTGTGTGTGTGTGGGGGGGGCATTTGTATTCAGCCCCCTTTACTCTGATACCCCTAACTAAACTCTAGTGGAACCAATTGCCTTCAGAAATCACCTAATTAGTAAACAGAGTCCACTTGTATGTCATTTAATCTCAGTATTAATATAGCTGTTCTGTGAAGCCCTCAGAGGTTTGTAAGAGAACCTTAGTGAACAAACAGCATTATGAAGGCCAAGGAACACACCAGACAGGTCAGGGATAAAGTTGTGGAGAAGTATAAAGCAGGGTTAGGTTATCAGAGAATATCCCAAGCTTTGAACATCTCACGGACCTCTGTTCAATCCATCATCGGAGAATGGGAAGAGTATGGCACAACTGCAAACCTACCAAGACATGGCCGTCCACCTAAACTGACCGGCCGGGCAAGGAGAGCATTCATCAGAGAAGAGCCAAGAGGTCCATGGTAACTCTGGAGGAGCTGCAGAGATCCACAGCTCAGGTGGGAGAATCTATCCACAGGACAACTATTATGCCGCGTACACACGGTTGGACTTTATAAAACTGCAGCAAATTTGTGGCAAGTTATCCTTGTTATCTGTGACAGTGAATGGGAGTGTCTTTTTAATTATCAATCAGCTGCTGCAATTGCAATGTTCTAAAAAGGAAAGAAGCAGGCTTGGTATCCCTTTAGAAATGATTAACCCTTTGGGTGTATCTCACCAAAAATGCCATTTGTGTTGCAGGGGATGCCCAAAACCTTACTTGTATATTAGTGCAGAATTCTGGGGAAATCAGTCAGCCAATCAAAAAAGCAGGAAGTGACATTTCTGGTGGGGGGGAAGGGCTAGCTTCAATGGAAGTGAGACATGCAAATACACTTTTAGAAGGTTATACTTCATGTAGGAAGGAGTTAATGTATTCCCTGGCTAAAGCCCCCTCCTTTATGGGATGTGACCAGGTGTTCCCGCCTCTCTGGCAGAACCTCATATATAAATTGGGAGGAATCTAGTAGGAAAGAGAGAAGTGTGAACCTTGGAGAGGAAGGATGTAGCAGAGAGCTGAGTGGAAACCATGCTGGTTCCTCCATGTGAGCTTCCCTAGATATGGACCTTGAGATACAAGACTTCCAACACTGACCTGAGGGAACAAGGAATAACCATTGTACCAGAAGAGATGGGTTTACTGGATGAAAATCAGAAGTACCTTCATTGCTTTGCCAATATTTGGAAATTGTACTTTTTATTGCCTGGTAGAAGAAGATGGACTTTGTTTCTCTCTGGAGTGATGTACTTCAAAGATGATAATTAGGGATGAGCTTCGAGTTCAAGTCGAAGCTCATGTTCAACTAGAACATCAACTGTTCGCCAGTTTGCCGAACAGCGAACAATTTGGGCAAATTCAGAAGCCGCAGAACACCCTTTAAAAGTCTATGGGAGAAATCAAAAGTGCTAATTTTAAAGGCTTATATGCAAGGTATTGTCATAAAAAGTGTTTGGGGACCCAGGTCCTGCCCCAGGGGACATGTATCAATGCAAAAAGAAGTTTTAAAAACGACAATTTTTTCGGGAGCAGTGATTTTAATAATGCTTAAACTGAAACAATAAAAGTGTAATATTCCCTTAAATTTCGTACCTGGGGGGTGTCTATAGTATGCCTGTAAAGGGGCACATGTTTCCCCTGTTTAGAACAGTCTGACAGCAAAATGGCATTTCAAAGGAAAAAAAGTCATTTAAAACTACTCGCGGCTATTAATGAATTGCCGGTCCGACAATACACATAAAAGTTCATTGATAAAAACGGCAAGGGAATTCCCCACAGGGCAACCCCGAAACAAAATTAGAAAAAAATGGCGTGGGGGTCCCCCTAAATTCCATACCAGGCCCTTCAGGTCTGGTATGGATATTAAGGGGACCCCCGCGCCAAAATAAAAAAAAATGGCGTGGGGTCCCCCCAAAAATCCATACCAGACCCTTATCTGAGCACGCAACCTGACAGGCCGCAGGAAAAGAGGGGGACAAGAGAGCGCCCCCCCTCCTGAACCATACCAGGTCACATGCCCTCAACATTGGGAGGGTGCTTTGAGGTAGCCCCCCAAAGCACCTTGTCCCCATGTTGATGGGGAGAAGGGCCTCATCCCCACAACCCTTGGCCAGTGGTTGTGGGGGTCTGTGGGCGGGGGGCTTATCGGAATCTGGATACCCCTTTAACAAGGGGGCCCCCAGATCCCGGCCCCCCCTTGTGTTTATTGGTAATGGGGTACAAATGTACCCGTACCATTTCACAAAAAAGTGTCAAAAAGGTTAAAAAACCTCAAGAGACGGTTTTTGACAACTCCTTTATTAATTTCTTCTTCTTTCGGCTTCTTCTTCCATCTTCTTTCTTCCGGTGTTCTTTCGGTGTTCTTCTTCTTCCTCCATCTTCTTCTTCTTCTCATCTTCTTCTTTCTCCGCTCTTCTCGTCCCGCATCTTCCTCCAGGCTTCCTCTCTGCTCCATCCTCACGATCCGCCTCAGTGGGAGTCTTCAGCCGTGTGACGCTTCGCTTCTTCTGACATTTCTTATATAACGGAGAGTGAGGCCACCCGGTGACCCCGCCCTCCTCTGACGCGGGACTTCCCTGTGGCTTTCCCCGTGTTGTCAGTGGGGGGCGGGGTCACCTGCCGGGTGTCGAACAAATTTTTTGCCTGTGCGCAATTTCTGCTGCAAACTGAACCGGGGGGGGGGGATGTTCGGCTCATCCCTAATGATAATATTTAATAAACCTGTGTGCCACAATATCTAAATAAATATCAAACAAAAACCTAGTGAAGCTGCCACCCAACTTGTGTATCTCACAAAGGTGAGTACACCCCTCACATTTGTGTAAATCTTTTCTTCTATCTTTTCATGTGACAACACTGAAGAAATGACACTTTGCTACAATGTAAAGTAGTGAGTGTACAGCTTGTATAACAGTGTAAATTTGCTGTCCCCTCAAAATAAGTCAACACACAGCCATTAATGTCTAAACCGCTGGCAACAAAAGTCAGTACAAAAGTCAGCCACAGGGAAGTCCCGTGAATTCCCCGTGTGTCAGAGGAGGGCGGGTCACCGGGTGGCCCCGCTCTCCGTTATATAAGAAATGTCAGAAGAAGCGAAGCATCACACGGCTGAAGACTCCCACTGAGGCGGATCGTGCGGATGGAGCAGAGAGGAAGCCTGGAGGAAGATGCGGGACGAGAAGAGCAGAGAAAGAAGAAGATGGAGAAGAAGAAGAAGATGGAGGAAGAAGAAGAACACCGAAAGAACACCAGAAGAAAGAAGATGGAAGAAGAAGCTGAAAGAAGAAGAAATTAATAAAGGAATTGTCAAAAACCGTCTCTTGTGTTTTTTAACCTTTTTGACACTTTTTTTGTGAAATGGAAGGGGTACATTTGTACCCCATTACCAATTGACACGGGGGGCGGGATCTGGGGGCCCACTTGTTAAAGGAGGCTTCCAGATTCCGATAAGCCCCCCGCCCACAGACCCCCACAACCACCGACCAAGGGTTGTGGGGATGAGGCCCTTCTCCCCATCAACATGGAGACAAGGTGCTTTGAGGGGCTATTATAAACTTATATTTAAGACAGTAGTAATCTCATGCAGGTAACAAGATAGACTATATGTACGCACACACACCCCCTTGTGCCCACATTAAAACACACTGTCAGAAGAGAAAAGTTACCTTTAAAAAGATAGATTATATGCGAACATACTATAGTATTAATGATGACCTCTTTTTATATTTTTGCATTTTATTATGATGTACCTATGTTGTGAAATAAGAGTATACATTGGTGTTCTTTTTAGGAGGGAAGGAGATGCATGGCAGAAGTGAGGAGGAGGAGAAGACACAGGAGCCTGATCCCCACCGCTTCCTGAAGCCCGTCAATACCCGCCAAAGCCTGATGCCTGATCGATGCTCACCGCTGCCTAAACCGCAACCTAAACCCGATACCCAATGCCCATCCCCTAGCTGGGGTAAGTGCTGGAGGACCGATCGGCAGAAAGCGAGCGGGGGAGGGGGGGTGTTGCACAGCAGAGCCCAAGAGTATATATTGGTGTTCTTTTTAGGAGGGAAGGAGATGCACGGCAGAAGCGAGGAGGAGGAGAAGACACAGGTGCCTGATCCCCACCGCTTCCTGAAGCCCACCAATCTCCACCAAAGCCTGATGCCTGATGCCCACCGATGCTCACCGATGCCTAAAGTCAGATACCCACCGAAACCTGATACCCGATGCTCATCCCCTAGCTGGGGTAAGTGCTGGAGGACCGATCGGCAGACAGCGAGCTGGGGGGGGGGGGGTGTTGCACAGCAGAGCCCCCTTGGTCTGCCATCTCTCTTCCCCTTCTTTACCTCCCTACTCCCTTTTCCCACTCCAAGCCTCCCCTCCCCCCTTAACAAGAGAGGGAGGGGAGAAGACAAGGAAAAAAAAAAGTGGAAACGATTTCCCCCTTCTCTCTCCCCCTCCTCCCTTCCACCCCCTCCCTTCCTCCCCCTTTCTTCCCCCTTCCCCCTCCCAGTCTCCTATTTCATATCGCATCTACTAAAATGCCATACTTTCCAGAGCTGCTGTACCTAGACAGATCAATGGTCAACAGGTACCTGATATTTTGTTGATAAGGTAAACTTGGTCCATTGTGACCATGTTTTACGGAAGCGGAACTTCTTGCTTATTAAGCGATTCCGTAAGTTCCTCCATTCTCATGATTTCATTTACTGCTCTGATCCATTGACCTATAGTGTGGTGGTGGTGGTGGGGGGGGGGGGATTTCCAATGTGTTGGCACACAGGCCCTAGCCACATTTAAAAGATGTCTCACCACTTACTAATGTGATAGGCAGGCTGCTGGATTCTGATCAGGGGCTAGGCCAGTTAGATCCTTAATTATGATACATATATTTTGCCAGTAGGGCCTATTTCGTGGCATTTCCCAGGCTCTCTCCCAGCCTGTCTGCAGGGAAACATGAGCAGGAGGAGCTTCTAGTCCTCTGCTGCTGGTCACATGTTCAAAAAAAAAAAAAAAAACAGCCTTTGGAATACAGAGTAAAAATGAATCATTAATAACAATAAACAATTTTAAATTGTCATACAAATTTATATTTTAAATCAAATCTTTTATTATTTTTTGACAATAACATATTGTAGATTTCTAACAGTCATGTGATGTGTCACACCCCCCTCCAGTCTGTGTCTTAGAATAAGGTTTAGCTGGTTGGTGGAAGAGGAGGGAGGGAGGGAGTGGGCTGTCATTGTGTATACGCCCACATGTGTGACTATAGTCACATGGGCTGCTCAGATGTGATAGGGAGGAAATGCTCAGCATAGAAACTCACTGACAACTGAGCATGTGTAGAGCTGCCACCCAGGCCCGGATTTACTCCCTTTGCCGCCCCAAGGCCGGGCCCTTCAATGCTGCCCCCCCCCACACCACCAGAAAGAGCCCCCAGACATAATACGGTCAAAGACTGCAGACATGATACAAGAGATGGTCAGAGACTGCAATCATAGTACAGGAGATGGTCAGAGACTGCAGACATGATACAGGAGATGGTCAGAGACTGCAGTTCCTATGGACATTAGTAGATAATGGCCGATCGGCCCTCTCACCTGACCCAGCGATACAGCAATGCTTCCCCTGATCAGGAGTCAGCTCACTCTGAATTGCCCGTGGTGACTCCGTTGGGTAGCACCCAGATCTGTATTCCTGCAATGACTCCATTCCTTTCTCCACCAGGGATGGCGCCAGGCTGTGTGGATTTCCCTCTGGTGGCGCAGGGCAGCGGGGTTCTCTCTCTGATGGTGTTCCCTCAGCACTGCCCTCTCCCTCTGGAGCCCTGGGTGTACTTTCCTGGGTGTAGACCCCCCCAGGACAAACTACCCCCTTCCATTAGTACAGACCCCCCCAGGACAAACCCCCCACCATTAGTACAGACCCCCCCAGGACAAACCCCCCCTCCCTTCATTAGTACAGACCCCCAGGACAAACCCTCCTCCCTTAGTACAGACCCCCAGGACAAACCCACCCCCCTCCCTTAGTACAGACCCCCCCAGGACAAACCCACCTCCCTTCATTACTACAGACCCCCCCAGGGCAAACCCACCTCCCTTCATTAGTACAGACCCCACAGGACAAACGCCCCTCTATTAGTACAACCCCCCCAGGAAAACCCCCTCTCCATTAGTACAACCCCCCCAGGTCAACCCCCACCCCCTCTATTAGCACAGACCCCCCAAGGACAAACCGCCCCCCCTTCATTAGTACAGACCCCCCCAGGACAAACCCCCCCTTCATTAGTACAAACCCCCCAGGACAAACCCCCCCTTCATTAGTACAAATCCCCCAGGACAAAACCCCCCCTTAATTAGTACAAACCCCCAGGACAAAACCCCCCCTTCATTAGTACAAACCCCCCAGGACAAACCCCCCCTTCACTAGTACAGACATCCCAGGACAACCCCCCCTCCATTAGTACAACCCCCCCAGGACAAACCCCCCCTTCACTAGTACAGACATCCCAGGACAACCCCCTCCCCCTCCATTAGTACAACCCCCCCAGGACAAACCCCCCTTCACTAGTACAGACATCCCAGGACAACCCCCTCCATTAGTACAACCCCCCCAGGACAAACCCCCCCTTCACTAGTACAGACATTCCAGGACAACCCCCCCCTCCATTAGGACAACCCCCCCAGGACAAACCCCCCTTCACTAGTACAGACATCCCAGGACAACCCCCCCTCCATTAGTACAACCCCCCTAGGACAAACCCCCCTTCACTAGTACAGACATCCCAGGACAACCCCCCCTCCATTAGGAAAACTCCCCCCTCCATTAGTACAACCCCCCAGGACAACCTCCCCTCCAAGTGTGTACAATAGATAGAACAGATGGAGACAGGCACAGGCTTGGGCGGGACTCGGGAGTGAGAGACAGAGGAGAACACGCCCCCCCCCCCCCGCCGCACAGAGACCAGCCACTCCGATCTTCGGCGGCTGCTCTCCTTCTCTGACAGGAGGAGGGAGGGGGGACGGGCTTGAGCAGCGAAAAAGACAGCGGTGGCGGCGGTGACCTGCGGAGGGAGCCGCATCAGTCTGGACACAGAGAGGAGGAGGAGGGAGAGGAGCACTCTAGCGCTTCAGCGCCCCCACCTCTCTGGCGCCCGGGTGCACTGCATGCTGATGTTAGTGTGGGGGGTGGCGCCGCCCCTGTACCACTGCCGCCCCGAGGCCTGGCCTCGGTGGCCTTGTGGGAAATCCGGCCCTGCGGCTGCTCTCCTTCTCTGACAGGAGGAGGGAGGGGGGACGGGCTTGAGCAGCGAAAAAGACAGCGGTGGCGGCGGTGACCTGCGGAGGGAGCCGCCTCAGTCTGGACACAGAGAGGAGGAGGAGGGAGAGGAGCACTCTAGCGCTTCAGCGCCCCCAACTCTCTGGCGCCCGGGTGCACTGCATGCTGATGTTAGTGTGGGGGGTGGCGCCGCCCCTGTACCACTGCCGCCCCGAGGCCTGGCCTCGGTGGCCTTGTGGGAAATCCGGCCCTGCTGCCACCACTGCTCTGCAAAATCCTCAACTGCATTGGTGACATGGACAGGAGTGGGAGATAGAGAGCAGCAGGATCAACCAGGTTTTTTGCAGAAAAGGAATCTCATAGTGATGAGTGAGTCTGATGATCACAGGAGAAGATCACAGGACTGATCACAGGAGAAGATCACAGGACTGATCACAAGACTGATCACAGGAGAAGATCACAGGACTGATCACAGGACTGATCACAGGAGAAGATCACAGGACTGATCACAGGAGAAGATCACAGGACTGATCACAGGAGAAGATCACAGGACTGATCACAGGATAAGATCACAGGACTGATCACGGGATAAGATCACAGGACTGATCACAGGATAAGATCACAGGAGATCACAGGAGAAGATCACAGGACTGATCACAGGATACGATTACAGGACTGATCACAGGATAAGATAACAGGAGAAGATCACAGGAGAAGATCACAGGACTGATCACAGGAGAAGATCACAGGACTGATCACAGGAGAAGATCACAGGACTGATCACAGGACTGATCACAGGACTGATCACAGGAGAAGATCACAGGACTGATCACAAGACTGATCACAGGAGAAGATCACAGGACTGATCACAGGATAAGATCACAGGACTGATCACAGGATAAGATAACAGGACTGATCACAGGATAAGATCACAGGACTGATCACAGGATAAGATCACAGGAGAAGATCACAGGACTGATCACAGGATAAGATCACAGGACTGATCACAGGATAAGATCACAAGAGAAGATCACAGGACTGATCACAGGAGAAGATCACAGGACTGATCACAGGAGAAGATCACAGGACTGATCACAGGAGAAGATCACAGGAGAAGATCACAGGACTGATCACAGGAGAAGATCACAGGAGAAGATCACAGGACTGATCACAGGACTGATCACAGGAGAAGATCACAGGAGAAGATCACAGGAGAAGATCACAGGACTGATCACAGGAGAAGATCACAGGACTGATCTCAGAAAAAGATCACAGGACTGATCACAGGCGAAGATCACAGGACTGATCACAGGAGAAGATCACAGGAGAAGATCCCAGCTATCACCTGATTCCTGGCCTTAAACTCATCCAGCACCCGGCGAGGAACCCCAATCTCATCTATGTAGATCCGAGAGTCAAATGACCCTATGGGAGAGGTGTTCCATCGATACCGTTGGTGACTCTTAGTCCACGGGTGTTCTGACAGTATCCCCAGGGGCATAGCTAGCTGGACCATAGCACAATCCCCTTGGGCATTGGCCGGCATCCTAGCTCGCAGTTTCTTATCCCCACACATCCACCAGACATCAACTCTCTGAGTTTCATGTTCAACCTAGTCACCATTGCCCTTGTTAATCCTCTCCCTGCAGTAGTCATCGAGTAGTGACCCAAGATCCAGCCCGCTACTGTTCTCTGGGAGTGCAAAACAAGTAAAGTTGCCTGGATATATATAATCAATCTCACCTGGGCTAACACGCGCCCTTTCAGTATAATGGTATAATGCATGTTACTTAACCCATGTCTCCCGCATTTCCCCAGTAAACAGACATGACCATGCTTATGTCCTCATCTCAGCACGACTACCCCTCCTGGGCAGAGGCTCTTGCTTTTATTCACACACACAAAGGAAGCCACAAACAGGAAGCCGGAAACAGGAAGCCCTGACCCCAACAGCCAATCGCTTCCTCCACAGGATATGACCTCACAGGATATGACAAAACAAGGATATGACCAAACAAGGATATGAGTTTATACAACAATCAATGACTACCGTTCCTGCTGATGGGAGACTATTTGCAGGTGTATGCCAGGGCACCCCAAATATGTTGATCAGGCATACAGGGGTGACACGAGTGCACATCCACTAAACCGATAATGTCTTTGTAAAGCGAACACATCCCCCCCAGGGCGAACGTCTGTGCATCGCACAGGGGCCCTTTCGCAGGCAGACATATCCTCACTCTGCAAACACCTCTCTCCAAACTACCTAACAGATCTCAACCAGCTTCAGTCTGCCCCAGTCAGCTCTTTAGAGCGGGTTGCGGGAGAACTAACACTGGGAGACACTATGACAATACATATTAAAATACATCTTCATAAAATTTCCACAACAGTGTGACAGGTAGAATTTGTTTCAGGTTTATAGCTCTTATTATACAACTGCAACATACATTTCAAACCTTCTGGATCTGTATTGTGATCTAGAGGAAAAGGGACCGTTGCTAAATGTGGTCTGGCTCCAGCACAAACTAAACAGTTTTCCTTTTCTAGAGTTTTAACTGTGTACCTCAACCATTCTAACCACTCTTTTTTTTCTTGGTAACCCGTCTCCAAAGCTATGGCATCTTCTACTGTTAGGTTAATAAATCTTATAGTTTTACTCAGAACTTCTATTTTAGTATGGCCTTCTTCTTTCCCTTCTGTGTCTACCATTTCCTGTTGTCTGGTTTTATTGGGTGGTAATACCCCAAGGAAAAAATTACCTAAGGGATCTGTTCCCGACACCCATGGTCTCATAGAATATAACTGCTGATCCCTTTTTTGAGGTTCTTTTAGTGTTATCAGCAATTGGTTGCAATCTCTGCTATGTGTACAGGGGGAATTAGCTGTCTTTGTTATAGTCAGTCTTTCTTTTATTCCACTCTTTTTAGGCCCTGGTAGATTATACCCCCAATCTTAATGTGCTGTGGTTTACAGGGCCTGAGCCCATGATGTACACCCAGTCCCACTTGAAAGATAACAAACATATTTATCTGCCCATAGGAGCCTTTTTGCTTCAGTTGTATCCCCACAATCTGCAATCTGACAGAAGTCTACCAGTATAGTGCTAGTTATTCCCTCTATAAAGGTTAAGTTCAAAGCCTTTCCTGTACTTGCCCACTCTAGAGGTTCCTCAACTTCCCAGTTTCTGCCTACTTGTATGGATGTCTCCCCTAGAGTCACCAGTAACCCAAGGATAATAACTATCCCTTTCATCCTAACCAGCTACAGAGCTCCAGCGGATAGGGTAGGGGAGTTGGAAGAGTGGGAGGCTTCACCGGTTTGAGACAAGTCCCACCTTGTGTGAGACCTCCCTTTGTAGCCGGACTTTCTGGTTCTCTTGTAGCCAACTGGCCCTGCTCTGCCTGTTAAACCTTTTTGCAATGGGACTGGTGAATCCAGGTAGACCTTTCTGCAATCCTTCCTAGCCGTGGGAGTGGTGATAAGAACCTGATACGGCCCCTCCCACTTGGGTGAGTGCCAATATTTTCTTTTTATTACTTTTACCCAGTCTCCTACATGCACCTTTTCATCTTCTTGGATTGGACCTTCTGGGACAGAACAAAAATCATTAGTATGTTTTTGTCTTAACAGCCTAGACATGTATTCTGCTAGTGTGGTATCTTATATGGTCTACCATGCATCATTTCAAATAGGCTTAAACCTTCTTTTGTAGATGTAATATGCATATTAGTTACGGCTAATGGTAGACAATACATCCAATCCTTTCCTGTTTCTTCCATGGCTTTCCTCAGTTTGCTTTTAAGGAATGCCATTATATCTTTCTACCAATCCAGCTGATTGGGGATGATAGGCACAATGGTATTTCACTTGAATTCCCATAGTTTCAGTTAAATGTTGTATTGTTTTATTTACAAAGTGTGGCCCATTATCGCTGTAGATCTTTTCAGGGATTCCAAATCCAGGAATTATATCTCTTAGTAACACTTTGGCCACAGTCTGTGTGTCCGCACTTCCTGTCGGGAATACCTCCACCCATTTGTTCAATGCGTCTATGATTACCAAACAAAATTTCTTCCTTTCACATTTGTCTAATTCAATAAAATCCATATAAATGTGTTGGAATGGATATTGCAGTGTGGGGAACTTCCCTTTCCGTGGTCTTATGCCTCCTTGAGCATTGTGTCTTTTTTAACAGTTAGTGAAGCCATAGGCTGTACATACTTTATTTAACATCTCAGTCATCCCCCTGTTTGACACATGAGTTACTCCATGTGTCAACACTGCTGCATACCTAAATAAGGATTTTGGCAATACCGTTTTTCCTTCAGGTGACACGTAGATGTTATTTATTATTGTGTAACCTTGTTTTCCATAATTTCTTTTCACTAGTTGGTGCTACATGTTTCATGTCCCTAAGGACAATGTAGTCTACATTATTTCATACCATAATTTAATGTCCTAAACTCTAAAATACCTCTAAAGGTTCAATTTTGTACTCATTCATGTAATCAGTAGACACCCACCCCATAAAAAGGAACTCGCCTTTCTTCAGTTGTGTAGAAGGGGGGGGGGTGTCATATCTGCATGTGAATTGGGGCTGGGGAAATGGATACTCTCCATCTAACATGAATGAGCGCAGGATCACAGGTCTAACTACCAAGGAAAGCCTTCCTTACCTTGAAATTGTTAAAAACAATATTCTTTCATTTATTCAAATATAAGTCCATAAGTTCAACAAGTATGCAGACATAAAATGTTTTTAAGCAACATTTTCATTATTTGACATATAGATTCAATATATATATATTTAACTTAATTTTTTTTTTTCTAGACCCCGATTTTGTAGCAGAATTTAATAAAACATGAACCGCTTTTTGTTCCCCTTATTCTCTGGACCCAAGTGAAATCCACAGGGTCCCAAAACAGAACATTTTACTCAAACATATTCTGACTCAGAACTTAGCTTTTTAACTTCATAAATGTACCCAAGTATTAACAGCATTGCATCATTAACACTTTACAGTTGATAGTCTGGAAATTCTAAAAGTAATATATCCAAGAAATATTTACTTTAGGGCTATTATTCGGACAAACTTTCCTACCGAAAATCCGAACACTTCACAGATGCACAAATTAACCTCTGTGTGCTCAAAAAGTTAATGGTGCCCTACTAGTCATCCATCACCATCTCCCTCTCTCTTCTGCTACGTCTGTCAGGCAATCTACATTTTCTTATTTTTGCAGTACAGTTAACACTCAGTCACATCCACATTTACTGTCTCTGTCATGGACTGGACACATTTGAAATAATCAAAACATCCATCAAGCCATCCATCAAGCCTTTTCTTTTCCCACATCCATCAAGCCACTTGATAATAATTCTGCAACATTCTGTTCACTTTCTTTATAGTGCAATTCACTTTCATGTTTTCTATCTACTGCTTTAAACCATCAATAACCTTCTGATAACTTCTGGCATGTGCTTCCTTTAATATTCTGCCATGCTAAAATACTAAATCAATCCGGTCTTATCAGTGTATGGAACCTTTTCCCTTTTCACGCTCAGTTTCAGTACCTACAATATAACCCTTCTGTATTGTCATAGCTGGTCAAGAGTTAACATTTTACAAACACAATCTCTCACTCAGGAATTTGAAGGGTGGGGCACTTCACTCCTTTCTGACACAGAGATACACAGTGCAAAAAATGAGCAATCTTCTCTCATCTCATCTCATCCAAACGTAATATTATCCTTCTGCTTCTCAAACATTTCTTAAACATTTCGATAACACTTGCATTGCCTAGTCTAATTCTCTTTTGCTAGACCCATCAGTGATATGCATCATATGAATCTGCTAATTTGACTATTGGATAACACTCTATCTCTAATTCTTTGGGGTCATCTTTCTCAGTTCTAACTGCTATTGTAGCTATCCTTGTATATCACATTTAGCATACTTATAGGTTTTCCACGGACTTCATAGTTCTGGATATCTTGATATTTTTGTATCGGCACCTAAGACATGCACCTAAGACATGCACCTAAGACATGCACCCACACAAAATCCACACTCACTTCACTGCTACACTCATACAAACACAATTCACACCAAACTCTGTCACCCCGAAATTACTGACTGACTGAGGGCCACCCGGGATGCTCTATCATCCAATTGGGTTTTCCTTTTCGGAAGTTGATCAGACTTCCCTTCCCTCGAGTACGGCCGAGAGGCCGACTGACTAATATTCTAAATAAAAAAGCAGAGATTTTACCTGTTCCTGAAGTTGCAACTGGTAATTTACATATTTATCTGCCTAATACATCGGCTAGCAAGGTATTGGCTGCTTTGCAGAGCGAAACTATAAAACAACTAAACATATATTTAAACTTTTGCAAAGTTTTCCTGCTTCTCTGCGAGTTCCTTATCTGTGTTACTGATAGGCAAGCAGGCTACAGCTCAAAAGGAGGGGGGGGGGGGGTGAGTCCAGTGTCTAACTGCGAGTTTACAGGCACACAGAACATGAGATGTGAAGAATGATTTCTTTTTTGGTCTTTGGGTCCTAACAATTTAAGTTTATCCACCAAATCCTGACACCCTTTCACAGTTAGTTTACCATTGAATGCAAACTTCCCCTCCCACTTAGTACAATACTTAACAGATTTAGGTTTTTTGCTCTTCATAAATTTTTTATCTCCTTCTAACGGCACATTAGGAACACAACAGCAACATAAACAGGCACAAGACATTCTTTTGCAGAGACTATTCCCCATTGTCAGCGTTAGTTGGGTCTCCCAACCTATAAAACACTGGAATAGTGACCCTCGGCTCACGGTAACAATAGGAATACAAGAAGAGTAAAATATCAGCACTCCCAACACTATAGGGATAATAAAAAAATAATTAAAGCTTGTCTCTGCAGTACTTTTGTTCTTCAATGTGATAACAGCGTCAACAGAAAGGATTAAACATGAGAAAGGAGAAACTAAACACACAGAAGAAAGTTAGCCTTGTGATCT
The DNA here is from genome assembly GCA_037952925.1 of Lithobates clamitans. Classification (NCBI taxonomy): domain Eukaryota; kingdom Metazoa; phylum Chordata; class Amphibia; order Anura; family Ranidae; genus Lithobates; species Lithobates clamitans. The sequence goes on from JBBGZY010002467.1 coordinate 165,967, forward strand.
TTCCAGATCACTCAGCTAAATAGCGCTTAAACCGTCGGGCAGTCAACCTCCGACGACATCAGGCAATCAACCTCTGACATTTGGTATACCTCAAACCTTTTTTTTGTCTGTCCAGGACAGCAGGGACGTCCATTTTACCGTAGGCAAGGTCTTCGAGCCTTGTGTCTTCGAACATCGGACTACCGAGATATTACGTGATCAATCCCAATGTCAGCAGTTACAACTCATTTATAACTCATGAAACCAGAATCAAACAGAAAGAGGAGAAGAGACTTAGAAAGAATTAAGAATAATTTAAATTATCTTACCTTACAAACATCCAGAGGACTGGATTACGTAGGTTCGAAACCAGATGGAGGATCTGGGTCCCAGTGCCAACTAGCCCCTGTTTTGCCACTAACGTTGAGTGGGGATTCTTTGGTTCTCAGTGAGCTTTGAGGTCCAATACTCACCAAGGTCTTGGTCGGGACCATCCGACCCGGGATCCACTTGTTGGTTCCGGCTCGAAGGACCAAAATGTTAGGATTATTCTTCTCCTGTGATCAGTCAAACTCCAGATGTATTGAAAAGCAGACAATTTATTTCAGATGTGTCGACACAAAAGGGTGATGCTTACAAGCCGAAAGATGGAGCAAAAATCACACAGAGGGATGTACAGCCCCCCTCCTAATACTTACAATAATACAGCTATAACGCTTCTATAGGCTGAGGGAACACTGATAGCCTCCTGGTACATCTTGGTATATACTTTATTTGCTAGTCAGTGTTCCCGTACAACCTGTTACCATATATGGCAAAGCTTGTTAGACAAAGACAAAAAGAAGTTAATGCAATATGTGCTTAGAAGCCATCTTAAAATCATTCTCAGTTCTAATAGTCACACAATAAACATTTAAAAATTTTCTAACACATACCCCTTGAAATTTACCACATTTTGTCATGTTACAACCAAAAACGTAAATGTATTTTATTGAGATTTTATGTGATAGACCTACACAAAGTGGCACATAATTGTGAAGTGGAAGGAAAATGATAAATGATACAAATAAATATGTGAAAAGTGTGTGGGGGGCATTTATATTCAACCCCCTTTACTCTGATACCCCTAACTAAAATCTAGTGGAACCAATTCCCTGCAGAAGTCACCTAATTAGTAAATAGAGTCCACCGGTGTGTCATTTAATCTCAGTATAAATATAGCTGTTCTGTGAAGCCCTGAGAGGTTTGTTAGAGAACCTTAGTGAACAAACGGCATCATGAAGGCCAAGGAACACACCAGACAGGTCAGGGGTAAAGTAGTGGAGAAGTTAAGAACAGGGTTAGGTATTTAAAAAAATTGCCTAAGCTTTGAACATCTCACGGAGCTCTGTTCAATCCATCATTGGAAAATGGAAAGAATATGGCACAACTGCAAACCTAACAAGACATGGCCGTCCACCTAAACTGACCGGCCGGGCAAGGAGAGCATTCATCAGAGAAGCAGCCAAGAGGTCCATGGTAACTCTGGAGAGATCCACAGCTCAGGTGGGAGAATCTGTCCACAGGACAACTATTAGTCGTGTTCTCCACAAATCTGCCCTTTATGGAAGAGTGACAAGAAGAAAGACATTGGTGAAAGAAAGTCATAAGAAGTCCTGTTTGCAGTTTGTGAGAAGCCATGTGGAGGACACAGCAAACATGTGGAAGAAGGTGATCTGGTCAGATGAGACCAAAATTTAACTTTTTTGCCTAAAAGCAAAACACTATGTGAGGTGGAAAACTAACACTGCACATCACCCTGAACACACCATCCCCACTGTGAAACATGGTGGTGGCAGCATCATGTGGTGGGGATGGTTTTCTTCAGCAGGGACAGGGAAGCTGGTCAGAGTTGGTGGGAAGATGGATGGAGACAAATATAGGACAATCTTAGAAGAAAACCTGTTAGAGTCTGCAAAAGACTTGAGACTGGGGCGGAGGTTCCCCTTCCAGCAGGACAACGACCCTAAACATACAGCCAGAGCTACAATGGAATGGTTTAATCAGGGATCCCCAAACTACGGCCCTCCAGATGTTGCGGCACTACATGTCCCATGAGGCATTGTAAAACTCTGACATTCACAGTCATGACTAGGCATGGTGGGAATTGTAGTTCCTGAACAACTGGAGGGCCATAGTTTGGAGACCCCTGGTTTAGATCAAAGTATATTCATGTGTTAGAATGGCCCAGGCAAGTCATGGGAACTGGAGGGAGGGGCCGGATGTGGGCGTTGAGCAGGTGCCGATGCTGAGCCCGGGAAGCCTGGGAGACCCCCTCTCTGCGATGCAGGCCTAGACAGAGGCCGCCTCCCAGACCTCCACAATCCCCCTGGCCCCAGCCCCCATGTACCCTCAAGTGCTATAGACGCTGCAGAGACATTACTGCCGGTGCCGCATCGGTGATGAGCGGAGAGCTCCCGGTCCACTGGAGTGGGTGAGACGAACCAGGACCTGGCTGCAGACGGTCCGATGTGTCTGGGGAAGCCAGCGCTCTGATGACTGGTCACCGAGACACCGAGACACTGATCACGGGAAACAGAGCTGAAAGCACGCACGCGCACACATGCAGCGTTGAAGAGCAGCAGAGCGGAGGACAAACGGGGTGCAAGGCTTTCGGAGATGGGAACCCTGTAAGCACCAGTCAGTATAAGGGTAAGTGAACTACAGGACGAGTAGCAAATAGCAAGTAGCAACCCTCCTCTACACAGCGGATGCACTGAAACGGCAAGTAAACTGTTCATTAATGCTGAAGGAGATTTTTTTGTGCAATACGCAGAGAAAAGAAAGACATTTGCAGGCTGTGGATAGATTTAAGTTTACTGACAGTTGTGCTTTTACGAACTTCCACACACACTGCCTTTGGTACATGAACCATAAAAACTGCATTGAGAACATACACTATCTACAGATACCAATAACTAGACATGGAGACAAGCTGTGGGACTAAGCTGGAGTGGGAGTATGTAAAGTTGAACTAGGGGAGGAGAGAGGAAGGAAAGAGAAGAAAAAAAGGGGAGGAAATTGGAGGACATTGGTGGGAATGGCGGCATCAGTCACAAGTATTTATCTAAGTCGCATAGTTGCACAACTTTACATTGGAGGATAAAAAGCTTGAATATCAACTACAAGTTTATGGCTAAATACTAACTACCCACAAATTCATTTATAACACATCAGAATATCTATTACTAGATTAAGATAAAGCTGCACTAAGGGAAGGAAAAAGAAAGAAGAAAGAAAGAAGAGATACCCCCCCACCACCACCACCCACCCGGGACTGTGAATAAAACTAAGGGGTAAAGAAGGAATGAGAGGTAAAGCAATGAAGGGGGCTGCAGCCAACCCGCCTAGAATAAGTGTTAGCCCGGGTACCATCAAAAAATATATGGTACAGGAGGGCGGCAAAGAAAGCCTAGGTAAACAAACGAGGATTAAAAGTAAAACCCCCGAGAGTATATCAAAGACAGGACTGAGAAGACAGTTGGCCGAGGCAGATACCCATACTATAAGCAGCGAGAGATTAGAGGAAGAAGCAACAATGTAGCCCAAACAAAAAAAAAACAGCTACCAACAAAGAGTGAAATGGCGGAAATGTTTGCGAGGTTGGAAACATCTATAAAAGGAGAAATAGCAGCTCTTCATGAAGATGTGAATCATATACTAAAAAGAGTAGAAGATGTGGAAACAAGGCTGGACATGCCGGGGGATGAGATGAAAAGGTTTAAGAACCAGATTGAGGAGATGCAGAAGGAACAGAGGAATATAATGTACAATATAGAGGACCAAGAGAACCGGAATAGAAGGAAAAACCTCCGGATCAGAGGAATACCAGAGATACAAGGAGAAAAAGAGGATCTACAAGAAAAAATGGATAAAATCTTTGGTCATATGATAAGTACATCTGAGGCAAGCAGTAAAATAGAGTTTGAAAGAATCCATAGCATCAGAAAACCTGCAGAAATTGCAGGTGATATCCCAAGAGATGTCATCACAAGATTCCACAACTACCAAGACAAAGAACAGATAAAAGCATGCCTGAAAAATAACCAACTAGTGAAGTTTGGAGAGACTAACCTGCAGATTTTCCCAGACCTGGCAACGGAGACGTTGGCCAAGAGAAGAACAATGAAACCTCTTCTAGACCTGCTTAAACTGCATAATGTCCAATACTCATGGGGCTTTCCAGCCTGCCTGAGAGACCTAGTAGAACAAGAAACACGCTTGGCATACAATTTGACTAAGAAAGAAAGGTATCTAGGTGGGAACAAACCGGGGAAATTCTTGGCAAAGGTATTAAAAAAAAAGAAAACAATCAATTATATTGAGAAAATAAAGACAAGGACAGGGCAAATGAGACATACAACCAGTGAAATTGGCAAGATTTTTTGGGGGGCTTGATTCAATTAATAAAAAAGCTACAATAGAAGAGGCTGAAAAAAAACATGAGAAAATAAAAGCTTTCTTAAAAGACATAGGACTAAGCCCCAATAACAGAAAAAAATGTTAAAAGAAACACCAACCAGTTAAAAGCCCTGGGCCTGATGGCCTGACAATTTTATATTATAAAAAATTTCAGGACCTATTAATCCCCAAAATGTGCTCCTATATGAATGGGATCGGGGTAGATTGGGAGATGAGGAAGGAGGCGCTGGAAGCCAATATTACAATCAACTCAAAAGAAGGCAAAGATAGTACACTCTGCTCTAGTTATAGGCCCATATCACTCTTAAATACGGATAGAGTAGGGATTTTTGGAGGTGCAAAAATGTCATCAAATATATTCAATAAAAGAAGATTTACTTCTTATTTTGAGGAGCAAAACAAAAAATATATATAAAAACAAAAGACACAGGCATGTACAATAATGTTATTACGATGTTAAACAGGACAGCATGATAAAAAATCCCGACATGTTTCGCCCATAGATCGGGCTTCTTCAGGGAGGCTGTCTTTTGGAAGTACAGGCTTTCTAAAATAGACAACAAATGAACAAACAACATATACAAAAAATAGTAAGTGACTGAATACTAATAGAAGATATGATATACATATTGCATATTTTGAAAAACTAAGGTAAAAGCAGAATATTAAAGAAGTAAAGTGTACACAATAATCAGATATGCACCTGTGTCTCCACTCCCAGGGCAGTGCTTCTAGCCCAATTCACCTGGAAAATGGGGGCGAAGGTCCCACCGCAGTCTCCTCAAAAGCTGACAATGCCAGTCGGGACCACAAGCGACTGGGGGTCCTGAACTCCCTCGCAGACAAGAGTGGAACTCTGATAAGAAAGTCCACATGGGTCAGCCACCCCCAGTCGGGGCTCAGCTGCATGCATCAACCCAATTCGACCATACTTTATCATATTTCTGTGGACAATTTCTACTCTCATAGGTAATACGGTATAGTGGTAACACATTATTTATAATTTTTTGCCATGCCTCCTTGGATGGGGCCTCCCTTTGTTTCCATCTAAGGAGTATTTCTCTTCTAGCATAGAATAATGAGTATGTTAAGCACAATTTAACACATCGGTCCCCTTCTATATCTGCCAGGTGACTCAATAATAGGGTTAGAGGGTCCAGTGGTATCGTAACTCCACATATCGTTCCTAAAGTATCTGCCACCGAGCTCCAAAATGAGTGAAGTTTGGGACAGGACCAGACCATATGAAAGAAGGTGCCTGTTTCTAGTTCACATCTAGTACAATTGGGGCTAAGCCCAGGATAAATTTTTGCTAACCTCTGTGGCGTATAGTAAGCCCTGTGTGTAAATTTCAATCTATCCTTAGCCGCAATCATGGATGGAATAAATGTAGTTAAGCATTCCTCCCATTCCTCCTCTCCCAAGGAGGGAATATCAACCTGCCATTTGGCCATAGATCTATTATTCTTAACCTCATGGGCTACTGTTAGGTGGAGGTATAGGGAGGAGAGAGGTTTGTCCAGCATCCCCGAAAACAGGAGGCGCTCGATTGGATCAGGCTCAAGCGTCACCTGGGAGGGGAATTGGGCCCTAAGAGCATGCTGTAACTGCCAGTATCTAAATAGGAAAGATCTCGGTAGGTTATGAGCTATTTGCAATTCTCGGAACGGAGTAACTCCTTTTTAGTTGAGAAATAAAACAATCCACTCTGTCAATGTACATTCCAGATAGCAAGCAATTATGCAGCAAGTTTGAAAATGACTTGCTAAAGCTATTGCTAGACTTGCCCGGCTTCACAATTTTGTTGCACAATTGCAGCAAGTCCGCATTGCATGACTGCAGATCAAATATTTTTGCAAACATTCTGCAAGTCTGCTGCAATTTCTGGTTCCGTTATATTGTGCAATATTCATGCCACCACAGGGGGCACTGTGGCTGAATTTTCATGCTGTAGACTTGCGGAGCTCTTGCTGTAGAATCACCACTGCAACTTTGCTCTTGCATGTAAATTTGCTACAGATTAGGGAAGTGTCACCTAGAACTTGTGCTTCAAGTGCTCTGCAAGTGTACAATGTACCACTGAAAATGTGCAGCAAGTTAACAGACTTACAATTCAACACTTCCACACATTTGTGGCAAGTTATCCTTGTTATCTGTGACAGTGAATGGGAGTGTCTTTTTCATTATCAATCAGCTGCTGCAATTGCAATGCTCTAAAAAGGAAAGAAGCAGGGTGGGCATCCCTTTAGAAATGTTTAACCTTTTAGAAGTATCTCACCAAAAATGCCATTTGTGTTGCAGGGATGCCCAAAATCTGATTTGAATCCTAGTGCAGAATTCTGGGGAAATCAGTCAGCCAATCACACAAGCAGGAAGTGACATTTCTGGTGGCGGAAGGGCTGGCACCAATGGAAGTGAGACATGCAAATACACTTTTAGAAGGCTATACTTCATGTAGGAAGGAGTTAACTTATTCCCTGTCTATAGCCCCCTCCTTTATGGCATGTGACCTGGTGTTCACACCCTTCTGGCAGAACCTCATATATAAATGGGGGGGAATCCAGTAGGAAAGAGAGAAGTTGTGAACCTCGGAGAGGAAGGATGTAGCAGAGAGCTGAGTGGAACCATGCTGGTTCCTCCATGTGAGCTTCCCTAGATATGGACCTTGAGATACAAGACTTCCAACACTGACCTGAGGGAACAAGAAATAACCATTGTACCAGAAGAGATGGGTTTACTGGATGAAAATCAGAAGTGCCTTCATTGCTTTGCCAATGTTTGGAAATTGTACTCTTTATTGGCAGGTAGAAGAAGATGAACTTTGTTTCTATCTGGAGTCATGTACTTCAAAGATGATAATATTTAAGAAAACTTTGTGTGCCACAATATCTAAGTAAATATCAAACAAAAACCTATTGAAGCTGCCATACAACTTGTGTATACCACTAAACACAGTATCTCACAGTATCAAAAGTGAGTACACCCCTCAGTCACATTTTTGTAAATCTTTTCTTCTATCTTTTCATGTGACAACACTGAAGAAATGACACTTGGCTACAATGTAAAGTAGTGAGTGTACAGCTTGTATAACAGTGTAAATTTGCTGTCCCCTCAAAATACTGTATTTATCGGCGTATAATACTCACTTTTTCCCCCTTAAAATAGGGGGGACGGCATTGGACCATCATAGGATCCGGACTGGGCGTGATGTCGAGCCGAGTACACAGGGGATCCGGCTTTATTTCGGCAGCGCTCGTCCCCTCCTTCCCATCAGTGGCAGCCTATATTTCGGCAAGGCTGCAGATGGACACTGATCAGGCTGGATTGATGCTCACTGACCATTATTTTGCTTCAAAGTGGTTTTATTCTTTCCTGAAACTTCCCTCCTAAATTGGGGTGCGTGTTATATGCCAATAAATATGGTAACTCAACACACAGCCATTAATGTCTAAACTGCTGGCAACAAAAGTCAGTACACCCCTAAGTGAAAATGTCCAAATTTGTCCCAAAGTGTCAATATTTTATGTTGCCACCATTATTTTCCAGCACTGCCTTAACCCTCTTGGGTATGGAGGTCACCAGAGCTTCACAGGTTGTCACTGGAGTCCTCTTCCCCTCCTCCATGACAACATCACAGAGCTGGTGCATCTTGGAGACCTTGCGCTCCTCCACCTTCCGTTTGAGGATGTCCCACAGATTCTCAATAGGGTTTAGGTCTGGAGACATGCTTGGCCAGTCCATCACCTTTACCCTCAGCTTCTTTACTTCTTTAGCAAGCCAGTAGTCATGTTGGAGGTGTGTTTGGGGTTGTTATCATGTTGGAATACTGCCCTGCGGCCCAGTCTCCGAAGAGCTGTGGCAGAATCACAACTAGTATTTTGGAGGTGTGGTGGCGGAACAAGCTCCAACAATACTGAACCCTGTCCTGCATCCTTCCCAGCTGCCAGCAGAGTTACCCAGTGTGCCGTGAAGGAAAGGTAACATCCCTGTCCATGCCTGCTAGGCCATGAGTCAGTGGTAATATACACCTTACTGCTGACCTCCCTGTCCAACAAGACAAAAATATTGCCTTCCACATGCCGGTAGAGAGCCGGAATGGCCTTCTGTGAAAAAAAATGGCGTTTTTTAACCTGCGACTGAGGTACAGCACATCCCACAAATTAACGAAAGGGAGCCGAGTCTACCAGCTGAAAAGGCAGCAGTTGCAGTGCTAGCAATTTGGCCAAGCTAGCATTTAGACGCTGATGTGTCATGAGGATAAACACTGCAGTTTTGGTTACCGAATCCCCTCGATTCCCTCGTGAAGACTGAGGAGAAGAATAAATTCAATACCTTTGCCATCTCCCCATCCTTTGTAACCAGATGTCCTTCCTCATTCTTTATGGGGACAATATGGTCTGCCCTCCCTTTTTTACTGTTTACATACTTAAAGAATTCTTGGGATTTTTTTTGCTTTCCTCCGCTATGTGTCTTTCGTGTTCTATCTTAGCCGTCCTAATTGCACCCTTACATTTCTTGTTGCATTCTTTATAAAGTCTGAATGCTGATGATGATCCCTCAACCTTGTATTTTTTGAAGGCCTTCTCCTTTGCTTTTATATGTATTGTTACATTGCAGTTAAGCCATCCAGGACTTTTGTTGGCTCTTTTAAAATTATTACCCAATGGGATACATTGGCTAATGCCCTTATTTAATATGCTCCTAAAGCAAACCCATCTCTCCTCCGTATTCTTTGTTCCTGAGATTTTATCCCAGTTTATGCTTTCTAGCAAGGTTTGTAGTTTAGGGAAGCTGGCTCTTTTGAAGTTCAGTGTCTTTGTATTCCCTTTATGTTTCCTATTTGTGTGATTTATACTGAAACGAATTGACCTGTGATCGCTGTTACCTAAATTGCCCCGTATTTCCACATCCGTGATCAGGTCTGTATTGTTGGTAATCAGTAGATCCAGTAACGCTTTATTTCTAGTTGGTGCGTCTACCATCTGACCCATTAAATTGTCCTGCAAGACATTTAGGAACTAGAGTGCCTTAGATGAATGTGTGGTTCCACCCAGTCTATGTCTGGATAATTAAAATCCCCCATTATAGGAAACACTTCCCATCCTTGCTGCTAATCCAAATTGTGATAGGAGATCTGTCTCCACTTCCTCCCTCAGGTTAGGGGGCCTATAGCATACTCCCAGTATTATTCTCCCCTTAGCTTCACCCCTTTGGAGTTCTACCCATAGCTCCCTTAGTGATGTAATCTCAAAACATTCACTTGTACATTATTCTTGATATATAGGTATACCCCTCCCCCTTTTTTACCCTCTCTATCCTTGCGATAAAGAGTATACCCTTGAATGGTTGCCAGCCAATCATGAGAGCTGTTGAACCAGGTCTCTGAAATTCCCACAAAATCCAAATCCTCCTCGTACAACAGTATCTCTAGTTCACCCATCTTGTCTGCCAGGCTCCTGGCATTGGTGAACATGCCACATAGTTTAGACCGGTCGCATACTATCCTCTTGTTGGGTGTTCCGAGATTGCTACTAGGACTTGCTACTATACTTACCTTAGGTTTATGTGCTTTAGTCAGCCTACCACTAATGCCCCCAATACTACCCTCTGGAATATGTACCGCACTGACTATCTCTACCTCTGGACCCTCCCCCTCTCGTCTAGTTTAAAAACCCCTCTAACTTTTTGGCCATCTTCATTCCCAGCTGATCTGCACCCTCCTCATTTAGGTGCAGTCCGTCCCTTCTATAGAACCGGTTACCGACTGAGAAGTCGACCAGTCCTCCAGGAACCCAAACCCCTCCTTACTACACCAGCTCTTCAGCCACTTGTTTACTTCCCTAATCTCCCTCTGCCTTTCTGGTGTGGCTCGATGTACCGGTAGTATTCCTGAGAATACTACCTTGGAGGTCTTTTTCCTCAATTTAGCTCCCAAGTCCCTGAAATCGTTCTTTAGGACACTTCATCTGCCTCTGACTTTGTCATTGGTGCCAACGTGCACCATGACAGCTGGGTCTTCCCCAGCCCCTCCCAGTAATCTGTCCACTAGATCCGTGATGTGCCGAACCCGAGCGCCCGGTAGACAGCATATAGTTTGGTACTTCAGGTCTTGGTTACAGATTGCCCTCTCTGTCCTTCTAAGAAATTAGTCCCCTACCACCAGAATCTGTCTTTCCTTTCCCTTCGCTTCCCCCCCACTCTCACTGGAGGAGTTCTTCCCCCGGCAGCTAGGAGAGTCCCTCATCTCCAGCAGTGCTGGTCCCTGACTGGTTTCACCAATGTCACTCAATGGAGCGTACTTATTGGGATGCTGCAGCCCGGGAACAGACTCCCTGGCACTTCCCCCTCTACCCTTCCTGACTGTCACCCATCTACTCTTTCCTAGTGCCGGCACCTCTCTGTCTCTACCCGCTTTTGTGCTGGCCCCTGCCGGCACCTGCCGTGTACGTTCCTGGCTCTCCTTTAGTATGGAGGGACTTCTCAGTGCTGACAGTTACTTCCCCAGATTCAGAACCTGGGCTTCCATGGAAGCAATGTGCTTACATTTTGCACAGCAGTATTCACCCTCGATCGGATGATCAATGACTGCATACATGCCGCAAGATGTACAACGAGTCACCGTTCCACACCCGCTGGGCATCGTACCTATTAAATTTAATGAGGATTTACTTTGTTAAAAAATAAAAAAAATAATGAGGATTGGGGATTATACCCCGTCCAAATTACCTAACAACTAGCTTCCTAACACTAATACTCAACAAGACAATACACAGGTACTCACCATGACAATACACAGGCACCCGCAGACGTACGTGCACTCACAATACACAAGTACACAGTACACAATACACAAGTACTAACGATCCACACACACTACTCAGACAACACTCAGGTACTCACACTACACAGGTACTATGACCCCTGTTATAACCTCCTGTTTTAAACTCTGGTTTTTAACTCACCACTTAGTCCAGTTCCACTTGGACAGAGTTCCAGCAAGCTCAAAGATGAGCAGGCTCACAATGAGTTCTACAGAAGGTTATATAGGCCTCAAACACCTGTGAGTGAGTGTACAGCTTGTGTAACGGTGTAAATTTGCTGTCCCCTCAAAATAACTCAACACACAGCCATTAATGTCTAAACCACTGGCAACAAAAGTGAGTACACTGCTAAGTGAAAATGTCCAAATTGGGCCCAATTAGCCATTTCCCTCCCCGGTGTCATGTGACTCGTTAGTGTTACAAGGTCTCAGGTGTGAATGGGGAGCAGGTGTGTTAAATTTGGTGTTATCGCTCTCACTCTCTCATACTGGTCACTGGAAGTTCAACATGGCACCTCATGGCAAAGAACTCTCTGAGGATCTGAAAAAAAGAATTGTTGCTCTACATAAAGATGGCCTAGGCTATAAGAAGATTGCCAGGACCCTGAAACTGAGCTGCAGCATGGTGGCCAAGACCATACAGCGGTATAACAGGACAGGTTCCACTCAGAACAGGCCTCGCCATGGTCCACCAAAGAAGTTGAGGTCACGTGCTCAGCGTCATATCCAGAGGTTGTCTTTGGGAAATAGACGTATGAGTGCTGCCAGCATGTGTTGAGTTATTTTGAGGGGACAGCAAATTTACACTGTTATACAAGCTGTACACTCACTACTTTACCATGTAGCAAAGTGTCATTTCTTCAGTGTTGTCACATGAAAAGATAGAAGAAAATAAAATGAACCCATTAAGACACCAAATGTTGGAATTGTTCTTAATTAGCAATTATTTCAGAGTATTATATAAACCTATATTTAAGACAGTAGTAATCTCATGCAGGTAACAAGATAGACTATATGTACACACACACACCCCCTTGTGCCCACATCAAAACACACTGGCAGAAGAGAAAAGTTACCTTTAAAAAGATAGATTATATGTGAACATATTATTTATTAACTATAGTATTAATGATGACCTCTTTTTATATTTTTGTATTTTATTATGATGTACCTATGTTGTGCAATAAGAGTATATATTGGTGTTCTTTTTAGGAGGGGAGGAGATGCAGGGCAGAAGCGAGGAGGAGGAGAAGACACAGGTGCCTGATCCCCACCGCTTCCTGAAGCCCGTCAATACCCACCAAAGCCTGATGCCTGATCGATGCTCACCGCTGCCTAAACCGCAACCTAAACCGAAACCCGATACCCAATGCCCATCCCCTAGCTGGGGTAAGTGCTGGAGGACCGATCGGCAGAAAGCGATAGGGGGAGGGGGGGGGGGTGTTGTACAGCAGAGCCCGCTTGGTCTGCCATCTCTCTTCCCCTTCCTTTACCTCCCTACTCCCTCTTCCCACTCCAAGCCTCCCCTCCCCCCTTAACAAGAGAGGGAGGGGAGAAGAAAAGGAAAAAAAAGGGTGGAAACGATATCCTCCCTTCTCTCTCCTCCCCCCTTCCCCCTCCCTCCCCCCTTCCCCCTCCCAGTCTTCTCTACTAAACTGCCATACTTCCCAGAGCTGCCATACTTAGACAGATCAATGGTCAACAGGTACCTGATATTTTGTTGATAAGGTAAAATTGGTCCATTGCGACCATGTTTTAAGGAAGCGGAGCTTCTTGGTTATTTAGCGATGCCGTAAGTTCCTCCATTCTCATGATTTCATTTACTGCTCTGATCCATTGATCTATAGTGGGGGGGGTGGGGATGGGGATTTTCAATGTGTTGGCACACAGGCCCTGTGATAGGCAGGCTGCTGGATTCTGATCAAGTGCTAGGCCAGTAAGATCCTTAATTATGATATATATATTTTGCCACTAGGGGCGTATTTTGTGGCATTTCCAGACTATAATGTATCTTATATACTCGAGTATAAGCCGAGGCACCTAATTTTACCACAAAAAAAATGGGAAAATTTATTGACCCGAGTATAAGCCTAGGGTGAGAAATGCGCAGCTACTGTAGGTGGAAAAGAGGGTCAACAATGCCCATTTGCAGCCCCACTGTGCCCATTTGCATGCCTCACTGTGCCCATTTGCAGCCATAGGTCCCCCGAACTTCAAACTCTGTAGTTAAGGGTTCCTAGATGCCCCCTAGCTGCAGCCAAAATTTGGGGTCTCTGAACCCAAATGGTCCAGAAATGACATTGCTGCAGATGGAAACAGTTGACCGAATTTGGGGGCCCGTATCTCGGGGCCACTTGGTGCTAGGAACCCCAAATTTGGTGTGCAAACCCAGTTGAACTAGCACCACAACCCGTATCTCAGGGCCACTTTGTGCTAGGAACCCCAGCTTTGTGATAGACCAACACAAAGTGTCACATAATTGTGAAGTGGAAGGAAAATGATAAATGATACAAATAAATATGTGAAAAGTGTGTGTGTGTGTGTGTGTGGGGGGGGGGGGCATTTGTATAGCGCCCCCTCTACTCTGTTACACAGAACTACAGTGCCTTGCAAAAATATTCATCCCCTTGGCATTTTTGGTGTTTTGTTACCTCACAACCTGGAATTAACATGGATTGTTTGAGAAATTGCATAATTTAATTTACAGAACACGCCCACAACTTTGAAGATTTTTTTTTTTTATTGTGAAGCAAACAACAAATAGGAAAAAATAACAGAAAAAGTCAATGAGCATAACAATTCACCCCCCTAAAGTCAATACTTTGTAGAGTCACCTTGTGTGGCTATCACAGCTCCAAGTCTCTTTGGATAAGTCTCTTTGAGCTTGCCACATCTTACCACTGGGATTTTCGCCCATTCCTCCTTGCAAAACCTTGCAAGGTCCTTCAAGTTGGATGGTTTGCGCTTGTGAACAGCAATCTTTAAGCCTGACCATAGATTTTCTATTGGATTGAGGTCTGGGCTTTGACTAGGCCATTCCAACACATTTACATGTTTCCCCTTAAACCACTCAAGTGTTGCTTTAGCAGTGTGTTTGGGGTCATTGTCCTGCTGGAAGGTGAACCTCCGTCCTAGCCTCAAATCACACAAACAGTGGTGCAGGTTTTGCTCAAGAATATCCCTGTATTTAGCACCATCCATCTTTCCCTCAACTCTGACCAGTTTCCCAGTCCCGACTACTGAAAAACATCCCCACAGCATGATGCTGCCACCACCATGTTCCACGGTGGGGATAGTGTTCTTTGGAGGATGTGATGTGTTGGGTTTGTGCCAGACATAGCGTTTTCTTTGATGGCCAAAAGTTCAATTTTAGTCTCATCAGACCAGAGCACCTTCCTCCATACATTTTGGGAGTCTCCCACATGCTCTCTATGGAGTGTACGGCTTATTGTGGTCCTATGTACAGATACTCCAGTCTCTGCTGTGGAACTCTGCAGCTCCTCCAGGGTTACCTTAGGTCTCTGTGCTCCTCTCTGATTAATGCCCTCCTTGCCCGCTCTGTGAGTTTTGGTGTGCGGCCGTCTCTTGGCAGGTTTGCTGTTGTGCCATGTTCTTTCCATTTGTTCTTTCCATTTGCTTATGATAGATTTGATGGTACTGCTAGGGATCATCAAAGATTTGGATATTTTTTATAACCTAACCCTGACTTGAACTTCTCAACAACATTGTTCCTTACTTGTTTGGAGAGTTCCTTGGTCTTCATGGCAGTGTTTGGTTAGTGGTGCCTCTTGCTTAGGTGTTGCCGCCTCTGGGGCCTTTCAGAAAGGTGTGTCTATGTAATGACAGATCATGTGACACTTAGATTGCACACAGGTGGACATTTTTTTACTAATTATGTGACTTCTGAAGGTAATTGGTTGCACCAGAGCTTTTTATGGGCTTCATAACAAAGGGGGTGAATACATACGCACATGCCAATTATCAGTTTTTTTTTTCTGAAAAATAGTTTTTTGTATATATTTTTCTTCACCAACTTAGACTATTGTGTTCTGATCCACCACATATAATTCAGATTAAAAAAACATTGAACAAAAGGCTGTAATGTAACAAAATAGGTAAGAAGCCAGGGGGGTGAATACTTTTGCAAGGCACTGTAAAATCTAGTGGAACCAATTGCCTTCAGAAGTCACCTAATTAGTAAATAGAGTCCATCTTGTGTGTAATTTAGTTATAATTTAGGTATAAATACAGCTGTTCTGTGAAGATCTCAGAGGTTTGTTAGAGAACCTTAGTGAACAAACAGCATCATGAAGGCCAAGGAACACACCAGACAGGTCAGGGATAAAGTTGTGGAGAAGTATAAAGCAGGGTTAGGTTATAACAAAAATATCCCAAGCTTTGAACATCTCCCGGAGCTCTGTTCAATCCATCATCGGAAAATGGAAAGAGTATGGCACAACTGCAAACCTACCAAGACATGGCCGTCCACCTAAACTGACCGGCCGGGCAAGGAGAGCATTCATCAGAGAAGAGCCAAGAGGTCCATGGTAACTCTGGAGGAGCTGCAGAGATCCACAGCTCAGGTGGGAGAATCTGTCCTCAGGACAACTATTAGTCGTGTTCTCCACAAATCTGCCCTTTATGGAAGAGTGACAAGAAGAAAGACATTGGTGAAAGAAAGTCATAAGAAGTCCTGTTTGTAGTTTGTGAGAAGCCATGTGGAGGACACAGCAAACATGTGGAAGAAGGTGATCTGGTCAGAGGAGACCAAAATTCAATTTTTTGGCCTAAAAGCAAAACGCTATGTGTGGGGAAAACTAACACTGCACATCACCAACATTATGGGGCACTCGTGGGATATTCGAGATCGAAGTGCATTGCTGTATGATGATTGGCCAAAGCATGCACCTGACCTGCATGCTTTGGCCCATCCTAGTGTCCTCTGCTAAGAGAGCTATAATTGGCCAAAGGCAGGCTGCCTTTGGCCAATCATGTCTCAGGGGACTAATTCCACGCCCCACACTATATAAGGCTGCCTACACGGCGGCCCTGTGTAGTGTTGTTGGCGTGGACGGAGAGATAGCTTGATTTAGATTAAGCAGGCAGGTTAATTCAGTTAGTGGCAGTGTATTTGATATATATATATATATACCGGTATATATACAGTCAGTCTAATATATATTTATATTTATATTATACAGTGCATTCCGTGGTGTACTATTTCTAATATACTTCAGGTGGTGTATTTGATATATATATACAGACAGTCTAGTATGTATAAATTTATGTATATCAGTCAGTCTAGTATATATATACTCTGCATCCAGTCAGTGTAGCCTATATCTACAGTGCATTCTGTGGTGTACTATTTCTAATCTACTTCAGGCAGTGTATTTGATATATATATATATATATATATATATATATATATACAGACAGTCTAATGTATATATATATATATATATATATATATATATATATATATATTTATGTTTATATATATATATATATATATATATATATATATATATATATATATATATGTATATATATATATATATATATACTCTACAGCATCCAGTGTAGCCTGTATCCAACTTCTGGTGGCGTACACAGTACACAATACAGTGCAGCCTTAGTGCAGTTGCTACTACTTTTCTGGTGGTGTACACATTACACAATACAGTGCAGCCGTAGTGCAGTTGCTACTACACTTCTGGTGGTGTACACAGTACACAATACAGTGCAGTGCTGTGTTGCAAAACAAAATATACATCATGTCTGGAAGGCCACCAAGGAGAGGCAGACACTCACAGGCCACTAAAAGAGGGCAAGCAGGCTTTGTGTCTACAGTCAAAAGTGCTGGTCAAGGACATGTGCATCCTCTGCAGGTTGCCTTGCAGCATGCTTGTCCTTTTTTTCTGCTGATGGCCGTGTTATTGAGCCAAAACATGCAGAAGAGTTGGTGGAGTGGATAACAAAGCTGTCCTCATCCTCCTCATCCTCTGTCACCCAGGCTCAGAGTAGTTTGCGTTCCAATGCAGCTGCCAAAGGGGCCTATTCCACCAGCTCCTTGTCCACAGTCACTCCTTCCGTAGCCCCACCATCATGCACGTAGGAGTCCCCCAAACTATTCGACCACAGTGTCAGGTACATGCTGATGGAGGATACGCAGTGATTAGAAGGCTCCGATGTTGGTTCCCAGGTTGAGGAAGGGAGTAATGTGAGCCTAGAAAGAGGGGGTGCCCAAGTAGGACAAGCAACTCGCAGTCATGTTCCCCCAGCTGCAGCATACTGCCAAGTTTGCTCCAGTGACGAGGAGGGAGGGGATGATGAGGTCACTGACTCTACTTGGGTACCTGATAGAAGAGAGGAGGAGGAGGCACAACTCCAACGAGGCAGGATGTCTTCTGGGGGGCAGCTTAAGGGCAGCCACCCTACTGCATCACACCGCACAGCTCCGCAGGTGCAGGGCACTGCTGACTCCCTGCTGATTTTGAAAAGTTCCTTGGTGTGGGCCTTTTTTGACATGTGTGCAGCAGATCGCACCATTGCTGTTTGCAACCTATGTCTGAAGCAAATCAAGCGTGGCCAGAACAGCAGCCGCTTGGGCACCACATGCTTGACCAGACATGACGACCTCCCATGCAGTCCGTTGGCAACAGCACTTGAAAGACCCACATCAAAGAAAAAGGCAGACTTCTCCTTAATCCTCATCTGGTATCTCCAACCCCACTATAGCTCCAGTCCTCTCAAAAACCTGCACTGAGAGGAATGAAGGTATAGCAATAGGTGTCCCAAGTACTTGCAGCCAATCAGCTATCAGTACACCTCCATCTGATTTTAGCAGGCAAATTTCCCTACCCCAGTTGCTAAACTGTAAAAAGAAATTCAGTCCCAGCCATCCACATGCTCGGCATCTGAATGTTAGCTTGGACAAATTGCTAGCACTGCAACTGCTGCCTTTTCAGCTGGTAGACTCTGTCCCCTTTTGTGAATTTTGGAATGTGCTGTACCTCAGTGGCAGGTTCCTAAACGCCATTTCTTTTCATGGAAGGCCATTCCGGCTCTCTACTGGCATGTGCAAGGCAATGTTTTGGCCTCGTTGGACAGGGCGGTCAGCAGTAAGGTGCATATTACCGCTGACTTATGGTCTAGCAGGCATGGGCAGGGATGTTACCTTTCCTTCACGGCGCACTGGGTAACTCTGCTGGCAGCTGGGAAGGATGCAGGACAGGGTTCAGTATTGTTGGAACTTGTTCTGCCACCACGCCTCCAAAATGCTAGTGGTGATTCTGCCACAGCTCTCTCTTTCACCCCCTCCACTTCTTCTTCCTCTATGGCCTCTTCTGCAGATTTGTGCTCTGAACCAGCGGTGCTCCGTAAGCGTTCAAGGGACTACGTAAGCACTCAGGCAAAAAGATGCCATGCGGTGCTTGAGTTGGTCTGCTTAGGGGACAGGAGCCACACTGGGGCAGAGATTCTGTCAGCTTTGCAGGGGCAGGCTCAGAGGTGGTTGATGCCACGCCAGGTTCACCAGGAAGCTGACAGGGACACTTGACCCATGTCCCATGTTTGGCACACGTCCTGAATGTGGTGATGCAGCGGTTCTTGAGCAGGTACCCAGGATCTCCTGAGGCAAGCCAGAAAAGTCTGTGGTCATTTCCACCAGTCATACAATGCCAGTGCTCAGCTGGCTGACATTTAAAGGGAATGCAACCTGCCCACCAACCACCTCATTTGTGACATGCCCACCAGGTGGAACTCAACATTTGCAATGCTGCAGCGGCTGCACTCACAGCAGAGGGCCATCAATGAGTACCTGTGTGAGTATGGCACCAGGACAGGGTCAGGGGAGCTTGGCTTTTTTTCGCCACGCCAGTGGCTACTGATCAAGGATGCATGCACTGTCCTGTCACCATTTGAGGAGGCCATGAGGAAGGTGAGCAGTGACAATGCATGCATCAGTGATACTGTCTCTCTTGTCTTCCTGTTGGAGCACACGCTTCATGAAATAATTAACAGGGCACTTGAGGCAGAACAGCGGGAGGAAGAGGAGGACTTCCTTACCTCTCAAGACCCCCTTTATCCAGATAGTATTCCCGCAGGCCCGCCAAACACACAGGAAGAAGAGGAGGAGGATTGTGTCAGCATGGACGTGAAGGGTAACACTCAGCAGCAGTCTTCAAGGGATGGTTTTCAGTCCCCAGAAACCCAAGGAGTTGTACGTGGCTGGGAGGGGGTTGTTACAGATCATGTGATCCTTAGTGACCTAGAGGACTCAGAATCGAATGCCTCTGCAAACTTACGATGCATGGTCTCCCTGATTCTTCAAAGCCTGTGAAAGGACCCTAGGATTCGTGGTATCAAGGAGAGGGTTCATTACTGGCTGGCAACCCTTCTTGATCCACGTTACAAGAGTAAGGTTGCAGAACTCATCCTGCCTTTGCAGAGGGAGTAGAGGATGAAACATCTTCAGGAGGCCTTGAAGAAAGGTTTGTGCAATGTGTTTCCAGACCCTGGGAGGTTACAATTTCCTGGTGTTGGACAACGTGTTTCTAAGGCTTCGTTCACTCAGAGGAAGAGCGGTGGAGAAGGTAACCGGCTGACCAACGCCTTTAGACAATTTTTCAGTCCTCAGCGCCAAGATCTGATTGGTTTAAGCAACCATTGCCAGCCATTACATGGTGCAGGAATATCTAGGGGCAAGAGCAGACTTGGAGACCTTTCCAACAGGCCATCCACTGGGTTACTGGGTCTTGAAGATGGACCACTAGCCAGAACTTGCTCAATATGAAATTGAGCTACTGGCCTATCCTGAATCCAGCATTCTTTCTGAACACACATTCAGTACTGCTGGAGGGTTTGTAATAGAGTGCGCCTGTCCACAGACTCCGTTGATAGGCTCACATTCTTAAAAATGAATCAGTCTTGGATCAGCAGCTATCAAGCACCTGATGCTGATGTAACTGATGTAACTGATTGATTTTTTTATGCATGTGGGATCCCTTGAAGACTGCCTATGCTGAGTGGCTATCCTATTCCTCCTCATTAGCTTCCAACAATATTTTTGGTTTAGGGCACCACCACCACTGCCTAAGGCCCAATTTTTCTGTCCCTGTCTAACAGGGGCATGTATTTACAATTTTTGATCTAATATTTCACTTTAGGGCCCATTCCTGCACCCAACAAGAGTATCTGTGAGGGGTTACAGTTTTGTGACACATCCACCACCACCACCACCACCAAAGGCCCAATTTTTCTGCCCCTGTTTAACAGGGGCATGTAATTACAATTCTTGATATAATATTTCACAGCAGGGCCCGTTCCAGTGCCCACCAAGAGTAAATAATGAGGGCTTACAGTGTTCTGTTACCACTAACACCTAAGGCCCAATTTTCTGCAGAGTATATAGGGCAGGCCGTATAGTATATATACTTCTGTTCAGAGTATATAGTGCCTGGGGGCCCCCCCCACACCATTTTTTTTAAAAATTTGGGTGTGGGGTTTCCCCTTAATATCCATAACAGGCCCAAAGGGCCTTGTAATGGGCTGGGGGGGGGGGGGGACCCATGCCATTTTTCTCAATGATTTTCATTTATATTGCGTCTACATGGCGTCTGTTCCATAAATACCCTCTCCCAGAATGCAACTCGGAGGACCACCTCCACCGAGCTGTCGCCGGGACAGAGGAGCACCCATACGCTTCGACACGTTGCCCTTCCAACACCAGCCAATGGTAACAACGACACCCACCGGCTCAGTGTGGAACCACACGCAACGTCAGCCAAGCTGGAACAGAGGCAAATCTAACTCCCCCTAACGAGCAATTCACTAAATTTACCTATCAGATGGTAGATCATAAATCTACCAGCGCTACATGTCATTTTGCTGTGGTTACATAGTTACATAGTAGGTGAGGTTGAAAAAAGACACAAGTCCATCAAGTCCAACCTATGTGTGTGATTATGTGTCAGTATTACATTACATATCCCTGTATATTGCGGTCATTCAGGTGATTATCTAATAGTTTCTTGAAGCTATCAATGCTCCCCGCTGAGACCACCGCCTGTGGAAGGGAATTCCACATCCTTGCCGCTCTTACAGTAAAGAACCCTCTACGTAGTTTAAGGTTAAACCTCTTTTCTTCTAATTGTAATGAGTGGCCATGAGTCTTATTAAACTCTCTTCTGCGAAAAAGTTTTATCCCTATTGTGGGGTCACCAGTACAGTATTTGTAAATTGAAATCATATCCCCTCTCAAGCGTTTCTTCTCCAGAGAGAATAAGTTCAGTGCTCGCAACCTTTCCTCATAACTAAGATCCTCCAGACCCTTTATTAGCTTTGTTGCCCTTCTTTGTACTCGCTCCATTTCCAGTACGTCCCTCCTGAGGACTGGTGCCCAGAACTGGACAGCATACTCCAGGTGCGGGCGGACCAGAGTCTTGTAGAGCGGGAAAATTATCGTTTTATCTCTGCAGTTGATCCCCCTTTTAATGCATGCCAATATTCTGTTTGCTTTATTAGCAGCAGCTTGGCATTGCATGCCATTGTTGAGCCTATCATCCACTAGGACCCCCAAGTCCTTTTCCATCCTAGATCCCCCCAGAGGTTCTCCCCCAGTGTATAGATTGCATTCATATTTTTGACACCCAAATGCATTATTTTACATTTTTCTACATTGAACCTCATTTGCCATGTAGTCGCCCACCCCATTAATTTGTTCAGGTCTTTTTGCAAGATTTCCACATCCTGCGGAGAAGTTATTGCCCTGCTTAGCTTAGTATCGTCTGCAAATACAGAGATTGAACTGTTTATCCCATCCTCCAGGTCGTTTATGAACAAATTAAATAGGATTGGTCCCAGCACAGAACCCTGGGGGACCCCACTACCCACCCCTGACCATTCTGAGTACTCCCCATTTATCACCACCCTCTGAACACGCCCTTGTAGCCAGTTTTCAATCCATGTACTCACCCTATGGTCCATGCCAACGCACCTTATTTTGTACAGTAAACATTTATGGGGAACTGTGTCAAATGCTTTTGCAAAATCCAGATACACCACGTCTACGGGCCTTCCTTTATCTAGATGGCAACTCACCTCCTCATAGAAGGTTAATAGATTGGTTTGGCAAGAACGATTCTTCATGAATCCATGCTGATTACTGCTAATGATATCATTCTTATTACTAAAATCTTGTATATAGTCCCTTATCATCCCCTCCAAGAGTTTACATACTATTGATGTTAGGCTAACTGGTCTGTAATTCCCAGGGATGTTTTTTGGGCCCTTTTTAAATATTGGTGCTACATTGGCTTTTCTCCAATCAGCTGGTACCATTTCAGTCAATAGACTGTCTGTAAAAATTAGGAACAACGGTCTGGCAATCACCTGACTGAGTTCCCTAAGTACCCTCGGATGCAAGCCATCTGGTCCCGGTGATTTATTAATGTTAAGTTTCTCAAGTCTAATTTTAATTCCGTCCTCTGTTAACCATGTAGGTGCTTCCTGTGTTGTGTCATGAGGATAAACACTGCAGTGGTATTGTTCTAAACATGGGAAAATGGCACCACATTACAGGCATACTATAGACACCCCACAGGAACGATATTTAAAGGAATATTTCATTTTTATTGTTTCACTTTAAGCATTATTAAAATCACTGCTCCCGAAAAAACTGCAGTTTTTAAAACTTTTTTTTGCATTGATACATATCCCCTGGGGCAGGACCCGGGTCCCCAAACACTTTTTATGGCATTAACTTGCTATAAGCCTTTAAAATTATCACTTTTGTTTTTTCACGTTTTTGGTGGTGGCAGCATTATGTGGTGGGGATGCTTTTCTTCAGCAGGGACAGGGAAGCTGGTCAGAGTTGATGGGAAGATGAATGGAGACAAATACAGGACAATCTTAGAAGAAAACCTGCAAAAAAAAGTTCACTATTAGCGCCCCCTATATTTTATTACTTCAAAGATGATGCTGGACTACCTGAGCGGAAGTGTGTAAGGTGGGCCAGTAAACAGTTAGGTCACAGGCGCTGGCACTCGAGTGCTGGTGGACAGGTTTCTCAATCTGGTGCACACAATGTAAACCCGATCATGTCGGGAGTGGTAGTGGTCAGAAGAAGATGTTGTCCTCCTGACGGTAAAGAGCAGACCCCTTCTATGAAACACTTGTCAGGTGATCTGGGCTCCTATATTACATGGGCCCTAGGTGTTCTTCAAAGCCCTGATCTGGAACCAGGGGTGATGCTAGGTGGGAGAAAGACCAGGGACTTCAGCCCGAAAGGTAAATTTGATAACCCCTCCCACATTTTAAAGTAAGTCCAGCCCATGCTCCTCCCAATGCCCCCCTTACCCTTGTCCAATGTCGCACCATAAAATTAACCTATTAAAACACCAAATCTTGGAATTGTTCTTAATTAACAATTAATTCAGAGTATATAAACCTATATTTAAGACAGTACTAATCTCTTGCAGGGAACAAGATAGACTATATGTACACACACACACCCCCTTGTGCCCACATCAAAACACACTGGCAGAAGAGAAAAGTTATCTTTAAAAAGATAATAGTTTGAGATAAAAGAAATAACAATGTATTGAGTGAAAATTTGAAACAGTCTCATACACTGTAGTTAAAATACGATTTCCTACTTTACAGTTATTTCCCATTATTATCTGTAAATATGTTTATTATATCCTTTAGTTTAGCACTAGATTTATGTTTTTCAATATCTTGAAAGATAAGACAAATACTAAGATTCCATACACACCTGACACCAAGGCAATCTATTGCAGTGTGTTTAATACGTCTTTTGTTGCATGTTAGCATGTATTGTTGAGGTGCCATTCAAAAAAATAAATAAAAAATCTTAAATGTTGATTGTACATTCCACATAAAATTCTATTATAAAGACAAAAGCAGAAAAATAATAATTTTCTGGTTGTCAGCATTTTAAAGCGTTAACCACTTAAGGACCGGAAGGATTTGCCCCCTTAATGACTAGGCCATTTTTTTGCGATACGGCACTGTGTCACTTTAACTGACAAATGTCCTTTTTCCCCACAAATAGAGCTTTCCTTTGGTGGTATTTGATCATCTCTGTGGTTTTTATTTATTTTACACAAAAAAGAGCGACAAATTTTGGAAAAAAAAACCAATATTAATATTATAATAAATATCCAATTAAAAAAACAAAACACTGTCCTGTGCCACCTAGACGGCTGTCTGGGTGGACGTGTGTTCTACTGCCCCGGGCTGCTAGGCCAGAGCCTGAGGCCTATCCTGGGGACATCTGGCTGCTAGGCTGTCTGAGGGCCTATCCAGAAGCAAGAGAGCAGCGCAGGGTAAGGATTGCGGCTTGCAGTCCAACCAAAAGTAACGGTTCTGCCGGCTGGAGAACCTGTCATGGTTGAAGATAGGGGGGAAACTGTCGCCACTAAGGGACCATCCCCCTTACCAAACCGCAGCGCACTGGTGTGAGCCCTCTATAAGACGAGGTTCACACCTTTGCATGTCAGCCACACGATTGTGGCTTTCCTGACTCACACAGAAACTCACTGTTTATTAGTAGATGTGTGGCAGTGCCATTAATTGTTAAAGGCATACCTCCCAACCTTCCCAGATTTGCAGGGACTGTCCCAGAATTTCAAGTAAATCCCGGTGTCCCGTGATCCAGGCTGCGTCCTTAATCCTTCCCTATCCATTGCGCTCTGCTCCACGCTGCAGCTGGCGAGGCTGGGGCTCGCTCACTACACAGTACACCCACTCACCCGCTGGTCGTCTCTAGATGCAGTACGAGTACGAGGAATGAGGAGGAGAATGGTTAGTTCTCCTCCACCTCCTCCCCGTGTCCCCCTGTGCCCACCCTCTACACCCGGCATGCAGCCAATGCTGTGCTATGAAGGGGTTGTGCAGTGATCCATCCTTCCTGCCTTCCATGCCCTGTAGTGATCCTGCCTTCCTGCCTTCCATGCCCTGTAGTGATCCATCCTTTCACCCTTCCATGCCCTGTAGTGATCCATCCTTCCTGCCTTCCATTCCCTGTAGTGATCCATCCTTCCTACCTTCCATGCCCTGTAGTGATCTATCCTTCCTGCCTTCCATGTCCTGTAGTGATCCATCCTTCCTGCCTTCCATGCCCTGTAGTGACCCATCCTTCCTGCCTTCCAAGTCCTGTAGTGACCCATCCTTCCATTCCCTGTAGTGATCCATCCTTCCTACCTTCCATGCCCAGGTTTTGGTTAACCACTGCATTTAAGCCCTCCCACTATCATGTTTGGCCACACCCACTTTTTGCCGCTGGTCACTTTCTTGCGGAAATATCCCTCATTCTCAAAAGTCAGGAGGTATGGGTAACACACACACACACACACATCTGCTAACATGCATTTTCACATGCTCCAAACTACAGTGTCTGAAAAGTGAAACATTGGGGGTCTGTTTAGAGCCTTGATATTTTACCAGAGCCCCCCAACTGTTAAAATTGTAAAAAAAAAAAGAAAAATTGTCAAATTATAAAAACAATATAAAAAATGTTTTTAAAAAATAAATATTTAAGGGCTTGTTCCCATTTTTTGGTCTTCTAAAGAGCCATCAGCACTAAGATTGCGCTTCAGAGAGCATTTCACAGGTAGTAAGGAGCCGTTGTATCGCCTCCTTACTGCCTGCTTTAATCCCTCTGCTTTAAACCCTGCACTAGCATGCTGCAACCATGGGTCCAGTTTGTACAAGGGATATCATTTATACTCCAACAGTGAAGCAAAACATCACGGCCACAGCATGTGTACATCCCCAGGTACTCCCTCTGCAGCTAAAGGGTGTAGCAGTTGAGGCATCCAGGGGGTGCCAGTTTTCCCCCTTCCGGCCATCATAATTTTTTGGGGCTTTTTGGCTAATTTTAGCCAACCTCACCATATACTGTGTGGTTGTGCTCTTGTAAAATATTCAATCTTTGGTAACTTGCTATAGTGACCATATAAAGGTATCATCAATGACTGTTTGTATGTTAATTTTATAGGTAAAGCGTTGTTTAAAGATGGTAAAAGGTTTGTTCGTCAGAAACTAAACGAGGGCCTGAGCATCATAGAGAAGGCTGGTTCCCTGAAAATTTACAGGATGCTTCTGAATTGTGTGAACAGTCAGCAGATATGGGAATTTGGAACACCAAAGCCAAATAAGCAAAACAAAGTGATCATGATGGTTGGTGAAACCGGATCTGGTAAAACAGCCCTGATTAACACTATGGTCAACTTCATCCTTGGTGCGGACTGGAAGGACGATCACCGGATCCAGCTAATAGAGGATATTGGTAAGAAGAGTCAAGCTCACAGCCAAACATCGAGTGTCACCATCTACCAGATCCACCACGAAGATTATTTCCGAATCCCGTACTCCATAACCATCATTGACACTCCGGGGTTTGGAGACACCAGAGGGATAGATCATGATGAGAAAATCATGCGGAAGATACGAGAATTTTTTCAAAAATGCAAATTCACAAAAATCGCTGCGGTTTGTTTTGTGGTTAAGTCATCTTCGGCTCGGTTAACTCCAACACAGAGGTACATCTATGACAACATTTTATTCATTTTTGGGAATGACATCAAGGATAATATAATCTTCTTCACAACCTTCGCAGATGTTCAGGAACCGAACGTTCTCTCAGCAATTATGGAGGCTGACCTTCCCTGTGCAAAATCTGAAGATGGAAAACCTGTGTACTTTAGTGTCAATAACAGCGTGGTGTACGCTAATAACTGCCCTGATAAGCCGGGCAATCGTACCCACAAGGTCCAAGAACTACAATGGGAGATGGGAATGGAAAACATTGAAAATTTTCTTTTAGCCTTTTTGCCTGGAATAGCCAGTAAAGATTTAAGTTTAACAAAAGAAGTTCTAAAAGAAAGAAATGCTTTGGAGGTAACTTTGGACGGACTTGTCCAAAAAATTGAGGAGGTGATCTTTAAACGACATGAACTGGTACAAACAGAGAGAGCTCTGAATGAACACAAGGTGGAGGTTGAAAAGAATGAGCATTTTCAAATGACGGTGATGCAATGCCGTAAAGAAAAGATAGAGTCATCTGAACACTCAACCAACTGCAATGAGTGCTGGTCTACATGTCATAAAGACTGCCTTGTGTATTTCAACCCCTTTGTTTATTTTTGTGAAGTGTTTAATAAGAAGGGAAAATGTTGTGTGTGTGGCCATAGCACTAAAGTACACTCTTCAGAAAAGTCTTACTATAAAACTTCCATGGTACTTGGAGTGATAACTTTTCCTGAAATAAAAAAAAAATACGAAGAAGGTGGGAAAAAGTTGATGCCTCTTGAATATGTTCTCCAAAAACTGGAGGATGAGGTTCAGGAGGCAGAGAACGAGGCACTGGAACTTATTCATAAGGTCAACATGATTCTTCAACGTCTCCAGGAGATCGCCCTAAAACCCAACTCAATGTCTGCTGTAGATTACATCCAGCTGCTCATCGAGAAAGAAAATCAGGAAAGAAAGGATGGATTTAGGGAGAGAATCAAAATGCTGGAAAAAGCCATCAAAAGATTTAATCTTATCAGTAATATTCAGTCTCAAGATGCAGTCTTAGACAACTTAATAGAAGAAACTGCCAGAGCTTTTGACATTTCTGAATAACGAGGAACCATTGGAAATCTGGAAGGTTCCAATTATCGTTTTGTTGGATTTCGCTGTTCTCTATCTGCCTCCCTGTTAGCATGTTGTGTACAGATGAACATACACTACTGCAACAACAATCCTCATATATTATACGTTATATGTTGGGTGTAATTTCCTATCTCCCATCCCCTGCCTCTGTGTATGTTTCTGTTTCCAAAATAAAAAAAGTGAGCAGGGCCAAGCAATCCAATCCTCAGCATCTGACTAAGAAGATGTATCTACAGCAGCTTTCTGACAAGTTATGGGCCCGGCTACAACCAAAGTACCATATACTGTACTGCTTCCAACTACATCTACAGCTCAGTGTGCCAGCAAAACAGTCTCTGAAGAAGAAAGGCCAGAAAGCTCATATGATGGTTACCATAGTCATGATGAAGAACTATTAGTATTAAATATGGCTAGTACTGACTGCTATACCAAAAAAACCCACCCTTCCAGTATAATAACCACACCACAACAGATTGGAGTTAAATTGGCTATAGCAGCCTTTTTATTAACCAAAATATAAATAACAAATAATTAACTGATCAATAACACAATAACCTGAACATACAGTGTATTAAAGAATGGAGCCACAAGGTCCTAATAGGCATCAAAACCAAGACAGTACCTGCGTGTCACTTCTCAGGCCTCCAGCCGCAAAACCACAGACTCAGAGACAACTCGCAGGTACACATACACCAACCGGGAGCCTACCTCAGACGGGTCCCTACACCATACCTTTTTGTGCCCATATGAACCTTAAAGGACCTTGCACCCCCACCAATTGCCATACCCGGCTCCCCACAACACAATACCCCAAAAACATCAAATGTAGGGCAGGAGGGTGGGAAGATGTTCCCTGCTTGCTGGCCTCCTTCTGAAGACCACCTCTTCCGGGGCAAACCCACCACTTCCCCCAAAGCTCCACCCAGCTCTAACCCTACCCCAATCAGCCATCTACCTCCCTTGTCCAGCAACAGCCCAAACTTGTATTCCCTTCCTATGTCCAAGCCCCTTTAACCCCTGTCATGCCGGCCCTCTGTTTATTGCCTTTTGGTTTTACTCCGGGCCTCTCTATATTTTCAGCTGCTAACCTAAGTTTAAAAATGAAGATGCAACTGATAAGAGAAGATACATGGAAGTGTGTACAAGAGTCCAGACTACATCCATCTACAGATGAGTGGACACAGAATGATCAGAAATGTCAGATGCCCATATCCCCTGCAAGAATAGGCGATGATCAGATTGTGCACATATGTGAGTGCGAAGAAGGAGAAAATGTGAAGAAGAAGAAAAGGAGGCAATGAGGAGCTACAGAAAAATACACAAGAGAACAAATCTTAAAAAAAATAAACTTAAACTTAAAAAATAAACTGTATTTACTATACCAGACTAAGCTGTTCATTGGTTTAGTCTGGGATAGCTTTACAATTAAAGACATCTTATTGCTTTATTATTACTATTATAGGCCAGCACATGAAGGACTACATGAGATGTTCCTTAACAATGGTGGAACACCTGCATGGTATAGGACAGGGATCTCCAAACTTTCTGAACAAAGGACCAATTCACAGTCCTTGATGCTTTACAGGTGCCAGACTGTGGCCAGTGGTATTAGAAACTGCCATGGTGTTGGTGAGAACAAACCATGTCCCATCATTGGTTTTAGTGGAAGGAATAGTGCCATACAGGGCTGCCGTCACAGTAAGGCAGCTCAGGCAGCCGCCTGAGGGCGCCAGGGTGGAGGGAGTGGTAAATTCCCATACCTCTTGTATTAGCCACTTTGCCGGGATTTGAAGTACGTCACAGACAGTGGGATTTTTTATTTGTTATTTTTTGGGGGGGGGGGCAAACAGCATGCCACCGCCAGTTGGTCGGTGGGACAGTCGGTCGCACTTAGCCCATCGCAGCTTCCCATGGTCGCCAGGGTGGCTGCGGTGGAGGCGGCTTCCATTTCTTCCCTACTTCTCGGTGAAATAAATTGTTAATTTCGGTATTAATAACGATATATCAATAATTCATATTGATGAGGAAAGTTCCATGAAAATCCGTTCAGTTCTCGTGTAAAAACTCAAAAATTGATTTAATAATGAAAATAGCAAAATATTACAAAAACAATGTCAAAATATTATTAATAATGTATTATATTGTTAACTTGAAGATTAAATCAGATATGTCTGTGTGTAAATGTAACAGCAATGTCTTGTGATGTGTGTGTGTAACTGTCCTCGTGGAGTGTAAGTCTGCCCGAATGAATGTGAGCTGCAGGTTCAAAACTCTCTGTGCTTTCTACTCCTAAAATCCAACCCTCACCTTTCTAAAAAGGGGGTCAAAGGGTCAAATGGTCTTATGCAAAACCATTTAACATTTACAACATAAGTTTCCTTTTTTCTAAATCAAATACTACATATATATCAATATATAAATTATATTAATTTAAAACGCAATGTTCTTATTAATATCCCAATAAAGAAATATTGTAATATAAAGGACTTATTATCTTAACTGAAACATTAAAACTTTAGCATCTTAAATAACAGATGGGGGAGGTGAAACTCAGCTCACTCTTAATTACTGCCATATATGGGCTCTTTAGAAAAGCATTTGAATCTTCAAACAAAATATATACTTACATAAATATATACAAGTCTATATATTTCACTTTTCCATATCCAATCACAAATATAAATATATAAATGTATCCAAGTCCATTATTCTCAGAGACCCAATCATTCATAAATTCTGATATTCTAACACTCGGCGGCCAATCAAAAGTCTTCTCTTTTTGGTCAATCAGAAAACGGGTCTCACACCCGATTCTGATTGGCCGGATTGAAGATCAGTGTTACAACAGGGAATTAATATTGCCCCTCCTCCCTCAGCTCTGATATATACAGTATACATACAGGTGGAGCCCAGAAGGATACTGTATGTCCTAGGGGTGCTTTGGAAGGAGAGAGGACTTGTGCTAGGAGGCGGGTTGGATATGAAATCTGTCCACCCCCTCCCCCTCCCGGGAACAAGTCCTCTCTCTTTCCAAAGCACCCCTAGGACATACAGTATCCTGTTAGAAACCCTCCCCCCACCACCAAATCAATGAGATGCTAGCTGCTAAGCGGGTGGAACATGGTATCTGGAACCCTGGGCACACCGCTAGAGATGTGGGGCAATTAGTGCCCACATTAGTGCCCCCGCTGCCAGGCAAGTCAGTGGAGCCAGGTGAGGGAAGTTTTTTTGCCACTGGGCTCCAGAACTCGGGGCCGACTCACACCATGAATCTCACACTGTGCATACCTGTGCGATTCACATGCGTTCCAGGTGCAGTGCAATTTCAGACCATTCATTTTAAATCATGCCGAACCACGCCAAGTTATAAAAAGCACAGGACCCGGATCACATGGAAGTACTGTACCATACAATCCAGTGCATGCAAACGCATTACATTTGCAACCTGCATTTTGGGTGTCATTAGGTTAATATTGATACCCATTGCAGATCGCAACTCAAATGCTTTTTTTTATTATTTCAGGAAGGTCCCATTAAAAGCAGGACAGTTGGGAAGTATTGTTGATTGATTTGCATTAGAAGGGGGGAGGATTTGTGTTTGGGGGGGGGTTGTACTGGGAAGGGGGATTTGCGTGGGAGGATTTATGATGGAATTGGGCAGTGTACTTATGCTGGTGTGAGGGATTGGGGGGAAAGAGGAGTTGGGCTGGGAGGTGATTTGGGGGTGGAGTATTTATACTCGGAGGAGGATTTGTGTTGGGAGGGGGTATTCAGGGTAGTGGAAGGAGATTTGTGCTGGGAAGGGAGATTTGGGGAGAGGTGCTAGAAATGGGAAAAGGATTTACACTAAGAAAAAGAACTGTGCTTGAAAAGGGATTGGGGTGTGTGTGTGTGGGGGGGGGGGGGGGGGGGGGGTTTGCTATGAGTAGACATTTGGGGGGATTTGTTGTGCTGGGAAGGGGAATTGGGGGGGAAGAGGATTTGTGCTGTGGGGATTTGGAGAGGGGAAATTGGGTCTGGGGGGATTTGTACTGGAATGGGGGGTTGTGCTGGGGGGAGGATTTGAGGGGTGGAAGAGGATTTATTCTGAGAGGGGTATTGATGAAAGGAGGATTTGTGCTGGGAGGGGGAATTGAGAGGTGTGGGGATATGTGCTAGGGTAGGGAAGAAGGGAGAATTGTGCTGGGACTGGGGATTTTGGAAGGGTGGAGGAGGACTTGCCCTGAACAAGATTTCTGTTGGGAGGGGGTTTTGTTCAGGGAGGGGGGGGATTTGTGCTGGGGGGGAGCATGCAAATTAGCGATGGATTATTATTCTTTTGAATGGGAGGAAGTGGGCATAACTCCTCCCCCTCATTACACACTGCCATTTAGTGCCAGTTCAGTACAGCTCAAATTTTCAATGCTGTGCGATGTCCTTCACGCTTTACTCCATCACATTACGAGCGCAACATGAAGGCGGTACCAGCGAGGCTGTAGACAGCGGGGGTGGAGGGTTGAATTGTGGAGGAGAGGGGGCTGGCAGGAGGATGGTGGGTGGGGGGCACCAAAATGCACCTTCGCATGTTTAGGCAAAAATCCTTGCACCGGTCCTTGTGCCACATCATTGGTCTTAGTAGAAGGAAAAGTGCCCTATTGTTAGTGTGTGTGGGAGGTATGGTGCCCCATCGTTGGTGTGTGTGGGAGGAATGGTGTCCCCATCGTTGGTATGTGTGGGAGGTATGGTGCCCCATCATTGGTGTGTGTGGGAAGAATGGTGTCCCATCGTTGGTGTGTGTGGGAGGAATGGTGTCCCCATTGTTGGTATGTGTGGGAGGAATGGTTTCCCAATGTTGGCATCTGTGGGGGGAGTGGTGCCTCATCGTTGGTGTTTGTGGGAGGAATTGTGTCCCATCGTTGGTGTGTGTGGGAGGAATGGTGCCC
Source organism: Lithobates clamitans (assembly GCA_037952925.1). Lineage (NCBI taxonomy): Eukaryota > Metazoa > Chordata > Amphibia > Anura > Ranidae > Lithobates > Lithobates clamitans. The sequence goes on from JBBGZY010002467.1 coordinate 198,835, forward strand.
ATTGTTGGTGTGTGTGGGAGGAGTGGTGCCCCATTGTTGGTGTGTGTGGGAGGAGTGGTGCTCCATCGTTGGTGTGTGTGGGAGGAGTGGTGCTCCATCGTTGGTGTGTGTGGGAGGAATGGGGTGTCCCATCCTTGCTGTGTGGGGAAGGAATGGTGCCCCATCGTCGGTGTCATTGAAAGGCATGACACCCCGAGAGATGGATAAAGGCAAGCAAAGGGTCACAGTTTGGAAACTACTGCTTTAGGAGAAGAAATAAAAGATTTCATGTGGCGGCTCTGCTACTCCCGGACAGCTGTGGGACAATTGTTGGAACTCTTGATGCTTACCCGGATGATGAGCATTCTGTACCCAAATACATTTTATATAATTACTGTATTTAAGACAGATAGGGCTTTCTTTTCGTAGTATTTAATCACCATTGGGCTTTTTATTTTTTTGCCTTATAAAAAAAAAAAGCCGAACATTTTGAAAAAAAAAAAAAATTCTTAGTTTCTGTTATAAAATTTAGCAAATAAATGATCTTTCTTCATTAATTTAGATCAAAATGTATTCTGCTCCATTTCTTTGGTTCAACAGATAACCCAAATCAGTGTATGTTACTTGTGAAGGTTATAGAGTCTACAAACTATGGGATATATATCTAAAAATCGATCAATCCTGATGTACTGACGGCCAATCTCATTTCTTGAGGCCTGAAAATGCCAGGACATTACAAATACCCCCCCAGATCCTGGGTGGCTGCTGGTTGTAAAGGGTTACATCTTCTTATGTGAGCCTCTTGCTTCTGTTCCCATGTGGCTGGAGCTGGAGCAAAGCCCTCCTTGTAAAGCAGTTGGAGATTACATTTTTATGGCTTGTCTCTATCTTCTTCCCATTCAAACCCCCTGTGAGCAGAGTCCTCCCCCCTTTTATAAAAGCACAGGGGGAGAATCCAAAATGAGCGGGAACTGCAGAACTAACATTAACCCTTCCCTAGCCTGGGCAGACTATCTAGTTTGCTAACATGGTGCATTCCCTTTGTAGGCAACTGCCTACAGCCTGCCAATAAGTGGGCAAATATTTAGTCAATGTGCAAGCAAAATATCAATCCAGGTAGAAAGCAAAAACTTTTTTTTTTTTTTTTTTTTTCTTTTTTCTTTTTCACATCAGAAACCAATAAGCAGAGGGCAAAATCAGCTCGATGTTCATTGACTGTCGCCTTCTCCGGTTTACATCATAGTGAAACATTCATTACTTCTATTCCTTTTGAATCGACCCTCTAAATGTCTTAATGTATCACTTTAGCGACGAGTCCTCCCTTATTCCCAACACCTAGGCACCATCTGTAATAACACTAGGGCCCAGTGAAAGGTGTGGCTCTATCATTTTCTGGGCCAGATTCGAAGTTAGAAGGCCTCGTATAAAGAAATAAAGATATAAAAAAGATAAAGGAGAAGCAGAAAGAGAATGTATAGTAGAAGACTTATGGGCTCCCCATGCCCATCCTTTGCTGAACTGCCCAGTATTTCACAGAGAGTTTACTTATTCCCCAATCAACCCCCCCACCCCCCCCCCACCCCCCCTCAAAGTCTAACTTACAACCATATAGATTATTTATTTAATCAAAAAAAGAAAAAACAAGAAAACTAAAAATAAAACACAAAAAGAAGAAAAAAAATAAAATAAAAAAAGGAAAAGGGAGAACACATGCGCCTAATTCACTTCGCTATTGGGCAACCTTGTCCTCAAGGGTCTCTGATACCTGTATAACCGTGTAAATCCCCTCTTTTGGTCAAATCCCATGCCTTGCCTATTAGGGGCCTCCTACTTTCTCTAGCCATGGCTTCCACATGCTTTCAAATTCCTGAAGGTTGCCTCTCTTTATATACACCACTCTCTCCCTACTCAGAGTATCGTTAATAGTAGAGATGCAATCTTTCACCGATGGGGGGTCTTTTGATTGCCATCTTAGTGTTATCATCTTCCTAGCCTGAAACAAGGCTCGCGTGATGGCCAGTGTGATGCTCAATCTCTCCCCCAGAACTCTTCTATACCCCAGGATACAGGTTATAGCCTCTTTTGCTACCATAGTACCAAAGATGCTTCCCAAGTTACCGGTCACTTCTTCCCAGTATCTAAATAATTTGGGACACCTCCACAGCATGTGGATGAGGTCTCCCGAGCTCTGACATCTGGGGCAATTGTCATTAGGCCTTCTCCCAAATTTAAAAAGCCTCTTAGGAGTATAGTAGGCTCTATTCAGCAAGAGTAGGTGAGATAGCCGCTGTGAAGGGGACACCGAGACCTGTACACACAATTCCAAAATTTTCGCCCATTGAGCCTGGGTAATTCCTCCTATATCCTCTTCCCATTTGGCTTTTAGTCCATAGAGTGTTCCCCCACTGTTGTCTGGTTTACTTAATTGGTCATAAATTCTTGAGATTAAACCCCTAGTAGGGATCACCTGCATTATGCTCTGAAAAAGAGGCATTTCTTCCCAGCGCAGGGTCTGAGCTTTAAATTGTGTTTTAAGAGCGTGTTCTAGCTGGAGATATAGGAAGAAGGAGCTCCGCGGTAGCTTGAATTCCCCTACTAATTCAGGGAAGCTCTTTAGCTTGGTGTCGTTATAAAGCTGGCTTAGCCTTCTGATGCCAAGATTCAACCATTCCCCAAAGGTACCTATTTTAAGAACTTCCTGTAAATTACGGTTATTCCAAATAGGAGAATAAACTGTTGGATCTTCATATCCCATCATTTTCTTGACAGTTTTCCAAAGTTTGCTTAGCAGCTTGATAGTTGGGTAATTGTCAAGGAACATATCCGCCTCTAGAGTTTCAACTAGGGTGTTATGTGGAGTACTTAGCAATAGCAATTTGCCATTGGGAGTGCCGCCTTTCGGTATCCCACAACCTAGCAACTGCTGTAACTGAGTTGCTAAGAAGTAGCGCTCGGGATGTGGGAGGGCAAAACCCCCCTCCCGTATGGGAAGCTGGAGTACTCGAAGTCGGATCCTGGCTTGCTTCCCCTTCCAAATCAGCTCTCTAAAGAGGCTATCAATTCTTTTGAACCACTTCTTACCTATCCAGACAGGCGAATTGTGCAGGATGTATAGCAGTTGTGGCATCCACACCATTTTTATTAAGCTACATCTTCCTGCAGCGGACAGGGGCAGGCGCTTCCAGATTCCTATTTTTTGTTTCAGTTTTGTTAGAAGAGGGACGAGGTTTGTGCTAATATACAGGGTTGGGTCTTTCGTCAGGACTATTCCCAGATATTTCAGGGCATCCACCATTACCATCTGGGGTATATCGCGTGCTGTTAGCTCGCTGATGGGATCTATCGGCATGAACTCGGACTTCTCCCAGTTTATCTCTAAACCTGAGAAGCTACCGAAGTCCTTCACTATCCTCATGGCACCCAGTAGTGAATTTCTCGAATCCCCCAGGAATAGCAAAATATCATCGGCATATAGCGCGACTTTTTCTTCGCCCGATTTTCGCAGAAAGCCAGTTATCGTTTTGTTTTCCCTTATGGAGATGGCCAGGGGTTCCATCGCCAACGCGAACAGCAGGGGAGAAAGAGGGCACCCCTGCCTAGTCCCCCTTTCCAACTCAAACCAGTCTGAAAAATCGTTGTTAATTTTTAATCTTGCCTTAGGGCAAGTGTATAACATTCTAATCCACCTTATAAAAGACGCACCAAATCCGAATTTCTCCAACACGCGCCATATATAACCCCACTCCACACTATCAAAAGCCTTGGATACATCGAGGGTCATTAACGCTCTCGAGCCTACATTCTCCGATGGTGACTGTAAATTCAAAAACGCTCTTCTAATGTTCAGGCTCGTAGATCTATTGGCAATAAAGCCCGCCTGGTCCTCGTGAATCAGTTTATGAATAACTCCGTTCAGTCTTACTGCCAGTACCTTGGCAAGAATTTTTACATCAGTACAAAGTAGGGAGATTGGTCTATAGGCGGCCATATCCAAAGGATCTTTCCCTTCCTTCTGTAATACAGTGATTGTTGCTTCTAACATTGAAGCAGGCAACTGCCCCCCCTCAAATGACCCCTCCAAAGTTTTAATAATTCAGGGATCAGCACTTCACCATACTGCTTATATGTCTCGCTTGGAAGGCCATCGGGTCCGGGTGACTTAAGGCTTGCCATGCCCGCTACTGCTTGTTGGAGTTCTGCTACCGTTATTGGGGAGTCTAATATAGCACTTTCTTCCTGTGATATAGTAGGGATCGGTAGCCCCTCCAAGAAGCCCTCCATCATAGCCTCCTTACCCTTTTTCTGCGAGGAGTAAAGTTTTTTATAATACTCCCTGAAGGCTTGTACAATTTCTGGGGTGCTTGATGTTATATCTCCACTCTGTGATCTAATAGCGAGGACTGTAGATGGAGCTGTGTTTGATTTTACAAGCATAGCCAATGTTCTTCCTACTGTTTCACCCTCCACCATAAATTCCTGTCTCTGAAGAAGGCGCCTAGTCTCTGCTTTTTGCATGACTACTAGTTTATACTTTTGTTGTTTCTCTTGCCAGGTTCTTTCCAGCTCCGGGGTCGGATTTCTGATAAAATTATTTTCGGCCTCGAGAGCGTCCCTCAGAGTATCCTCTTCTTCACTCCTAGCCTCTTTGTTAAATTTAGCCATCTGCTGTATTAAAACCCCTCTAAGAAACGCCTTAAGGGTATCCCATAGCACAGGGGGAGCCGCCGAACCCTGATTGAGCTCCACAAACTCCCTTAAGGTGGGGAGAATCCCATCCGATTTTTTAATTACTTCGAACCAGTGTGGACTCACGCTCCAGCTCTTCCTAGGCTTAGACTCTCCTACACTTAGTGTAGCCACCATAAGGGAGTGATCTGAGATACCTCTTGGCCAATATGCTATTTTTTCCAGTAACTGGAGTGCCCTGGCATTTCCCAGGACCAGGTCTATCCTTGAGAGCGTGGAGTGTGAGATGGAGTGGCAGGTATATTGCAGCACGCCTGGGTTTCGCACCCTCCATAAATCTACTAGCCCCACTTCCTCCATGAATAAACTTAAGCGGCTTTTCCCTGGTTCCTCTGAGAATTGTCGTATTGGGAATCTATCCAACTTTCTATCTGGGACCTCATTAAAGTCCCCGACAACTACAATTGGGCATTCCTTTTTATCCAACAGAAATTTATGCAATTTAAGCAGTATATCCAGATTAAATGGGGGGGGATGTATATGTTTGCCACCACAAACATGACACCATCAATAGAGCAAAATAAAAAAATATATCTACCCAGGTCATCTATACTGGTCTGTCTGCAGGAAAATTTTACCCCAGCTTTCACAAATATGCTCACCCCTCTACTAAAAGAGGAGTGGAATGCATGAAATTGGTATTGGAATTTTTTCATCTGTAGCTGTTGGCTGGTATCCTTAGTTAAGTGGGTTTCCTGCAGGCAGATCAGATCAACCCCACAACTCTCCAGCACAGAGAATACTGCCATCCTTTTAAGAGGAGAACCCAGGCCCCTAACATTCCAAGATCCTATTTTCAAGGGCTTAGCTGCCATCTAGGTTCTAAAGGGGCTGTCTTATCACAACGAGTATTACCGTACATATCTCGTTATTTTCATAAAGTGAAATTTATGCGCCTCTTTACTCAAAGAAGAGATGAGTAAGAAAAAGAAAAAACAGAAAAGGAGGAAAAAGATAAAGACAAAAAGAAGATTTCTCCCAGCAAGTTCTATCTTGATTCCAAGTGTGTTCATATTGTGAATTCTAAAATACACGCTTAATTTAGTCACGTCTACCCTACTTTATTAAAATTTAGTACAAAAAGTGCCTGCATATGTGAAGATAATCTATAAGTGGAGGCGTGAATACCTCCAATGTGGTTTCTAGTGATGTAAGTGTTCGTAAAAAATGATTTAATTTCCCCCCTCCTTCCCTTTCCTCAACACCCACCCTCCCCACCCACCCTCCCCCCCCAACCCCCTCCAACCCCCTCCCCCCCCCATACCCACCTAACTAGGTATACCCCCTGGGGGTTTACCATGACCGTTACCTCTTATACTAACACCACCCTTTCACACCAAATCTTCCACTCACCACACCACCCTACACACAAAGTAGCTATGTGCACTCAGCCCCTCCCATCCCCTTACAGCGAAGCTCATTAACCGAAGGGAGGAGGGGGTAGAAACTTAAGGAGCATTCCCCACAAGGGAAAAAAGACTAAAAATGCAAATTAAAAAAAAAAAAAAAAAAAAAAAAAAAAAAAAACCGCCCCTATACCTCCCGGTACCCTATCATGCCTAACTATTGATACACCGAGCTATTATATCTTCCCCGATTCTCTACGTGGGGTTCGTAATTTTTTCCCTATTATCTTCAAGCCACTTCTCAACTTCAGCAGGGGTGTTGAAAAACAGAGTCTCCCCCAGGGCCGCCACCCGCAGCCTTGCCGGGTATAAAAGAGCATAGGGCAACTTAAATTTTTGCAGATTGCGTTTTGCCTGTGTAAACCCTGCTCTGCGTTTCTGCAAATCCGGGGAGAAGTCGGAATAAAACGATATTTTTGTACCTTTGAAAAAAACCTCCCCTAATTCCCTGATCTTCCGTACCAAAGTCACTTTATCCTGATAGTTAAGAAATCTCAGGAGGAGGGGTCTCGGGTGGCCCCCCTCCGGCGATGCCCTGAGCGGGATCCTATGAGCTCTTATGATGGAGAATGAAGCCGAGAATGATTCTTTCCCGATTAGCTCCCCCAACCATTTTTCTAGAAATGCTATTGGATTGGCGCCCTCACTCCTTTCGGGCATACCTATCAGCCTCACATTATCTCTTCTACTCCTATTCTCCATCTCATCTATTTTAGAGGCTTGTTTAGATAACTGTTCCTTCAGCCACCTTATTTCTTTGACTATTGGGGACATATTATCCTCTAGCCCACTGACTCTTTCCTCCAGGGCCGTTGTTCTCTCTGCTGTTTTCTGTAAGTCTTGTCTGACCAATAACAGATCTGCTTTGACACCTTTCATCTGTTCACAAAGATCTTTAAGCGAGCCATTACACACCCCTATAGCCATGAATACATCCGTTATGGTTGGTTCTCTGTTCAAGGGTAAATTCGGATCGTTTATTAGCTCCAAATTTACATTTATATTTTGATCACTTAGCCCTGGGCCTTTGTTACATAACGATTTGGAAGGCTGGGTAGCCGACGCAGCTCCTAAGGGCTGTGATTGAGGCTGACCCTGGCTTTTCCTATCCGATGCCCCCCCCCTGTTGACCCTTCTGCTGCGACCCCTTTTTTGGAGGGGTCAGAGCAGAGGGATGGGCATATTGCTCCAGTTTTGCTGCTGCGGATGGTGCTGCCGCATGCTGCGAGTTTTTCTCTTTAGAGGAGCGTAAATTCTGCATCATTTACTCTTATAAGTACAAATATACTCCAGCAGCAAAAAAAAAAGTAACTGACAGTTACCAACAACTTCCACCAGTCAGGAAGGACCCAGGAGGGGAGAAGGAAAGAGGGGAGGCCGCTGCACCTGTCTGCACTTAACTACCCGCAATACAGAGCATCCGAGCGTACACCATAATGTTTGAACAATAAAATGTATGAAGCAAGCTAGGGCTCTCCACTCCTATACACCCTGGTAGGGAAAGGGAGGACATAAACAGAGGGAGGCCACAATGCCTTAGGTGGCCGGTACGGGGTAACTCCCAACACCCATAAACTCCACAACTGAGACCGAAGTTAGTGCAGCCCCCCACCACCCCGTAATTTACACAGTTGGTTAAATGCCGCTAGGGCAGTCGCCAACCGAGTACGGTCATTAGGGTGTATGCACCAACTAACCCAATCCCCACCTAGACCTCTCTCCCTGTATTTGCTGCAGGTCCCAGGGTTTTCAGCTAATTTATAGTGTCTCCACCAAAAAGCGGGGACACTAGTATGTTCTTAATAGCACCCCAGGAGGCCCCCCCACTGCCCCTAAAAAAAAAAAAGAAAAACCGCAGTAAATAGTATACCTTGCTTCCTGTATAGCACACTCTGATCCCAGACTCAGTTTTACCTAAGCAGCAGGTAAAACAGTATACTGACCCACATACATAGCTCTGTTACTGTCAAATTACCAGGATTTGCTTCTAAACCAATGTTGTCTAGCGGTTTTAAAACAGCATCTGGTTACCAATTTAGTGACACCATACAATACCAGCTCTGGCCGACTTCTGTTCCCCGACTTGCATAGCGATGGAAAAGTGAAAGTGAAAGCTGCTTGTTTCACCGCAGCACGCAGGGGATGACATCCCACCCGGGGGGGGGGTTCTTCAGTGCTCAGCCCTCAGCGCTCGCTGTCCACTAGAGGGTTAAGGGGCCTTGGAGAGCCTCCAGCAAAAAAAGAGGAGAGGTAGCACAGCGCCGAGCCCGCCAGTACGGGCAACGTCTAGAGAGCCGGGGTCCTCCGGGTTACCAGTGTGCCGTTCATACAGCCGGGGGAGAGAGACATGAGGACGGGAGTGGGATGGAGCACACAGCGTCCTTACACACGCTCACTCCATGCCGCTTCTCAGCACGCACCCGCCCATCCGGTCACGCCCCCTTCCCCCCAAAAAAAAACAGAAAGCAAAAACTTGGCTGAGTCAAGTCAAGGTCAAGACAAGGTCAGTTCAAGTGGTAGGCACAGGTGTGGTTAGTATAAAGGTAAATGGCTGGTGCAGGCTACAGGCAGAAACGTGGTTTAGAAGACAGGTAAAGGGTTGGTACACAGGACATCAGATGCAAGCAAATGGCATGTAGTCATGAGAAACATCTTCACCATACCTACACTATACAGGGCCCAGGTTGTAAGGGGAATTGGGGACAATAGTAACATGTGTCACGCCTTATTCCATCTTTGGAGCATACACCACATTTTATTTTGGGGAGGGGGGGGGGTGGCCTCTTTTGTTGGGAGACATATTATCAGGGAAGTGTCTCTCATGATGACTTTATCAGATTGAAGGTTTTCAGGTACATTCCGGAAAAAATAGGGCTGTTATAACCACTTCTTGACATTTTAGGAAGATTCTGGATTACTGTGGACTTGTAGATGATGTAAGAATTGTAAGTGGCCAATTAGAATAGGTAGATGGACACTTTTTCTATCAGTCAAACACCAAGTTCCTTAAGCGCTAAAGCTGTCAGTCGGGTGTGTGGATACAGGATCCGTGGGGATATATATTATAGACTTAAACCAGTGCAGCTGCCAACCACTGGAATAATGGATGATAAGACCCAAAAACACAAATGGCAGCGCTCTATGGGTACAGCAAAAAGTACATATAGACCAATGGCTAATTAATAGTTAGTTTATTGCACACAACGGTGAATAGCCATTGCAACAGTTTGTAGAAATATAAAGAAGGATGGAGCAGACACTCCTAAAAGCATAGATGCATGTGAATGGAAATACAGTGGAACCTTGGATTACGAGCATAATCCGTTCCAGGAGAATGCTTGTAAACCAAAGCACTCGCATATAAAAGCGAGTTTCCCCATAGAAGTCAATGGAAACGAAGATAATTCGTTCTGCATTGACTTCTATTGCATGCAATACCGCATGTGGCCAGAGGTGAGGGGGGGAGCCGGAGAGCCTTGGAAATACTCGGGGACAGCTCGGCTGAACTCAGAAAGCCTTGGAAAGACTTGGAAACACTCAGGAACAGAGTATTTCCGAGTGTTTCCGAGTGATTCCGAGTATTTCCGGAAGGCTCTGAACTGTTCCCAGTAGGGATGCACCGATGCCACTTTTTTGACATGGAGTCCGAGTACCGATACTCGCCAATACCAATTACCGATACCTGATCTTGGTGACCATTTTTTAAAAAAATAATGAAAAATTACACATTTTCACTATAATATGAAGAATTGAAACGCAGTCAAAAGATTATGAAAGAAAACATGTTTATTTGCTGGTCACAAAGCTGTTTAAAGCTCAAATTGCACAGAACATGTTATATAAAAAATAATGTCAATGTCATGAATGACATGTACATTGCAAGTTCACAAGGTTTAGGCACGAGGAGAAGCAAGAACAGTACAGTACCTCAGTCAACTCACAACACAAGACATTATTTATAACATTTCACAACATGTGTTTGTTTCCAGTTCAACTTCCACATGTGTAAGAGAAACACATTTAACAGACAGAACATTCCGGGATGGCAAGGAAGGATGTGTGTTGGGTTGGCATGTAGGCCTCATGCACAGCTCAAAGCAGCTGCTTCTCCAGGTGTTTTTAGCTCTTTTGAGCTTTTTTTTTCTCTACCTGTTACCTCTTCCCCTCCATGTTAGCCTATATGTTCATTCATGGCCATTGGCCAAGGAACACTATGCGGTTTCAGAAGTTTAGTGGCAGGGCAAGCTTACAGGCAGCAGGCAGAAAAAAAATCCAAAGAAATTGGAAATGGAAATTTTTGGATTTTTTTTCTGCCTGTAAACTTTCCTGCCACTAAACTCCTGAAACGAGGGTGCAATGTGCTGACATGGAGGGGAGGCGCTAACAGGCAGGAAAAAAGCTCAAACTCCATGAGGAGCCGATGCTTTTAGCTGCATTGTACAGACATTATGCCTTGAAAATGAGAAGCTCAAATGTCACACAGAACATGAAATATCATCATTGTTGATGACGCCACGTATAAAACAAACATCACAAGTTCACCTCGTCACATCAACCAACCCAAGTGCAATACAGTTAAATAATGTTAGGCCTGAGGAGGAGCAACTGGACAGTACCTCAAAACTAACATTATTTTGTAAACATTTTTTAAATAATAAAAAAAAAGTGCTAGCTTCTAGTTCAACTTCTTATGAAACTCGTGAAAAAAACATTTTTCACAGACCAAAATGAGGGTCATTCCAGGATGGCAAGGCCAAGGAGCCAAGGACTTAGCAGCAGTAAGGCCACATGCACAATAAAGCTCAAAGTAGATGCTCCTACAGGCGTTTGAGCCTTTCGTTTGCAGTTAGAAGTCGGGTTTCTGGTGTCAGTCAGAATGTGTGACGCTGCACTGAACAATCTCTAACTTTCCACACTACTGCAAGGAGCTGAAAGAAATTTTTGTGCCATTTGGGCTAGAGAGGGAAATCGCAGTTTATTGACTGCCCAATACTCAAGTGGTTTGTCCAAACGAGGCACAGTGACCTCTCCAAGATATGCTTCTAGTTGTATGGTAGCAGCTGTGGGAGCGATGTTCTCAAATGTAGATGAATAAGCAATTTCTTGAAGAACACTGTCCACAGTCACACCGGTACCAGGCTGTTGCTCGGTGCCAGGCCTTTTGGTAGCTGGTTTCTCAAGCACCTCAGGTGTAGCTGCCTGTAGTACCTGTACAGAAGATATTTGTTGCATTTCCACCACGAACATCTCTTTGGCCTGCCTGCCAGCATCTGCATTTGAGAAGAACCGATCTTTATACCTAGAAGAAGAAAAATACAAGACATTAGACAACGTCATGCAAGCAAAGCAACAACTGTGGAAGCTTGCTGTGGGGGCACTGCTAGAAGGAAAGGTGACGGCGGGGGACACGGCAAAAACAGTTGTCTGGCCTGCTCTGTGCAAAACCATTACACAGAGGCAGAGCAGGGAAGTGTGTTTGTCATTATTGATTTTGTTTTGTGTTTTTAATTATGAAGGTGAGATTTACACTGTGTTATCACTTGCATTGCAAAACTTTTTTTAATGCAAGCAAGTGATGATAACACTGTAAAATATCGCCTTCATCAAAAAAACAAAAAACAAAATCATATCATCAATATTCAAATAAAAACAATGCAAAATATCAGCCAGCAAGAATTGATTACCTTGGATCGAGTAAAGTAGCGATGCAGTAAAGTGGATTTTGCTCCATGTCAGAGAACCGTTTCTGCAAAGCACCAAGCAATGTGTTCTTCATCGTTTTAACACCGTGGTCCTCATCCACTTCTTTAGATAATAATCGCTGTAGCACAGTCACTGCAGGAATTACATCCGAGGCAAAAGAATCTGAACAACTCACATGCCGAGTCAACTCTTCAAAGGGAGCCAAGATGTTGATCATCTTCTCCATGAGATTCCACTGATTTGCAGTGATAGTTGCAGGCAGCTCATGTTCTGACACATATACTCAAATGGCCCGTTTTTGCTCTATTAGAGACTGCAGCATGTAAAAAGTGCTGTTCCAGCGAGTCTGAACATATTGTCGAAGTCTTTTAATGGGTTGACCAAGCTGGATCTGAATATCTTGCAGCCAAGAATATGCCAGGTTTGAATGTTTTAAGTGCCCAACTACCGTATATACTTGAGTATAAGTTGATCCGAGTATAAGTCGAGGCCCTAATTTACCACAAAAAAATGGGAAAAACTTACTGACCCGAGTATAAGACGAGGGTGAGAAATGCGCAGCTACTGTAAGTGGAAAAAGAGGGTCAACAATGCCCATTTGCAGCCTCACTGTGCCCATTTGCAGCCATAGGTCCCCCGAACTTCAAACTCAGTAGTTAAGGGTTCCTAGATGCCCCCCTAGCTGCAGCCAAAATTTGGGGTCTCTGAACCCAAAGGGTCCCGAAATGACATTGCTGCAGATGGACACAGTTGACCAACTTTGGGGCCCCGTATCTTGGGGCTACTTAGTGCTAGGAACCCCAAATTTGGTGTGCAAACCCAGTGGAACTAGCACCATAAAATATACAAAGCTGGCATTTCTAGCTACAGATAGAGGGCCCCATAAATTAGTTCAGAAAATGTCAAGCACCTGGTATGGTACCAGTTCCACTGGGTTTGCACACCAAATTTGGGGTTCCTAGCACTACGTGGCCCTGAGATACGGGGCCCCAAAGTCGGTTCAGAAAATGAAATTTTTTGCTGCAGAAAAGTGCTTGACTCAAGTATAAGTCGAGGGGGGTACTTTCAGCACAAAAAAATGTGCTGAAAAACTCGACTCATACTCGAGTATATACGGTATTTTGCGCCCAACTCCCACAGCCTCCGTAATGCTGCGCAGAGTGAAATTTGCATCAATCCACTGTACAGGTAAGCTAATTACAGACACGAGACTCACACTACTGCTCCGAATGTCCATGGTGAAACTGATAGCCTTTATGTCTTGCTGTAGCATGTTGGTAAAGTATTTTTTCACCGTGTTGTGTAATTGTGGCAACATGACATCTGTGACATGACGGCGGCTGGGAATTTCGTACTTTGGCTCCAAAAGATTCATAAGTCGCCGAAAACCCACATTTTCAACTATTGATAGTGGCTGATCATCAAGAACGATGAATTGGGTAACTACTTCAGAAATTTTTTTTAGCCCTTGGGTTATCCATGGAAAATTTTTCACGTCTGGCAAGGGTTTGCTGCAGTGTCAGCTGCTGAGTGCAAGAGCTAGTGACAGGTGTAAATTTGCCATGCTCAAAGTCTTGTGTTTCATTTTGAGGTGTTTTATGAGATTACTGGGATTATAAGAACTAACTTTTGAACCTCCTCTGGATATTTTGGCAGCACAGAGTTTGCAGTCTGCAATGCGTTTGTTGGTTTCATCAATTTTAAAAAACTTCCAGACAGCTGACATTTTGCTGGTGGCAGTGGCATCCATTTGCATTGCACTTAAAGCCAGAAATAAGTAAGTCTCTCCACCTTAAGGGGGAAAAAAATGAGGAAAATGGGGAGAACATTTTCAGCCCAAATGTTTTGTATTCTGATTTTTTCACACATGATGACAGCTACTATTTTTTAGAATAATGAAGCTGCTCTCACCGGTGCTTGTTGTTTGTTCCTGCTGCATCCAGCATCTTAGTAGGGCCAAGTATACCAGCGGGGATGATGACATCCATCTGTTGGGTACAACGGTCGGTATCTCTATAATACAAAAAGCAGAGGATGGTCTCAGAAAGGCACATGCAGGAAAATGTTAGGCAAGAGACAATGATGATTTATGTAACAGCAGCAGTCATTTGCCACCATGATGGGCATGTTAGGCAACAGAGACAACGTGGGACACTAAGTTATGTAACACACACAAATACAGGCTGGCCGCCATGCTGGACAGTGGACATTATTATGTTAGGCAAGAGAGAGAGAGAGACAATGTGGGACAAACTAAGTGTAACACAGGCCGGCCGCCATGTTAGGCAAGTGAGAGAGAGACAATGTGGGACACAGAACGAACTTAAGTATAACACAGGCCGTTCGCCATGTTAGGCAAATGATGATGTAAGCTAGTAGTACAGTACAGCAATCACCGGCCGTGGGACACATAAGAAGAAAGCAAGCAACAATTAGAAATAGAGAAGAGCACTCACCGGCCGCCATGAGGGGACATGTTGTAAGGAGGACGCACGCCATGTGGGGCAGCCATGTAGCAGGCGCAGCAGCAGCAGCAAAACACATGTCTGTCATGAAGGAAACTCACCGCCATGTGGAGAGGCCGCAACCTTATCCGGTCCCCGAGCGCCGCCCAAGCTGACGTCACTTCCGGTATCGGTGAATTTTCACGAGTACCGATACCCCCGAAAATGCTAAGTATTGGCACCGATACCGGTATCGGTGCATCCCTAATTCCAACCATGACATGAGGGTTCTTGGGAATATGAGAATAGCCAAAAACTGTGAGGAAATCATTCCATGACAGTGTGGATATCCAGCTCTTCGTTCCAACCATGAGGAGAAAGAGAATTCAATGTATAAATCCACATGGTTTCTCTTTTGCATAATACCATAAATCTCTCATTGTCTGTGAGCCTTTTGGTATATGTTCAATAGCTAAAACTGTCAAAACCTTATAATTGTTATCATGAAAATGGGGGAAATGACTTGATACACTGTATTCATCCTTTCTTTTTCTGATGGGCCTACGATGTTCACCCACTCAGATACGTAGCGTACATATTGTTCAGCCCACATAAAGTAGATTGCAAGCACATTTCAGACTGTATATCACGAACTGAGTAGAACACGTGATGAACTGTTTTATTGAATAACTCTTTCCAGAACTATCCGAAGAATGGCCATGTGGAATATATTGGCAAGTGAAACAGCCCCTCTTCTTACATTGAAAAATCCCCACCCAATTGTCGAAGTAATCTTTTATATCTGTTGGTTTACTGGGCATGGATTTCGGAATGCTCGGAGCCACCATGTCCTTTAAGGTGCGGGCCCTTCTAAAGACCACTTGAGGTACATCCAGAAGGTGAGGGCCTAAGGTAGGATCAGACTGAAGAATGTGCCAGTGTTTCCTCATGACACTGATAATTGATCTAAAATTACTATTAAATCCTGTGATGAATCTAATACTCTGTTGTGAACCGGTACTGGTGATCTTATTAGTGAGACGATGCTCCAAGCTTGTTTCAAACGCCTCCGTGAGGAGGTTCTTAGGATAGCCCTTTTCCCTAAATGTATTAATCAATGTCTGACTCTGAAGTGTGTAATCATGGAGTTTGGAGCAATTCCTCTTGATTCTGAGGAACTGGCCCTTCGGTATATTCTTTTTCCATGCCGGTTGGTGGCAACTGTCATAGTGAAGATAAGAGTTGGAGTGGTTCCTGGTGTAAACAGAACCCGATTCATGCAACAGTTCGAGGTCCAAAAAGACCAGCCGATCAGGGTCAATGACATGAGTGAAACGAAAAAACACAAATTTTTACCGTTACATTGGGCAACAAAGGACATGAACGGATCCTTGTCCCTGTCCCATATTAGAAGCACAATATCAATATACAGTAGCTCCCATAGTTTATTATGTGCCTAAGGAAAGGATTGGACTGGATAAAACCAGGTGGATGGGCATATGATCTACAGCCAGGTGTGCGGTCCCTCAATATTAGTCCCGGTGTGCGTGCAGCAGGTCAGGTGCCAAATAGCACTCACCTTCTGAGAAGACCCAGCCACTGCAGGATGCACTGCTCCGACTGCTACCAGAGTACAGCTCTTCAGGTGAATGGTCCTTATTGAGTTGTAGAGAGTTTGCTCTTGTACAGCTTCATAATTGGTTTTACATTGTTCTGTACAGTATGCACTTCCATTTTGTCCCAGTTTGCATTGTTAATCCTACTCTGCACCTGTTTGGTAAAGTTCAAGTTAAAGCTGCCCTCTGTCTAATCATTTGGCCAATCTCTCTACCGGTTACACATGGCATCTACAAACAGGATAGGTTATGCCAGACAATGGTAATGAGACCAGGCATTAGGAAATCACATACTACCCTGTACCACCCAGAAGGCAACAGGGCACGTGAGAGGTTCAAACACCCCAATACAGCTACTGAGGGGCACAACTTGTGAGTCATAGCCCCAACAGAAGAACTAGGGCGCATTCCCACTTCTTGGATTCGGAAATGGAAGCAACACTTGTCTGAAGTCTAACAGTTTGTTAAAGACCGATCATGTGAGGAGAAAGGAGAGTCTTAAAGGTCAGACTTTGACCTCCAACATGGGGACAGAATGCTAGTCTGACACAAAGGCACACACCAGCAAGGAAAATTGCAAACACCTTGGCAACAAGTCCCTGATGTTTTCCTACAAAAGCTTAATCCAGAGGGGCCAGTCCATAATATCCAGAGACCATGAACTTAGGTTTCTCTGTGTTTCATATCCTTTTTTTTTTTTTTTTTAAGATGTTCAGTCTCATGAGCCACAAGCATCTCAGCCATCAGAGGTTGAACGATGGCTTCTTCCTGCTCGTCCACCATTACCTCCAAGACCCTCCTGGAGAAGCCATGGGTCTTGACAATATTACACAGCCTATTGGTCACCCAGCTTAGGTCCATGTTCCCCCTGTGGAGCCCCTGAACCACCATCCACTGATGTTCTTAAAGGCAGAGATGCATCACCTCTTGTCCCAGATGATTGAGCCAAGACACACCAGAGGCCCAACTGAGGGAGACCCCTGAATACTTTAATTGCTTTAATTTGCTTAATTTATTTTAATCTCTGTCTGGTCTGCACACTTGCCAGGGACAGAAAGTTTAAAAGGTGTGGAGTGTAGCGAAGTGCCCCTTGACTCACGTTGCTCAACTGAAGGTGTGGGGTTACTAGACGTGCCGTGTCCTCACCAGACCTCACCAACGAGGAGTTTCTCCAATAAACTCCTGTTTGCACAACTTCAGAACTGGTTTAACTTTGTTCTGTCCTGTATACACACCCTTTTGCCATTTTGACCCTGTTTGCACTATTAATCCTACTCTGCACTTGTTTAGTACAGTTCAAGGTAAAACTTTCCTCTGTTTGATTGTTCAGCCGATCCCTCTACCTGTTACAGGGGCATACTACTATCATTGATACAAAGGACATAATACTCCACTGACACCAATGTGAGGGACATAATGTTCCCACTGACACCAATTTAAGGTGTTTACTACTCAAAATAAGTGGGGTACTACTCCACTGATACCAATGTGAGGGACATACTACTCCACTGACACCAATGTGAGGGGCATACTACTCCACTGACACCAATGTAAGGGACATACTACTCCCCTGACACCAATGTGAGGGGCATACTACTCCACTGACACCAATGTGAGGGGCATACTACTCCACTGACACCAATGTGAGGGGCATACTACTCCACTGACACCAATGTGAGGGGCATACTACTCCACTGACACCAATGTGAGGGACACACTACTCCACTGACACCAATGTGAGGGGCATACTACTCCACTGACACCAATGTGAGGGGCATACTACTCCACTGACACCAATGTGAGGGGCATACTACTCCACTGACACCAATGTGAGGGGCATACTACTCCACTGACACCAATGTGAGGGGCATACTACTCCACTGACACCAATGTGAGGGGCATACTACTCCACTGACACCAAGCCAGGCATACCGAATTTCTACAGGCACTCCAGAGTCAGGGAACAGTCCGCAGCTTTGTTTTTATGTTTTTATAGGAAATTATGGGATGCCCACTTGATTAAAGTCTCTATATACAGTCTATACACAGCTCCAACTTCTTCCTCCAACACACGCTTGGTTCCCAGCTTTGTCACTCTGTGGAAGTTGTAGCAAAGGCCCTTCACAGGCAAGAACTCGCGGCCCCTATACATGTAGAACAGTAGAGTGACACAGCTTAAGATTTCCCACCACTTCCTCTCTGTGGTCACTGATCCCAGCAAAACCTCTTCAAGCCCTGTCAACCTTCCTGGCTGTAGCTGGCACTTTCACTAGCCCTCCATACTAACTTTTCCCACAGTCCTCCCAGACTGATACTTACCAGCCCACCCGTCTGACTCTCAGGAGATCTTTCAGGGAAAAGGCAGAAGACTTAAGCCCACCCCTGTCTTCAAGGGAGACTGGCTACATGTAGAAGTCTCCCCCCTTTGTTGTTCCCCACCAGTCCTGCTGTCCTCTCTTCTTGCTCCTGTCCCTCCAGGAAGGGCTTTCTCTATGTGTTGTGGGGGATCCATCCAGCACCCAAGCCCCGGCCCAAGGTCACCCCCCCCAGACTAGGGGGTATCTATGAGGGCTACAACAGCCTCCTCAGTGCTCCATCTTCCAGCCGACTCTTCCAATCGACTGCCCCTGCTGGCATGACTATTTATGAGGTGAACCTGCCCCCTTCTAGCCCCCTTGATTGCTGAGGATTGGTTGAGGACCTCATAAATATGACAGCCCCTCCTTACTCCCACCCTCCAGATCTGGAAGTTTCTACCAACTTCCAGACCAGGGGGAAGTGACAGAGCGAGCTGCCAGATGAGTCACCCAGCCCTGAGTCACTGGACCCTGACCCAGATTACACAGCTCAGGCTTAGCTCTGAACCAAACTAAAGTTTCCTACACTAACAAAACCTACACTAACTCTAGAACACTTCAAAGAGGGTGCTACATATATAATAGGCAAGAGTAAAATAAAAAAATTAAAAGTGATTAAAAGTGAAAAGCTCTTAACAAAATTTACCTGGATTATTCTTGCCTTGCAGAGTTCAGTTCACTTCAGAGTATTCCAATCTGGTGTCAGGGTCACCGGCTCCCAGAAATGACTCCTGATATAGGTGTGTAGTTTGGATGTAAAATTGAGAAATGTCAGCTTCCAATTGCTGCAGCTTCGTGTGGACCTTCTAGAGGGTGTCACTGACCCAATCAAGAGATCTCTGTATTTGCGGACGATACTAAGCTAAGCAGGGCAATAACTTCTCCGCAGGATGTGGAAACCTTGCAAAAAGATCTGAACAAATTAATGGGGTGGGCAACTACATGGCAAATGAGGTTCAATGTAGAAAAATGTAAAATAATGCATTTGGGTGGCAAAAATATGAATGCAATCTATAGACTGGGGGGAGAACCTCTGGGGGGATCTAGGATGGAAAAAGGCCTGGGGGTCCTAGTAGATGATAAGCTCAGCAATGACATGCAATGCCAAGCTGCTGCTATCAAAGCAAACAGAATATTGGCATTAAAAAGGGGATCAACTCCAGAGATAAAACGATAATTCTCCCGCTCTAAAAGACTCTGGTCCGGCCGCACCTGGAGTATGCTGTCCAGTTCTGGGCACCAGTCCTCAGGAAGGATGTACTGGAAATGGAGCGAGTACAAAGAAGGGCAACAAAGCTAATAAAGGGTCTGGAGGATCTTAGTTATGAGGAAAGGTTGTGAGCACTGAACTTATTCTCTCTGGAGAAGAGACGCTTGAGAGGGGATATGATTTCAATATACAAATACCGGACTGGTGACCCCACAATAGGATAAAACTGTTTCGCAGAAGAGAGTTTAAAAAGACTCGTGGCCACTCATTAAAATTAGAAGAAAAGAGGTTTAACCTTAAACTATGTAGAGGGTTCTTTACTGTAAGAGCGACAAGGATGTGGAATTCCCTTCCACAGGCGGTGGTCTCAGCGGGGAGCATTGATAGTTTCAAGAAACTATTAGATAATCACCTGAATGACCGCAACATACAGGGATATATAATGTAATACTGACACATAATCACACACATAGGTTGGACTTGATGGACTTGTGTCTCTTTTCAACCTCACCTACTATGTAACTCTGATTTTATGAGTGCTGAAGCATTTATGATATTTCAGAGGACACTTCCTTAGTGCTAATTATGCTAACTGTATCTATATTTTAAGATAACCCTGTTTTGCAATCCTACAACCAACAAATTACTAAATGAAATGAAATCATGATTTGATAGACATCAAACATGATACTGATGTTATGTCTTTTCTCCTTAGGAGATGTAATGTGTCCAATGAGTTTTCTGCACCTTATAATATAGGGGTATTTGTTTTCTAAGTGATCACTTTTTTCTTATACATTCAGCTAGACGCTTCTTATGAATGTAATTTTTTTCATAGCAGAGATTATGGATTATGTGTAGAGTTTGAAAGAGGGAAGTTTCAGGTCAAGTAAAGCCAGACATGAAATGTGTATTGCTTCTAATCTAAATGATTTTACAACAGCCACAGGTCTCTGGTTTAAACTGGTAGTAAACCGCAGAAAAAAAACCCTGCAGGACAATAGCATAATGTACTAGTATGCCTCGCATACTAGCACATTATGAAATACTTACCTTAGAATGAGGCTCCCGTTGCGCGCCAAGTCACTGCTGAGGGAGCTGATATGTTCCCTCAGTGTTTCTTCCAGGATCACTGGCTCCAGTGCTGTGAGTGGCCGGAGCCACAATGATGACACTCCCACGCATGCGCATGGAAGCCCTCCGTTCCAGCAAGTTCCGGCAGGATATGCTAGACCTGCAGAGCGCATGCAGGATCAAAATCTCCTATACCAGCCAGGTTTAGGAGATATTCTTTTTACCTACAGGTAAGCCTTATTATAGGCTTACCTGTAGGTAAAAAGCACCAAGCGGGGTATACGACCGCTTTAAGGTTTACTACTGGTATTAGCATTCTTGCCAGACTTCTGCTAAGCTCTATTTATGACGGGGCTTACATAGAAGCCTTTTGATTAATTTGCAGAATCTGCTAAGCATCATTTATGCATTCCAACCTGATCTGCTTGAGGTGGTTATTATCCGAGGTCGAGGCTGTTTAACCAGTTGCCTTCCGCCCCAAAGCAGTTTTACTACTACAGGGCGGCTCTCCTGTGCAGAATCACGTATATACAGGTGCATCTTGAAAAAATTAGAATATCACCAAAAAAGTGAATTTATTTCAGTAATTTACATCAGATTTAAATGCAAATGTGTTGTCACAGATTTGTGATATTTGGAGAAATGAGGGTGGCACTGTGCTCAGTATGAATCCCCATTCTATTTGCTCAGTTTGGGGTTCATCAGACCATATTATCATCATAGAAAATACAGTATCTCACAAAAGTAAGTACACCCCTCACATTTGTGTAAATCTTTTCTTCTATCTTTTCATGTGACAACACTGAAGAAATGACACTTGTCTACAATGTAAAGTAGTGAGTGTACAGCTTGTATAACAGTGTAAATTTGCTGTCCCCTCAAAATAACTTAACACATGCCATTAATGTCTAAACCGCTGGCAACAAAAGTCAGTACACCCCTAAGTGAAAATGTCCAAATTGGGTCCAAGGTGTCAATATTTTGTGTGGCCACCATTATTTTCCAGCACTGCCTTAACCCTCTTGGGCATGAAGTTCACCAGAGCTTCACAGGTTGTCACTGGAGTCCTCTTCCCCTCCCCCATGATGACATCACAGAGCTGGTGGATGTTAGAGCCCTAGCGCTCCTCCACCTTCCGTTTGAGGATGCCCCACAGATGATCAATAGGGTTTAGGTCTGGAGACATGCTTGGCCAGTCCATCACCTTTACCCTCAGCTTCTTTAGCAAGGCAGTGGTCGCCTTGGAGGTGTGTTTGGGGTGGTTATCATGTTGGAATACTACCCTGCGGCCCAATCTCTGAAGGGAGGGGATCATGCTCTGCTTCAGTAGGTCACAGTACATGTTGGCATTCATGGTTCCCTCAATGATCTGTAGCCCCCCAGTGCCGGCAGCACTCAGGCAACCCCAGACCATGACACTCCCACCACCATGCTTGACTGTAGACAAGACACACTTGTCTTTGTCCTCCTCACCTGGTTGCCCCCACACACGCTTGTCACCATCTGAACCAAATAAGTTTATCTTGGTCTCATCAGACCACAGGACATGGTTCCAGTAATCCATGTCCTTAGTCTGCTTGTCTTCAGCAAACTGTTTGTGGACTTTCTTGTGCATCATCTTTAGAAGAGGTTTCCTTCTGGGTGGACAGCCATGCAGACCAATTTGATGCAGTGTGCGGCGTATGGTCTGATCACTGACAGGCTGACCCCCCACCCCTTCAACCTCTGCATAAAAGCTGGCAGCACTCATACGTCTATTTCCCAAAGACAACCTCTGGATATGACGCTGAGCACGTGACCTCAACTTCTTTTGGTCTTTGGTCCCCCAGGCCACCACCACCCACCACAAAAAAAAAAAAAAAAAAATTCTTTGGTCGATCATGGCGAGGCCTGTTCTGAGTGGAACCTGTCCTGTTATACCGCTGTATGGTCTTGGCCACCATGCTGCAGCTCAGTTTCAGGGTCTTGGCAATCTTCTTTATGTAGAACAACCATCCTTTTTTCAGATCCTCAGAGAGTTCTTTCCAATGAGGTGCCATGTTGAACTTCCAGTGACCAGTATGAGAGGGTGAGAGCGATAACACCAAATTTAACACACCTGCTCCCTATTCACACCTGAGACCTTGTAACACTAATGAGTCACATGACACCGGGGAGGGAAAATGGCTAATTGGGCTCAATTTGGACATTTTCACTTTGTTGCCAGCTGTTTAGACATTAATGGCTGTGTGTTGAGTTATTTTGAGGGGACAGCAAATTTACACTGTTATACAAGCTGTACACTCACTACTTTACATTGTAGACAAGTGTCATTTCTTCAGTGTTGTCACAGGAAAAGAGTTACAAAAATATGACTGAGGGGTGTACTTACATTTGTGAGATACTGTAGATTAACCACTTCAGGACTGCCCAACACACTTATACTTAGGCAGGCGGCCCTGTGGTGTCGGATCACGTACATGCACGTGATTTTGTATTTACAGGTAGGGGCCGCATGAGCGTGTGCCCACCACCCCGGCTGTGCTGTCATTTGCTACAGCACCGCCAGCCGATCAGTGGGTCCCAGCGAATGATTTATGGCCAAAACCTGCAAATGACAGAAGAGAGCTCTGTGTTGGTAAACAACACAGGGCTCTCTACAGATAGAAGCCATGTGTAGTTTTTTTCCCCCTCCTTCTGAGCTTCTGAAGATGACCTGTGGGAGGGGTGAAACACATTAGGTGGAGTCAACCAGTGATGTCACATCTGGCCTATGGAAGTGGCGTTTCCAAATTCAGAGATTATATCTGTCATACCTACCTTTTTAAGTGAGTGTAAATAAAAATTAAAAATAAATATGTGAAAAGTGTGGGGGGGGCACTTGTATGGCGCCCCCCGGAGTCAATACTTTGTAGAACCACCTTCTGTCGCAATTACAGCTGCAAGTCTTTTTGGGGATGTCTCTACCAGCTTTGCACATCTAGAGAGGAACATTTTTGCCCATTCTTCTTTGCAAAATATCTCAAGCTCTGTCAGATTGGATGGAGAGCGTCAGTGAACAGCAATTTTCAAGTCTTGCCACAGATTCTCAATGTGATTTAGTTCTGGACTGTGACTGGGCCATTCTAACACATGAATATGCTTTGATCTAAACCATTCCCTTGTAGCTCTGGCTATATGTTTAGGGTCGTTTTCCTGCTGGAATGTGAACCTCCGGAAGGTTTTCTTCTAAGATTGTATTTGGCTGTATTTGGCTCCATCCATCAACCCATCAACTCTGACCAGCTTCCCTGTTCCTGCTGATGAAAAGCATCCCCACCACATGAAGCTGCCACCACCATGTTTCACGGTGGGGATGGTGTGTTCAGGGTGATGTGCAGTGTTAGTTTTCCCCACACATAGCGTTTTGCTTTTAGGCCATAAAGTTGAATTTTGGTCTCATGTGACCAGATCACCTTCTTCCACATGTTTGCTGTGTCCTCCACATGGCTTCTCACAAACTACAAACAGGACTTCTTATGACTTTCTTTCTCCAATGTCTTTCTTCTTGTCACTCTTCCATAAAGGGCAGATTTGTGGAGAACACGACTAATAGTTGTCCTGTAGACAGATTCTCCCACCTGAGCTGTGGATCTCTGCAGCTCCTCCAGAGTTACCATGGACCTCTTGGCTCTTCTCTGATGAATGCTCTCCTTGCCCGGCCGGTCAGTTTAGGTGGACGGCCATGTCTTGGTAGGTTTGTGGTTGTGCCATACTCTTTCCATTTTCCGATGATGGATTGAACAGAGCTCCGTGAGATGTTCAAAGCTTGGAATCATTTTTTATAATCTAACCCTGCTTTATACTTCTCCACAACTTTATCCCTGACCTGTCTGGTGTGTTCCTTGGCCTTCATGGTGCTGTTTGTTCACTAAGGTTCTCTAACAAACCTCCGAGGGCTTCACAGAACAGCTGTATTTATACTGATATTAAATGACACACAGGTGGACTCTATTTACTAATCAGTTGACTTCTGAAGGCAATTGGGTCCATATAGTTAGGGGTATCAGAGTAAAGGGGGCCAAATACAAAGGCTACCCCCCCCCCCCCACTTTTCACATATTTATTTGTAAAAATATTTGAAAATCAGTTATCATTTTCCTTCCACTTCACAATTCTGTTCCACATTGTGTTGATCTATCACATAAAATCCCAATAAAATACATTTACATTTTTGGTTGTAATATGTGGAAAATGTCAAGGGGTATGAATACTTTTTCAAGGCACTGTATCTCTAATTCCCACACAGGAGTGACAGTAATATAACAAGCAGTGAGCTACATAGTGTCGTAACACTTGCCTATTATTCCTTTTCAGTCTGGATGGATACAGCACAAAATCAGCCTTCAGCACCTCTGACTTGCCCAGCATGTGGCTGTCCACACTCTCCGTCACTTCCTGTAAGACATCCATATATATAGCCTTGAGGGGTTTCCTGACCCCTAAGCAGGGACGGGAAACAACCTGTCAACAGGAAGAATCTGTTTGTAACAAGAATGCTATGATAATTACCAGGCATGAATGTAAACAAGCTCAATGTACAAATGAACACTTCCCTACACTTTACAAGCACCTTAACCACTGTAGCTCCGGAAGGTTTTACCCCCTTTATGACCAGGCCATTTTTTTGCGATACAGCACTGAATTACTTTAACTGACAATTGCATGGTCGTGCGACGCTCTACACAGATAAAATTGATGTCCTTTTTTCCCACAAATAGAGTTTTCTTTTGGTGGTATTTGATCACCTCTGCGGTTTTAATTTTTTTTGCGCTATAAACAAAAAAAGAGCGACAATTTTGAAAAAAAAATTATATTTTTTACTTTCTACTATAAAACATATCCAATAAGTGAGGTAGAACAATAAGTTGGGACTTTGCATGAGGATAGTGGGGCCGTTCTAAACCTCTCCTCCATCCCGGGGTACAGTAATAAGATAGGGGGAGAACAGGTACGGGACTTTAAACAAGGCACATGGAAGCAAAAGTGTAGAATGAATAAGAAATGTAATTTATTGTAAGAATGATACAAAAATTCATATATTTACATATTTAGGCACATCGCTCTTCATATGTTGGCACTTAGCTCTATAATGTTACTTTGTAGTCAAAGAAATACATTTCATCAAGGATTTCTAATACAAACAAATAAATACAATAAAATTGGAACGTTCATACATATAGGTTGATAATGTATACACATAACGGTAGTTGTAAGCTCTACGCCGTTTCGGGACCTTATAGCCACTCATCAGGAGCACATGGGCATGATGGGCACAATGGCTGCATTTTATGGGCACAATGGCTGCATTTTATGGAGGCACAGTGAGGCTGCAGTTAATGTTTTTTTTCTGAATTTTTTTAGTTTGTTTGCGACCCCCCCCCCCCCCAAAAAAAAAGCACCAGCCGCCACTGCCCGCCCCCCCCAGCACATATCTAACTCTCCCCACCCCCCTGCTAGCACTAGCCCTCTCCTCAGGACATATCTGACCCCTGCATTCTGTACAGAACACTCAATGCAGCCATGTGCACTGTTTGCTGCGGCGAGCTATACGCCACAATACTACTCTCTTTCAGGCTACCAAAAGTATCCCAGGTCTTTTACAATCTTATAACGTACACCCCCCCCAAAAAAAATACCGCCACTAAAGTGTTTGGGTTTGGCTTGAAGAAAAGGTGGCAACCCTAGGCGGCACGCATGCACGCCCCCGACCCAAAAAACAAAAAGACGTACGGACGCGTCTTCGCGTTGAAGGGCCGCCCTGCCGCAGTATATGTGTGTGGGGCGGTCCGGAAGCGGTAAAAGCGAAGTTCCAGGTAAAAATGTAACTCCTTAGAAAATGTAAGCACAGCCCCCTCCCCCTCGTTGTTGGATATATATATACATTTTTTTCATACCTTTTTCTTGGGTTTTCTTTGGGACTTCCATTCCACGGCGCCGCGCCAAAGTACGTCACTTCTGTGGGGTTTTTTTTTGCCTTTCTCCTTCCCCCGTCGCCTTCTGGGACCTGTGTGCGCTCCAGAAAGCTCCCCACAACTCGTGCATGCGCAGTAGGCTTCACTTCCTGTTTCCTTTAGCAAGGGACGGCTTCGAGTGCCGACATGGCGGGCTCCCTGGACAGGTAAGTGTCCGTATATTAAAAGTCAGCAGCTGCAGGATTTGTACAGTATTTGTAGCTGATGACTTTTAATGTTTTTTCGCCCAGCCTGGAGCTCCGGTATAAGGAATGAGTGTGTTATCCCGCACTACCTTATAATTGGTGTGTGTGTTTGTCGATCTCGTAATGGGTGGCTGCATACAACCTGATTGTGAATCACAATGTGAATCAATAACAAAAAAAATAAATATATGTTGGAGGGCATGGGCGCAGCAACATATATTTATTTTTTAGTTTACCTTTAAGGCAAACTTTATGGACAGCAGACTGGCATATGTGTGCTACGTATGTGTGGGCATACTATACACTATATTACCAAAAGTATTGGGACACCTGCCTTTTACACACACATGAACTTTAATGACATCCCAGTCTTAGTCCGGAGGGTTCAATATTGAGTTGGCTCCGCCCTTTGCAGCTATAACAGCTTCACCTCTTCTGGGAAGGCCGTCCACAAGGTTTAGGAGGGTGTCTATGGGAATGTTTGATCATTCTTCCAGAAGAGCATTTGTGAGGTCGGGCACTGATGTTGGACGAGAAGGCCTGGCTCACAGTCTCTGCTCTAATTTATCCCAAAAGTGTTCTATCGGGTTGAGGTCAGAAGTCTGTGCAGGCCAGTCAAGTTCTTCCACCCCAAACTCGCTCATCCACGTCTTTATGGACCTTGTGCACTGGTGGGCAGTCATGTAGGAACAGGAAGGGGCCGTCCCCAAACTCCTCCCACAAAGTTGGGAGCATGAAATTGTCCAAAATGTCTTGGTATGCCGACGCCTTAAGAGTTCTCTTCACTGGAACTAAGGGGCCAAGCCCCCCCCCCCCTGAAAAACAACCCCCACACCATAATCCCCCCTCCACCCCACATCATAATCCCCCCTCCACCAAATGATTTGCACCAGTGCACAAAGAAAGGTCCATAAAGACATGGATGAGCGAGTTTGGGGTGGAGGAACTTGACTGGCCTGCACAGAGTCCTGACCTTAACCTCGATAAAACACCTTAGGGATGAATTAGAGTGAAGACTGTGATCCAGGCCTTCTCATCCAACAGCCTGACCTCACAAATGCTCTTCTGGAAGAATGGTCAAACATTCCCATAGACACCCTCCTAAACCTTGTGGACGGCCTTCCCAGAAGATGTGAAGCTGTTATAGCTGCAAAGGGCGGAGCCAACTCAATACTGAACCCTACGGACTAATGCCCCATACACACAGTCGGACATTGATCGGACATTCCAACAACAAAATCCATGGATTTTTTTCCGACGTATGTTGGCTCAAGCTTGTCTTGCATACACACGGTCGCACAAAGTTTTCCGAAAATCCGATCGTTCCGAACACGTTGGCGTAAAACACGTACGTCGGGACTATAAATGGGGCAGTAGCCAATAGCTTTCATCTCTTAATTTATTCTGAGCATGCGTGGCACTTTGTCCATCGGATTTATCTACACACGATCGGAATTTAAAGGATCGGATTTTGTTGTCGGAAAATTTTATAGCTCTCAAACTTTGTGTGTCGGAAATTCCGATGGAAAATGTGTGATGGAGCCCACACACGGTCGGAATTTCCGCCAACACGCTCCGATCGCACATTTTCCGTCGGAAAATCCGACCGTGTGTACGAGGCATAAGACTGGGATGTCATTAAAGTTCATGTGCGTGTAAAGGCCGGTATATATATATATATATAGTGTATATTACAATTTTCATTTTCTAATTATAGCATTTCTCAATTTAATGTGTTTTTTTAAAATTAAAATGTTAGATATAAAACGTGGCTTCCTGATCTATACCCCAAGCACCGGCAAAATTTATTTGCCTGGAGCCGCCCTGAGTCAATCATCAAATCATTAATCTGATAACGATCGCAGTGTTTGTATTGTACTCTTTGTATTCAGTATTTGTAGAGAGAGGAGCCTATTCTATATATAAATATGGGATTTTCCGCTGATACTCGGAGAAGAGGAAAGTGAAAGAGGATGAAGAGTATATAAGAGAGGAGCCAGAAATCTGGAGGAAGCAAACACAACGCAGAGACCATGGCTGGTGCTCCAGGGACGGGTATGATTACATATTATTATAATGGGGGGGATTGTAGGGGAATTATGGGGGATTCATGGCCGGTGAAGACGTCTCTGGATTATATACAAAGTAACAGAGCGGTGATGAGT
Source organism: Lithobates clamitans (assembly GCA_037952925.1). NCBI lineage: Eukaryota > Metazoa > Chordata > Amphibia > Anura > Ranidae > Lithobates > Lithobates clamitans. The sequence continues at coordinate 227,713 of JBBGZY010002467.1, forward strand.
CTTTATTAGTCACATTGTTGGTGGGAAGACGGGTTTTCTCTTTATTTGGATCCAATTTGTAACATTTTATATCCTCAGTAATAAGACTTTTTTATCATTGAAATTACACTCGAATTACATTCGTTTTACTGTTAAATAATTTAGTTACCATGTAAGAATAAATATATAAAGTCTATTTTGGTGGCTCCTGGCGAAGAGGATAATGTCCAAGAAACGCGTTGAGCCATAAAGATTATTATATGCAAACATACTATAGTATTAATGATGACCTCTTTTTATATTTTTGCATTTTATTATGATGTACCTATGTTGTGCAACAAGAGTATATATTGGTGTTCTTTTTAGGATGGGAGGAGATGTACGGTAGAAGTGAGGAGGAGGAGAAGACACAGGATGCCCGCCAAAGTCTGATGCCTTATGCCCACCGATGGTCACCGCTACCTAAAGTCAGATACCCAACACTGTCCACCGATACTCGATGCCCATCCCCTAACTGGGGTAAGTGCCGGAGGACCGATTGACAGACAGCAAGCGGGGTAGGGGGTGGGGGGTTGCAGAGCAGAGCCCCCTTGGTCTGCCATCTCTCTTCCCCTTCTTTTACCTCCCTACTCCTCCTCTTCCCACTCCAAGCCTCCCCTCCCCCCTTAACAAGAGAGGGAGGGGAGAAGAAAAGAAAAAAAGGGTGGAAATAATTTCCTCCCTTCTCTTTCCCACCCCCTCCCTCCCCTCTTCCCCTCCCCCCCAGTCTCCTCTTTCATATCGCATCTACTAAAATGCCATACTTCCCAGAGCTGCCGTACCTAGACAGATCAATGGTCAACAGGTACCTGATATTTTGTTGACTAGGTAAAGTGGGCTTCTTGCTGATTTAACGATGCCGTAAGTTCCTCCATTCTCATGATTTCATTTACTGCTCTGATCCATTGACCTATAGTGGGGGGGGGGTGTATTTCCAATGTGTTGGCACACAGGCCCTAGCCATGTTTAAAAGATGTCTCACCACCAGGCCCAGACTGGCCACAGGGCACACTGGGAATTTGCCCGGTGGGCCGGGGCTGCATGTCCTTGTACTCTCAGGCCCCCCTGTGCTCATCAGCCCCCCTGTACTTTCCGGCCCCCCCATCGCTCTCCAGCCCCTCCCAGTGCTCTCAGACCCCCCTGTGCTCATCAGCCCCCCTGTACTCTCTGGCCCCCCCAGTGCTCTCCAGCCCCGCCCAGTGCTCTCCGCCCCCCCTGTGCTCATTGGCAACCCCGATACTGTCCCCCCCCCCCAGTGCTCTCCAGCTCCTCTGTGCTCTCCACCCTCCCTGTGCTCTCGGGTCCCCTGTGCTCTTCATCTCCCGTGTTCTCTGCCCCTGCTTGTGCTCTTCAGCCCTCCTTGATCCCCGCCCCCTCAGTGCTCTCCGTCCCCCTGTGCTCTTTGCCTCATGTGCTCTCTGCCCCTGCTTGTGCTCTTCACCCCCCCTGTGCTCTCTGGCTCCCCCTAGTGCTCTCCACCCCCCATCCTATTCACCCCCCCATGCTCTCCAGCCCCCCTAGTGCTCTCCTCACTCCCCTGTGTTCTCCACACCCCCCCCACATTCTCCGCCCCATGCTCTCCGTGCCTCTCGGTAAATATGCCACGGGCTGCTCAGTCTAAAATGCCCGGGCCTATTTATTGTCCCAGTCTGAGCCTGCTCACCACTGATTGCTGATGTTTACTTTTAGAAAGAGAGCTAAGATGTAATAGACAGGCTGCTGGATTCTGATCAAGTGCTAGGCCAGTAAGATCCTTAATTATGATATATATATTTTGCCAGTAGGGACGTATTTCGTGGCGTTTCCAGACTATAATGTAATTATTTTCACAAAAAAAAATGCAAGTACCCTTTTCCTAATTGATATCCAGCTGTCACATGACCTGGCTCTCTCCCAGCCTGTCTGCAGGGAAACATCAGCAGGAGGAGCTTCTAGTTCTCTGCTGCTGGTCACATGTTAAAAAAACAGCCTTTGGAATACAGAGTAAAAATGAATCATTAATATCAATAAACCATTTTAAATTATCATACAAATTTATATTTGAAATCAAATCTTTTATTATTTTTTGGCAATAACATGGGGTGGGCGGATTTCTGCCAGTCACAGGTTGTGTCACACCCCCTCCAGCCTGTGTCTTAGAATAAGAGGGGGGTGAAGCCTCCATCAATCTACATGTAATATCCCGCCCCCTATTGTGTTTAACTGGTTGGTGGAGGAGGAAGGAGGGAGGGAGTGGGCTGTCATTGTGTATACGCCCACATGTGTGACTCTATAGTCACATGAGCTGCTCAGATGTGATAGGGAGGAAATGCTCAGCATAGAAACTCACTCAAAGCACTGAGCATGTGCAGAGCTGCTACCACTGCTCTGCAAAATCCTCAACTGCATTGGTGACATGGACAGGAGGGGGGAGATAGAGAGCAGCAGGATCAACCAGGTTTTTTGCAGAAAAGGAATCTCATAGCGATGAGTGAGTCTGATGGGGGTTTAGTGACACTTTTAGTAAGTTCTTTATTCGGTCTGTTTATTATAATTTTCTTTTTTACTTTATTGTTTGAAAAATTTTGCTACGCAATTCTTGTCTGTTATGCCGTGTACACACGAGCGGACTTTTCGACAGGACTGGTCCGACGGACCGAATCCGGCAGACAATCCGACCGTGTGTGGGCTCCATCGGACTTGCAGCGGACTTTTTCAGTTGAAAATCTGACGGACTTTAGATTTGGAATATGTTTCAAATTTTTCCGACGGACTCGAGTCCGGTCGAAAAATCCGCTCGTCTGTATGCTAGTCTGACGGACGAAAACCCACGCGAGGCTAGCTATTGGCTACTGGCTATCAACTTCCTAATTTTAGTCCGGTGTACATCATCACGTACCAATCCGTCAGACTTTGGTGTGATCGTGTGTAGGCAAGTCCGTTTGTTAGAAAGTCCGTCGAAAGTCCCTCGGAAAGACCGTCGGACCTTTGATGCCGAAAAGTCCACCCGTGTGTACACGGCAATACATAGTCTGTATGGTCGGCATGAAAACCCAAGACAAAAGACAGAAGGAAAAACAAGAACACATAATATACTCCGACAATGAAGTTGTGTGGGTTGCCAGCCCCCGGGGTACTCTCCAGGGTAGGAATGAGCTCGAGTCCCAACCCACCCAAGGTAGGTATCCCACCTGAAAACTGGCAATGAATCATAAGCAGCGGAGGAATTCCCATCTCCTAGCTGCACTTACAGTGGCTTGAAAAAGTATTCATACCCCTTGACATTTTCCACATTTTATCATGTTACCACCGAAAACTTAAATGTATTTTATTGGGATTTTATGTGATAGACCAACACAAAGTGGTACATAATTATGAAGTGGAAGGAAAATGATAAATTATACAAATAAATATGTGAAAAGTGTGTGTGTGTGTGTGTGGGGCATTTGTATTCAGCCCCCTTTACTCTGATACCCCTAACTAAACTCTAGTGGAACCAATTGTCTTCAGAAGTCACCTTTTGTCATGTTACAACCAAAAATGTAAATGTATTTTATTGGGATTTTATGTGATAGATCAACACAAAGTGGATCAGAATTGTGAAGTGGAAGGAAAATGATAACTGGTTTTCAAATTTTTTCACAAATAAATATGTGAAAAGTGGGGGGGAGGCTTTGTATTTGGCCCCTTTTACTCTGATACCCCTAACTATAATGGACCCAATTGCCTTCAGAAGTCACCTGATTAGTAAATAGAGTCCACCTGTGTGTAATGTAATCTCAGTATAAATACAGCTGTTCTGTGAAGCCCTCAGAGGTTTGTTAGAGAACCTTAGTAAACAAACAGCATCATGAAGGCCAAGGAACACACTGGACAGGTCAGGGATAAAGTTGTGGAGAAGTATAAAGCAGGGTTAGGTTATAAGAAAATATCAAGCTTTGAACATCTCACAGAGCTCTGTTCAATCCATCATCGGAAAATGGAAAGAGTATGGCACAACTGGAAACCTACCAAGACATGGCCGTCCACCTAAACTGACCGGCCGGGCAAGGAGAACATTCATCAGAGATGAGCCAAGAGGTCCATGGTAACTCTGGAGGAGCTGCAGAGATCCACAGCTCAGGTGGGAGAATCTGTCCACAGGACAACTATTAGTCGTGTTCTCCACAAATCTGCCCTTTTTGGAAGAGTGACAAGAAGAAAGACATTGGTGAAAGAAAGTCATAAGAAGTCCTGTTTGTAGTTTGTGAGAAGCCATGTGGAGGACACAGCAAACATGTGGAAGAAGGTGATCTGGTCAGATGAGACCAAAATTCAACTTTCTGGCCTAAAAGCAAAACGCTATGTGTGGGGAAAACTAACACTGCACATCACCCTGAACACACCATCCCCACCGTGAAACATGGTGGTGGCAGCATCATGTGGTGAGGATGCTTTTCTTCAACAGGGACAGGGAAGCTGGTCAGAGTTGATGGGAAGATGGATGGAGACAAATACAGGACAATCTTATGCCACGTACACACGATCGGACATTGATCGGACATTCCGACAACAAAATCCATGGATTTTTTCCGACGGATGTTGGCTCAAACTTGTTTTGCGTACACACGGTCGCACAAAGTTGTCGGAATTTCCGATCGCCAAGAACGCGGTGACGTACACCACGTACGACGAGACTATAAAAGGACAGTTCAATACCAAGCGCGGCACCCTTTGGGCTGCTTTAGCTAATCTCGTGTCAGTAAAAGTTTGGTGAGAGACGATTCGCGCTTTTTCAGACTCGTGGTTTACAGTTCGTTTTTCTGCTGTTCAGTTTGTGCTTGTGGGTTTGTATCTGGTCTTCAGTGTGTGTAGTGAGTTCCCATTGGTTTATTCAGTGTGTTCTTGTCCGTTCGTTACTGAATTTCAGGTCGCTCTTCACAGGCCTTGCTGTTCTTCAGCGCGTTCTGTTACTTCGTTCTGAGCATCTGACCGGTTTGTAGCCATGTTTCGTATGCGTACTCCTCCTACAGTTCGTGCTGTGCGGGGGCTTGGTGTTGGGGTCCTGACCAGATGGTGGAGTCATCGCCCAGACCGAGTTCTACAGGCGTCTCCAGAATGGCAGCTTGGGCTTGCCACCTCCAGAAGACAATGCGGAAGGACTCCCATTCATCTTCATTGCGGATGGGGGACCATCTTATGCGGCCATTCCCTATGAGGACCCTCACCCCGGACCAGAGGGTTTTTAATTACCGGCTGGCCAGAAGAGTGGTGGAGAACACGTTTGGAATAATGGCTAGCTGGTTCTGCCTGTTTCTTACACCGATACACATGGCGGAATATAAACTCAATCACATCATCCTGTCTTGCTGTGTTCTCCACAACTTTTTAAGGAGAAATTCTTGGAACTATGCTGGCTCAGTTGGGCCTGAGGCCAGAATTAATATTAATGAACCAACCCTGACGGCGCTTGAAGCTGGCCGTCCTGGCTTGCCCCCCAGAGTGCCCGCGAGGTCCGTATAAGATACATGGAATACTTTGCGGGTAGGGGGGCCATCGATATGCCAGACAATGTCTGAGACATTTTTTAAATAAAAATATATTTGAAACTGAACAAATATTTGCTTTGATTTACTGCTTGGCTTTCTTTTATCTGTCTCCTCGGTTATCTATTATTAATGTTCTAATTTTTTGGCCTTTTTCTTCAACAGTGCAAACTAAATTTCGTTGACACATGAGGTGACAATCTCTTCTTCGGCTAACTATTATTATTATGTTGTGGGTCTGCTACACACACACCTTGTTTTTTTGTTAATGTAATGCATTACTGACAAAAATATTAATAATTTTCAACACCATGACCGAAATTTGGGGAGTCCTGAAAATGCCGTGATTGTGTAAAATTAGAAAGCACCGTTGGATGTTATTTACTAAAGGAAAATACACTTTGCACTACAAGTGCACTTGAGACTGCACTGAAACTGAACTTGTAGTGCAAAGTGGATTTTCCTTTAGTAAATAACCCCCATTGTCAATGAAAACAACAACTTTACTCCAAAAACTGCTTTTGAGTAGGGATGAGTTGAACACCCCCCGGTTCGGTTCGCACCAGAACCTGCGAACGGACCGAAAATTCGCACGAACGCTAGAACCCCATTGACGTCTATGGGACTCAAACGTTCAAAATCAAAAGTGCTCATTTTAAAGGCTAATTTGCATGGTATTGTCCTAAAAAGGGTTTGGGGACCTGGGTCCTGCCCCAGGGGACATGGATCAATCAAAAAAACCTTTTAAAAACGTCCGTTTTTTCGGGAGCAGTGATTTTAATGATGCTTAAAGTAAAAAAAAAAAGTGAAATATTCCTTTAAATATCGTACCTGGGGTGTGTCTATAGTATGCCTGTAAAGTGGCGCGTGTTTCTCGTGCTTAGAACAGTCTCTGCACAAAATGTAAGTTTTAAAGGAAAAAAATGTAATTTAAAACTGCTTGCGGGTTTAATGTCCTGGTCCTGGTATTGCCAGGTCCTGGCAATATGGATGAAAATCAGTGAGACAAACGGCATGGGTACCCCCCAGTCCATTACCAGGCCCTTTGGGTCTTGTATGAATATTAAGGGGAACCCCGCACCCAAATTAAAATAACGAAAGGTGTGGGGCCCCCAGGCCCTATATACTCTGAACAGCAGTATACAGGTGGTGCAAACAAGACAGGGACTGTAGGTTTGTTGTTAAGTAGAATCTGTTTGTAATTTTGAACGGGTACATTTTTAACGTGTTTAGCTCCAGCCAAAAAATCTATTTTTAAGCTTTTTGGAAAACATAGGGAAGGGTTATCACCCCTGTGACATTTGTTTTGCTGCCTTTCCTCCTCTTCAGAAGATTTCACCTCACTTTTTGTCCCAATGACAAATGTTTTTTGAAAATTTGGGGTTTTTTGTTAAACAAGGATTGGAAAGCATCAGTGGAAAGGAGAAATGTTTTTCCCATATTAACTCTTACAGGAGAGAATTTCCCTTCCTAGGGGGAGATTTCATCTCACTTCCTGTTGTCTCCTTCCGTTTGCAAGTAGGAGTCGTTTGTAAGTTGGATGTTTGAAAGTAGGGGCCTGCACTATATACTCTGCAGAAATTTGGGCCTTAGGTGTTGTTGTTGCCACAACACTGTAAGCCCTCACAGGGCCCTGCTGTGAAATATTAGATCAAGAATTGTAATTACATGCCCCTGTTGAACAGAGGCAGAAAAATTGGGCCTTTGGTGGTGGTGCTGGTGCCACAACACTGTAAGTCCTCACTCACTCTTGGTGGGCGCAGAAATGGGCCCTGCTGTGAAATATTAGATCAAGAATTGTAATTACATGCCCCTGTTGAACAAGGGCAGAAAAATTGGGCCTTAGGCACTGGTGCTGGTGCCACAACACTGCAACCCCTCACAGATACTCTAGTTGGAATGCAGAAATGAGCCCTTCTGCAAAGTATTGCATCAAAAATTGTAATTACATGCTCCTGTTAAACAGGGGCTGAAAAATTGGGCCTTAGGCACCGGTGACGGCGCCCAGAACCAAAAATGTTCTTACAAGCTATCAGCGTGATCATTGCGGAGGAAGAGGATAATTACTCAGGGATAGTCACTCAGCATCAGCATAGGCAGTCTTTGAAGGAATCTGAGATTTCAAAAAAAATTATTCGGTTACATCACCATCAGGTGCTTGGTAGCTGGTGGTGATCCAAGACTGATTCATTTTTATGAAGGTCAGTCGATTGACCGAGTCGGTGGACAGACGCACCCTGTGATCGGTTACAAAGCCTCCAGCAGCACTGAATGTGCGTTCCGAAAGAATGCTGGATGCAGGACAGGCCAGTAGCTCAATTGCATATTGCACAAGCTCTGGCCAGTGATCCATCCTCAAGACCCAGTAACCCAGAGGATTTTCGGTGGGAAAGGTGTCCAAGTCTGATCTTGCCCCTAGGTATTCCTGCACCATGTAAAACAGACGCTGGCGATGGTTGCTGGAACCGATCATACCTTGGGGCTGCGGACTAAAAAATTGTCTGAACGCATCGGTCAGATGGCCACCTTCTCCACCGCTCCTTCTTTGACTGACCGAAGCCTCAGCAACACCTTGTCCAGAAACAGGAGTTTGTAACCTCCCAGTCTCTGGGAACGCGTTGCACAGACCTTTCTGCAAGGCCTCCCGAAGATGTTTCATCCTCTGCTCCCTCTGCGACGGCAAGATAAGGTCCGCAACCTTACACTTGTAACGTGGATCAAGGAGGGTTGCTAGCCAGTATTGGTCCTTCTCCTTGATACCACGAATACGAGGATCCTTACGCAGGCTTTGCAGGATCAGGGAGGCCATGCAGCGTAGGTTTGCTGAGGCAAACTAAGGGTCACTAAGGATGACATGGTTCGCAGCCACCTCCTCCCAGCCACGTACAAGTCCATGTGTTTCTTGGGACTCTAAATGATCCCTTAAAGACTGCTGCTGATGCTTAGTGCCAGGCTCCACCTCCATACTGACACAATCCTCCTCCTCCTCCTCCTCGTCCTCTTCCTGCGTGATCGGCGGCACGCAGGAACACTGTCTGGATAAAGGGGGCCTTGAGAGCTAAGGAAGTCCTCCTCTTCCTGCCTCTGTTCTGCCTCAAGTGCCCTGTCCATTATTCCACGCAGCGTGTGCTCCAACAGGTGGACAAGGGGGACAGTGTCACTGATGCATGCACTGTCACTGCTCACCATCCTCAGGGCCTCCTCAAATGGTGACAGGACAGTGCATGCATCCCTGATCATGGCCCACTGGCGTGGGGAAAAAACCAAGCTCCCCTAACCATGTCCTGGTGCCATAGTCACACAGGTACTCATTGATGGCCCTCTGCTGCATGTGCAGCCGCTGCAGCATGGCCAACGTTGAGTTCCACCTGGTGGGCATGTCACAGATTAGGCGGTTCTTGGGCAGGTTAAACTCCTTTTAGAGGTCCCCCAGCCGAGCACCGGCGGAAATGCACGCAGACTTTCCTGGCCTGCTTCAGGACATCCTGTAAGCCCGGGTACCTGCCCAAGAACTACTGCACCACCAAGTTAAGGACGTGAGCCAAACAGGGCACATGGGTCATTTGTCCCTGTCAGAGGGAAGAGAGGAGGTTGGTGCCATTGTCGCAAGCCACCATTCGTGCCTTAAGTTGGCATGGCGTCAACCACCTCTGAGCCTGCCCCTGCAGAGCTGACAGAACCTCTGTCCCAGTGTGGCTCCTGTCCCCCAAGCACACCAGCTCAAGCACCGCATGGCATCTTTTGGCCTGCGTACATGCGTAGCCCCTTGAACGCCTACGGAGCACCGCTGGTTCCGAGGACAAAGCACAGGAAGAGGCCATGGAGGAAGAAGAAGAGGAGGGGGTGGAGGAGAGAGGTGTGTCACAATCATTAGTAGTGGCATTTTGGAGGCGTGGTGGTGGAACAACCTACAACACTACTGCACCTTGTCCTGCATCCTTCCCAGCTGCCAGCAGAGTCACCCAATGCGCCATGAAACTTAGGTAACGTCCCTGTCCATGCCTGCTGGACCATGAGTCAGCGGTAATATGCACCTTACCGCTGACCGCCCTGTCCAGCGAGGCATGGACATTGCCTTCCACATGCCGGTAGAGAGCCAGAATCGCCTTCCGTGAGAAAAAGTGGCGTTTGGGAACCTGCCACTGAGGAACCGCACATTCCACAAACTCACGGAAGGGGGCAGAGTCTACCAACTGAAAAGGCAGCAGTTGAAGTGCTAGCAATTTTGCCAAGCTAGCATTCAACCGCTGGGCATGTGGATGGCTGGGAGCAAACTTCTTTCGGCGGTGCAGCAGCTGGGGCAGGGAAATTTGCCTGGTACCATCTGACATCGGTACCAAAAGCAGATTGCGCACAAGTACTTGGCTGTGACACACCTAATTCTACACCTTCATTCCTCTCAGTGCAGGTCTCAGAGAGGACTGAAGGTATAGTGGGGTTGGAGATCTCAGCTGATGAGGAGCAAGGAGAGGTCCTCTTTGTTCTTTGGTTTGGGTCCTTTAGATACGCTTGCCAACGAACTGCATGGCAGGTCAACATATGTCTGGTCAAGCATGTGGTACCCAAGCGGGAGATGTTTTGGCCACGCGAGATATGCTTGAGACCTATGTTGCAAATAGCAGAGGTGCGATCTGATGCACTCGTCTCAAAAAAGGCCCACACCAAAGAACTTTTTGAATAACGCGCAGAGACTGCAGCGCCCTGCACATGTGGAGCTTTGGGGTGTGATGCAGTCAGTGTGCTGCCCTTAGGCTGGCCCCTGGAGGGCATCCTGCCTCGTTGGTGATGTGCCGCCTCCTCCTCCTCCTCTCTCCTATCAGGCACCCACGTTGAGTCAGTGACCTCATCATCCCCTCCCTCCTCATCCCTGGAGCAAACCTGGCAGTATGCTGCAGAGATGGCAAAAAGTATAAATTTTAATGTGGCGTTGTATGTAAATGTATACAAATGAAATCGTAAACAACAATATATGACATTGATGTGATGGAGAGACTAAAAGTATAAATACAAAGCTCTCCATCCTAAAACATAAAAAGGATTTAAAAAATGGATCTTAAAAATATAATTGAGCCATAAACATGGCTAAATCAAATACATGATAAAAAATGAAGATGAGAAGTAAATAGCATGCCGGAAATTAGGTAATAAGCATACAGTAATCAGTACATATAAAGTGAAGATTAAAAATTACTTAAAAAACAGTTCAAATCAAATTCAACATTAAGGCCATCTGGTGTAAGAGTATGTAAGGTGTGTATCCATTTAGATTCTTTTGGCTAATGGATGTGACCTTATTTGCCCCCCTCCATGGTCTGTTGTATTTCTCAATGCCCCAAAATAGTAAATGTTTGGGGTCATTGTTATGTACCTGTGCAAAATGTCTAGATACATTATGTTTCGGGAAGTCTTTTACAATGTTCTGGACATGTTCCCTAATCCTGACCATGAGAGGTCTCTTTGTTCTTCCCACATACTGTAAATTACAGCTGCATTGGAGGATGTATACTACACCTTCAGTATGACAGCTGATAAATTATTTAATGGGATAACTTTCTCCAGTATTGGTGGATACAAACTCTGTGCGTTTCAATTGTGGCTTCTTAGAATGTTGATAAGCGAAACAATATTTACAAGGAAAAATCCTTTTCCAATGAAGAAAGTGTAACCCCTAGTTGGGGGAGGTTCAATAACGTTCTTCACAATGATGTCTCTCAAAGTTGGTGCTCTCTTGTATACTATATTAGGTTTGTCAGGGAGAATACTATTAAGGTGTCTGTCACTCTTCAATATACAGTCGGGTCCATAAATATTGGGACATCGACACAATTCTAATCTTTTTGGCTCTATACACCACCACAATGGATTTGAAATGAAACTAACAAGATGTGCTTTAACTGCAGACTTTCAGCTTTATTTGAGGGTATTTACATCCAAATTTAGGTGAACGGTGTAGGAATTACAACAGTTTGTATATGTGCCTCCCACTTTTTAAGGGACCAAAAGTAATGGGACAGATTAACAATCATCCATCAAACTTTCACTTTTTAATACTTGGTTGCAAATCCTTTGCAGTCAATTACATCCTGAAGTCTGGAATGCATAGACATCACCAGACGTTGGGATGCTCTGCCAGGCCTCTACTGCAACTGTCTTCAGTTCCTGCTTGTTCTTGGGGCATTTTCCCTTCAGTTTTGCCTTCGGCAAGTGAAATGCATGCTCAATCAGATTCAGGTCAGGTGATTGACTTGGCCATTGCATAACATTCCACTTCATTCCCTTAAAAAACTCTTTGGTTGCTTTCGCAGTATGCTTTGGGTCATTGTCCATCTGCACTGTGAAGCGCCGTCCAATGAATGTTGTGCTGCCCCAGGCTGCTAGGCCAGAGCCTGAGGCCTATCCCGGGGACATCTGGCTGCTAGGCTGTCTGAGGGCCTATCCAGAAGCAAAAGAGCAGCTCAGGGTTGGGATTGCGGCTTGCAGTCCACCCAAAACGAACGGTTCTGCCGGCCGGAGAACCTGTTGTGGTTGAAGGTAGAGGGGAAGCTGTCACCACTAAGGGACCACAGTGAGTAGCTGAAGCAAGTACCAGAGCAATATTCTCACCAACCGGGGATGGTAAAGAATTGGGAAACTTCAGCAGGTGTCAAGCCATTGACCCAACCAGCGGAGGTGACGCTTGCAGAGCAGCCTTGTGTGCCAAGCCAGGGACTGAGCAGACCAGTGAGGTGAAGCTTGAGGAGTATCTGCCAAGCTAGGGACCCAACAGGGATGCGGGGGTGATGCTTGAGGAAGATACTGAGTGAGAAGATTGGAAGAGCACAGAGGATCCAGTGGCAGTGGGTCATCGGGTCTAGGTGATAGACTGGGAGCTCAGTTGATTGAAGATCTAAGGAGGAGATTGTGGAGGAGATGAAAGAGTTCATTGCAACCTTTGTTAGAAACTGTTTAAAATTGTTTCCATAGGAGACAGCGTGTCTACACATGCAGATGTGGTGTCTGGCTAGATACCTTTCCCTGCATGGCTGTCTGTCTATAGAAGTCTCTGAGTCTGCTAACCAACATTGCAACTACTAAGGGTGTCCTGGCCCTAACCCTCTCTCCCACAGTTCTGTTTAAGAGAAAATAAATCTCTTTGCATTCAAGAAGTGTCTGGTGCCCATTAATCTACTTTACATTGCACCCACCATGCCTCCTAACCCACTCTACAAAAAAAGATGTCGGCTGTCCCTAACTCTGGCGGTCCCCATTAGGTAGGCCTGGACAGGCCTGGTACTTGGCTACAAGTAACTGATTGCTTAATGCAGAAGAAAATATGGGACTTGTCCCCAATTCATTGTGCAATTATACATATTGAAATAGGTAAGGTTAGGACTTGTGCCATAACTTAGTTGGTATGTGATGTTTGAAGGAATTGCAGACTATAAAGACTTTTCAGGAGGGGACCTAAGTGGGAATGTCTGTGTACTCAGGTGAGAGATAAGTGTGGTAGGGTTGGACATAATTGGGGTTGAGTTATGGAAGATAGATAGCAGGATCCTTTTGATAAATGTTTTGACAAATTTCCTTTCTTTTGCATGTAGGAATACAGTAGGTGTGGTGATAATAGGCTTTCAGAAGAATTCTAAACCACCCAGCATCCCTGTCAGATACCATTCAATGTATCAGAGGATGGTAACTAATGTTATAATTTGGGGCGAAGGACCAGTGTGTGAATCACAACGATTGCTGTTATCAGTGGCCTTGGAGTTATTGTACTAGCTGGGGGTTCTCGCACTGGCTCGGAAATATCGTACTGGCTGGGAGTTATTTTGCAAGGGTTGCAGTGGTTGAAGTGAGAACAAAGAAGGGAGAAGGATTGGATCATAGACCAGTAGCAATCCGCCAGGCGCCAGCTCAGCTCAACCTTACCTGTAGTTGCGCCCATCCCATGCATTACCACTCAGACAGCACTGAAGGTAGCCAGAGCCTGTATAGGCGAGCCAGCCGCTCGGCTGCCTACACAGAGCGAGAGCGGGGATCTCCCACCCAGAGTAGCCGCTGTGTCACTCCCGCCTTTAGGACCCGGCGGTGCCTATGATGGACGTCGCACTTCCCGCGGTCCCAGCATGGGACCAATGTGACATCCATCATAGGAGCTGGGTCCAGGTGGCGGGACTTTGTGTATGTCACTCAACCATGCTGGGTAAGTGGGAGATCGATCCCCACTCTCTGTGTACGGCTCAGGGTTAATAATTCTCTTATGAATGCCAAGACCCAGAGCTTTTTGGGGCCCACTCAGGGCTATAGCCCCAGTCAGCCTTCCCCTCCCGACGCCACTGTCTGGAACCATAAAAGAATTGCAAAACCTTGTGATGTGAGCAGGGCTGGTACAAGGAGGGGGGTGGGGGGGTGGGAGGGGCACCCGCCCTGGGCAGTTTCTTAATCTGTGATAATGGAGGCGCAGTGGGAGCTTCTGCCACTTCTCCTGCCTGTCATCTTCTCTCCTGTTACTGCTTAATGAATGGATTCACCCAACTCCTCGTTCCAGCAACTTCAACTCTGCCTTATATCATCTGCACCAGCATCATTCCTCTCCTTCAAAGCTCCCCTCCCCCCTGTCGGCTTGTTCTCTTTCCCAGCCAGGTCACTTCAGTCTTCCTTGTTGATCACTTTCACTTTGTCCGGTGTTCTATCAAAATAGCCAATTCATCGAGATCTCCAATCACGTCACTTCTGGTTACTGTAAACCATCAGTAATTGGAGATTTCGATGAACTGACACAACACCGGCAACCGTGTACACTCCAGTACATGAAGATTTTGCATTTTTGAGAGAACAGCGGGTAAGGAGAAAGAAGTTGTTGCTGCCTCGAAAGGCGGCCATTTTGTTGGTTTGTATCGGAGCGGACTAACAATGTCCGGTCATAATAGTGTGTACCGGAGTGTACACAATTGCGGGTGTTATCAAAATCCTCAATTAATGAGGGCTTACAGTAACTGGAAGTGACGTGATTGGAGATCTCGATAAATTGGCTCTTTTGATATGTAGCGGGCACCTACTTTTAGGTAGGTGACCTTTCTTGGTAGTTTACTATGTCAGGTAAATTTAGACAGGCTTATGCCATTACAGCAGGCCTGTTTTTGCTCATTTCTAATTTGAGTGGCAGGTAGTTTGTATGCTAGTCTCGGCCAATCATTAATTTGCTTGGTAATGCCCGGGACTCTCATATAAAAGCGGGGTCACATGGTAGAGAGAGGTCATCCTGTTCGAGCGTGGAGAAGCCAGCCTGGTTCCCGGAGGGGAGAGGTTTCCCCCTCCGGGGAGCCAACGGAGCTCCTCCCTGGCGGGAAGGGTGAGGACCCGGTCTCCATGGAGGAAGAGACGACATCTTACAGCATTTAGTCGCTGATGTCGTTGGCCGCCCCTGTGAGGAGGGGAGCGGGCCATAAAGGAGGAAAAGGAGCTAAGAATCATTGCGGAAGGAAACTGGGCGATCGATCGTTTATGAGTGGCACATGGACTATTGATCACGTGAGTGAAAGCCCAAGGGAAGGGTACTGCCAGAGGCTGAGGGATGTTGGTACGCAAGTCAGTGAGGCAGGCAGTGATGGCCTGTGACTTTGGGTTCAGCAATGCCCCGGGATTCCAATCAGTCAAGCAGGAGAAGGTATTCAGAGTGACTTTTCTTTAGCTCAATTTGGAAGTACCATGTAGATGGGAAGTAGTGATAAAAAGGTAGCAGTGAAGCTGCAAGCACACATATAGAAATACGGAGTGCTCTTGAAAAGTCATGCAGATGAAGAAGTTATTCAGAGTGACTCTTTATCAATTATTCTCTATCAAATCTACTTCCATCTTCCCTGATTAAAGAAATCACACAAGGTGATTTCCTAATTATCCGCAAATGATTCTAGTTTTCCCGTAAGAGACAGTGAAAAGATGATAATGTAACAAAAGAGCATCTCAAAAGAAGTCCTTCTCCCATCCCAGTTCATGTTAATTAATAAAGCAAGAGAAAAAGCATTATGGACTGTGTTTGGATTTTATGGGCTGCGATGAGTTGGGTGGTAAACGTGAATAACGGATATAACAATTATTTAGCCGCTCCTTCAGGGGTAAGCGCTTCAGATAGAACACCGGCTCATCTCACCAGCATGTCTCTTTCCCTGCCTGCACAATGGTAAGTCAGCACAGATTCTACTGTTCACATTAACCCTTCACCTTCTTCTATCAGCTGTCCCGTCCATAAATGTGCACTGCAAGTCCTACAACCTCTGGTCTCAGCTCTGGACATTCCACACAGCCGTTTGACTGACACCTTTTCCATTCCAGCTTACTCCTCTACTAAATGTCCTGTCCCTATGCAGCCTTCCCTGCAGTACTTCACTCTGCTCTTCATTAAAGCATACTCTTACTACCCAGACCCCCCCCCCCCCACACACACACACACACACACAAACTTTTTCACACTTTCTTATCCCTAAAAACAAGTGTGCTGCAGTTTGACCGCAGTGTGATTGTATGTGCGGTTTTAGGTGCGCTCCCAATACATTTTTTTTCATGAAAGCACATCAAAGTCCTGCATGATGCATCTTTTATGCCCTTTCAGAAAACGCGCTGTGTAATAAAATTTATTGGGAGCGTACCTAAAACGGCACGTACAATCACACTGCGGCCAAACCGTAGCTCGCCGGTGTGAATCTCTATAAGGCAAGGTTCACAACTTTGCATGTTAGCCACATAATTGTGGCTTTCCTGACACACACAGAAACTCACTGTCCATTAGTAGATGTTAATTTTCCATCAATTGTTAAAGGCATACCTCCCAACCATCCCAGATTCGCCGGGACTGTCCCAGAATTTCAAGTAAATCCCGGCGTCCCGCGAATCCAGGCTGCGTCCCGCAGAGGAGCCTTGTACCGGAACAAGTTGCCCTGTAGTGATCCATCCTTCCTGCATTCCATGCCCTGTAGTGATCCATCCTTCCTGCCTTCCATGCCCTGTAGTGATCCATCCTTCCTGCCTTCCATGCCCTGTAGCGATCCATCCTTCCTGCCTTCCATGCAGTGGCGTAGCGTGGGGGATGCGAGGGGGGGCACCGCCCCGGGCGCAAAATTTAGAGGGGCGCTGTCATGAGTGTGGACCGTCTAGCACGGGGTTAAAAGCCCCTTGTTAAACTTTAGATGCAGGAGAATCCACGTTGCTCAGCAACAGTGGCCGTTCTTGGAGTGCGGGCGGCTGGGGGATCCGTCTCACGGTGGTGATCAGCGAGGGGCCGAGCTGAGGACAGATAGGCTGGCTGCCTGAGAGCGCGGGACTGGGGAGAATAGTTCCATCATGGCCGCCTCCTCCTTGACCCCGCCCCCCCAAGAGATGAGAAGCGGCGGGCGCAGCATCTCCCGTGCCTCCATGGCATGGATTGCTCCAACTTCCTCCCGGAGAACAGGCTGACTGAGGACCCAGACGACGTGCAAGGAGGAGCCGCTGGAGGGATCAAAGCACCCCCGGATCAAGGAGACAGACTGGCATGGAAGGTAGGGCTAGCAGTCTCTCTCATCTCCCCGTCAGGCCCCTTTCCCTCAGCTCCACCGTCTCTCTGATCCCAATGTCTCTCTCAGTGAATCCAAATCACCAGTGCTGCAAAAACACACAATTGTGCAAATATATAAATAAACAAACTAATTTTATAAAATAATCAATAAAAAGTTCATCCACAGCCATAAAGTCCATCCATATTGTTTTATGCCACACATGATTATTGTCACTAATCTATCACTTTGATGGACTTTTTTGATGTATACACATTTTATTTTGGATTTCAGCTATTCTGTTTACTTTTTCACACTATTTGGGATTATTTTTCTATAATATTAATGTATTAGAAGTCTGCGCGGATCACTTTCATCATTATTTACTGTTTTTTGTGTTTACTGTACACTTCGGATCTTGCAGCGATTTCACGTATTTCACATTATTAGTTTTCATTGTTTATTCACTTAATTAGTAGCGCAAAGGACCTCACTTTAAATATAAAAACTATATAACTTTTTTTTATTTATAAATATTTAAGGGCTTGTTCACATGTTTTGATCTCTAAAGAGCCATCAGCACTCAGATTGCTCTTCAGAGAGTATTTGACAGGTGGTAAGGAGCCGTTGTATCCCCTCCTTACGGCCTGCTTGATACCTCCAACCCTGCACTAGCATGCCGCAACCATGGGTCCAGTTCTACATGAACAGCTAAATTATTATGCTAATATTGGAGGGTTTTCCCCATACCCTCGAGATTTGGGCTATGGGGGTAGTTCACACTACACACATGATACCCAATATGGACCTAGACCTGAGTATCCAACTAGACATGATATTCCATTCCGCCATTTCGACTCCAATAACTCCTATGAAAGCAGAGATGAAGTCGAATATAATGTAAGTACATCTAATCAGTTCTATCCTCTTTGCGATTTGGAAGGTCCCTATGAGAATTCTACTAGTGGGGCTGGTCTAGTCAATCCACCTCAGAGTCTCAAACCTAGTACTGGTGGCAATTTCGCAAGTCCGGGTCCCTCCAGTCAAACTCAACATTGGGGTTTTCACAAACCCCCATAGGGTATAAAAAGGCCCAAAGACCAAAAAGAGGGTCCAGAGGAGTTACGAACTAAAAAGAAAAAAATCATAACAAACAGTGGAATATTTAATTTAAGCACTGTCACTCTATCTGACACTGAAAAGCTTGTCTTAAATAATGGTTTAAAATTTGCCCCTCCATGTAGGCTGAATAAATTTCAGACCTACATGGATATTCATAAATTTATCAGGAAGCTTAGTATTAAACGGTATATAGCTTCAAACCCTATACAGAAAAATTATACTCTTACCAATAGTTTTACACATTCGGGGCTTTCAAACGCTTCCCTGTTTAACCCTCCTGGGGCCTTGGCTCCCTCACTGAAGGTCTTCTGGGATGTGGTCCTTAAGGATTTGGACCAATTGCCGGTCAAGCAGGTGAAAACAGACAGAGACTTTGTTGCAGGTCTAGATTCCCTATGTAAAAATAGGGGTCTGATTATCAGACCTGCCGATAAGGGAGGTGGGATCATCATTCTTAATAAAAGTGACTATTTGACAGAGATGCACAGAATATTAGGTGATAAAGACACATACACCCCTCTCAGGTCAGATCCCAAAGTTCAATACAAGAAAGAATTGGAAGCTTTAGTAAAGAAGGGTTTTGATTTAGGCATTTTGAATAAGAAAGAAATGGCCTATCTAACACCCAGGGCACCGCGCACTCCGGTAATATATTATTTGCCGAAAATACATAAACATCCTACCTGCCCCCCGGGCCGCCCTATTGTTAGTGGCATAGATTCTATCACGTCCCCCAGCCTGGAATGTGGATGGTGACAGCTGATGTCTAGTCCCTCTACACCATTATACCCCACCATTTAGGCCTCTTTGCGGTCGAATATTTCCTTAGACGCGATTCCGGCTTGGTAGTTGAACAAACTTGTTTCATCCTCGAGTTACTCCAATTTGCTGCCTCTCTGAGCTATTTTTAGTTTGGAGGCCGGTTCTATAAGCAGGATAGAGGGGTCGCCATGGGGGCTAAATATGCCCCCAGTTTGGCGAACCTCTTTATGGCCCTGTGGGAGGAGGATGTCGTCTATGCCCAACAGCGACCTCAAGTGGTCCTGTGGGCAAGATATATAGACGACATCCTCCTCCTATGGGATGCAGATAAATCCGATCTGGATTCCTTTTTCGAGGATTTGAATATCAATCCTAGGGGCATTCATCTCAACTATGAAGCCAGTCAACATGAGATCCATTTTCTAGACCTTACCTTTTGAATAGACAATGGTCAGTTCACTACTGCTACCTACTTTAAAAGCACCGACCGAAATTCATACATCCCCACCAACAGTTGCCATAATGAAGCTTGGATTAGGTCGGTGCCCAAGAGTCAGTATATTCGTTTAAGATGTAACTGCTCTGATAGAGGTGAATTTCTCATACAGGCCAATGTCCTGATTAAACAATTTCTTGAGAAGGGTTACCAGATCACACATCTCAACAATACATTATAAGAGGTGTTGTCGATCGATAGGAGTGAGTTGCTCAAAGAGAGGATGCCCAATGCCAATAGGGTACCATCGCCCCCTTTATTACTAGATATTCTATTCAATATAGGAAGGTAGGTCAGATGATTAGGAAACATTGGCATATCCTGAAGAGTGACTCTACTCTTAACACCATCCTTCCTCCTAGGCCCCAGGTGATCTATAAGGGGGCACCTTCTATTAGGAGTACAGTCGCTAATAACATTATTGACCCACCCAGTGGGAAAAGGGGATTCTTTGATAACCTCACTGGATTTTACCAGTGTAGACGATGCAGAATTTGCACTCTAAATGGGTGTACTCAGAGGAGAACCCATTCTTTCATATCCAATAGCACACAAGCAGAATTTACCATTAGGCCTTTTGTCACATGCTCCACCAAGGGGGTCGTATACCTGCTTCAATGCCCTTGCGGGCTACAATATGTAGGCAGGACTAAGCGACCCCTTATTGACAGACTGAATAAGCATATTCTGAATGGTTTCCCTAAACAACCTGTGTCTAGGCATTATTTGGAAATTCATAATAGAAATCCAGATAAAACGGTATTTTTAGGGATAGACAAAAATACCAGTCCCTAGAGAGGTGGCTCTTTAGTTCGAGGTATATCACCGCTAGAAATGGCATGGATACATAAAATAAAGTGTTATTCACCTTTTGGGCTAAATGTAGAGATAGATTTAAATGCCTTTATTGACAATGCTTAACACTGCCTACTTCCATCTTATTCCATTGACCCATAGTTTGCCGACTAGTCTGTGTACATGTGAACTCGCTGTGATTTCCTAGGTGCAATACCCCAGTGCATATGCATGTACTTACATATTTTTACCAATTATTTAGCTCGAGTTTCTATTTTCGTAGATGTGTCCATACGGCAATATTTATCTACCCATCCTCAAATTCCTTAAATTTATTTTACATATTTTTATAACTTTTTGTTAAATCTATTCTATTTTCCTATTTTTATTTTTATTTTAATTTTAGTTTTTCTTTTCCTGCATAGTGATGCCACATTTATCTTTGGCATATCGGTGGTGCTATATAAGCAGGATACAATTTTTTGATTCATTTTATTTATCTGTTATAGTCATTTTCTTTCCTCATTTTTCCACAAGATGGAGCCACATTGTGTTATATCACATCCATGTCGTCAATACATGTGGGATTTTAACTTTCAATCCCTTATTCATTTCTTATTTTTGTATGTATATATATAAAAACTTTTTGTAGTCAATATATTTATTTAGTTTAATTTATCCCATCAGTGTGTTTAATGCCTGGTTATGCAGATAATTTCCGCTGTGGGGTGAATCTTTATTCCGACCTTCCTGCTGGTCACATGGGTTGCACACCCCTGGGAGATCACAGTGAGGCGTGGTTTTAATTGGTTATTTAATGGCAATGACTCAGAGCGTCGGCCGTTCCCCAGACGATGTCAATTACTAGACGAAACGTACGTCGGGAAGGTGACGCTCTGACGTCGTCGCCTCACAATAGGACGGGCACTCGCCAGCCGGCCCACGATTTCTGCTCTCATTTCACTGCAATATTGTAAGTGTTTTATCTACTTTTTTAAAATAAATTTCATCTACGGAGTCACACTATGGATACTTCTCTTTTATCTCTATGGTTGTAATTCGGAGATTGTTACTTTCTCAAATCCGCCTGCGGCCATGCCGCCAGAGGGACGCTCTGATGCTAGTTGGGTATCCAGGTCTTCATTCCAGCCAGTCCACCTGCTGTTTGGCACAATACACAGAGTGACGTTGCAGATCCATGCCCATCAGACGTCCTGTGTATTTGAACAAGCCTATTCAGCTTGCTATTTGGTAAGCGTGCACTTCAGATGGTGGAGGATCACTATGATGGGTGTTTTCCTATTTTCCCCATCTTGCACATCGATCCCTATGAACGGCGATCGGGGGCTTCTTCCCACGGCCTAGTGGACTATCTGTTCATTTGATTTATGGACTTGGTGTTTTTTATTTTGTTTTTACTACATACTTTGTGGCATTGATTACATGCATTTAGCTAAATACCAGTGTGTTTTTCCACAATTGCACTCAGGTCAGTGGTGTATTTAGGTTTTGTGCTGCCCTAGGCCTGACTAAACTTGGGCACCCCCTAATTTTAATATGACCCACCCCTTCCTGTCAAGGCCACACCCCTTCCTTTTTAAGACCCGCCCTGTCATCTTCATCTGAGGAAGACAGAGGGACGTCGGGGGAGGAGGACAGAGAGGGTTGTTGTGGTGGTCAATAAGGCATAGAGAATAGCAGGTTAGGCACAGCTCAGTCCGTAGGAACAGTAATTGATAATGGCCAACAGGCCCTCTTACCAGACCCAGCGAAACCGCAACAGTGATCCTGTGGCTCTCTCTCTGGTGGTGCGGGTACAGCGTGGCTCCCTCTCTGGTAGTGCGGGTACAGCGTGGCTCCCTCTCTGGTGGTGCGGGTACAGCGTGGCTCCCTCTCTGGTGGTGCGGGTACAGCGTGGCTCCCTCTCTGGTGCTGCGGGTACAGCCTGGCTCCCTCTCTGGTGGTGCGGGTACAGCCTGGCTCCCTCTCTGGTGGTGCGGGTACAGCGTGGCTCCCTCTCTGGTGATGCGGGCACAGCGTGGCTCTATCTAGTGGTGCGGGCACAGCGTGGCTCCCTCTCTGGTGGTGCGGGTACAGCGTGGCTCTATCTGGTCTCCCCCAGCACAGCCCTCTCTTTTTCTTCCCCTGTAGCACTCTGCTGTTTGCCGGGTTCCAGGTCAGGTCCCCCCCCAGCGCATGTATGTTGGGGGACTGTAGCCTATAGTATGTCTGTGAACATACTGGGGCCGTCAATCTTCTGGGACTACGTTTCCCATAATGCCCATCCCACGTGTGTTCGGATTGGCTCTCTGCTATGACAAGAGTGGGCAGAGAGCCGGGCGGCACTTAGGGGAACATGATTAGAGCCACTCTCCACACTTGTTCAACTTCAGCTGACAGGAGAAAGGAGGGGGGGGGGTAAGCGGGGGGAAATACACAACCACTGTGTACACAGCTCTCCCCTCCCTGGCACAACGCTGCTGCCTAAGTGATCATTGCTTTGCCGATGAGGGGGGGGGGCGACTGCACTACAACTGCTTCCTGGTGTCACCCGGGTGCAGTACGCCACCCCCCCCCCCCCTCACTCCCATAGCGATGTCATTCAGATATACTCCTCGGATGGCATCCCTGCATGCGCGAGTCGGGAGGAGGATGCAGGTGCTTTTTTTTTCGTGGGGGGGGTTGCCGCCCCCGCAAAGTGCCGCCCTAGGCCTGGGCCTTATCGGCCTAGGCCTAAATACAGCACTGACTCAGGTACAGGATTCATATTATTTGTCACATATATTCACATATATAGTTTTAGGGTATAGCGCAGTTCCTTTTTCCTTTCTTTATATTAATGTGGATATCGCACATTTGAACTTAGTAGTATTTACACTTTTTTGAGCGCGGTGTCTTTTCCATTTCCAGTTCTACCAGGGATATCATTTATACTGCAACAGTGAAGCAAAACATCATGGCCACAGCATGTGTACATCCCCAGGTACTCCCTCTGCAGCAGTTGAGGCACCCAAAGGGTGCCAGTTTGCCCCCTCCCGGCCATCATAATTTAACCAAACCCACTCATTGCTGTGGCGCTATGTGTACCACATGCCACTTTCTCCCTGAAATGTTCCTCATTTCAACTTCAAAAGTTGGACGATATGTTAGTACTATTTCAGTGCATGTCACAAACATTACATGTGTTACAAACCTTACACTATTATTAGCCCTATCTCTTGTATAATATTCAATCTTTGGTAACTTGCTATAGTGACCATATAAAGATATCATCAATAACTGTTTGTGTGTTCATTTTACAGGTATAACGGTGCTAAAAGATTGTGGAAGGTTTGTTTGGCAGAAACTAGAGGGCCTAAACATCATAGAGAAGGCTGGTTCCCTGAACATTTGCAGGATGTTTCTGAATTATGTGAACAGTCAGAAGATATGGGAATTTGGAACGCCAAAGCCAGATAAGCAAAACAAAGTGATCATGATGGTCGGTGAAACCGGATCTGGTAAAACAGCCCTGATTAACACTATGGCCAACTTCATCCTTGGTGCGGACTGGAAGGATGAACACCGGATCCAGCTAATAGAGAATATTAGTAAGAAGAGTCAAGCTCACAGCCAAACATCGAGTGTCACCATCTACCAGATCCACCACGAAGATTATTTCCGAATCCCGTACTCCATAACCATCATTGACACTCCGGGGTTTGGAGACACCAGAGGGATAGATCACGATGAGAAAATCATGCGGAAGATACGAGAATTTTTTCATAAATGCAAATTCACAGAAATCGCTGCGGTTTGTTTTGTGGTTAAGTCATCTTCGGCTCGGTTAACTCCAACACAGAAGTACATCTATGACAACATTTTATTCATTTTTGGGAATGACATCAAGGATAATATAATCTTCTTCACAACCTTCGCAGATTTTCTGGAACCGAACGTTCTCTCAGCAATTATGGAGGCTGACCTTCCCTGTGCAAAATCTGAAGATGGAAAACCTGTGTACTTTAGTGTCAATAACAGCGTGGTGTACGCTAATAACTGCCCTGATAAGCCGGGCAATCTTGTCCACAAGGCCCAAGAACTACATTGGGGGATGGGAATGGAAAGCATTGAAAAATTTTTTTTAGCCTTTTTGCCTGGAATAGCCAGTAAAGATTTAAGTTTAACAAAAGAAGTTCTAAAAGAAAGAAATGCTTTGGAGGTAACTTTGGACGGACTTGTCCAAAAAATTCAGGAGGTGATGTTTAAACGACATGAACTGGAGGAAACAGAGACAGCTCTGAATGAACACAAGGTGGAGGTTGAAAAGAATGAGCATTTTCAAATGGAAGTGATGCAATGCCGTAAAGAAAAGATAAAGTCATCTGAACACTCAACCAACTGCAATGAGTGCCGGTCTACATGTCATAAAGACTGCCTCGTGTATTTCAACCCTTTAGTTTATTTTTGTGAAGTGTTTAATAAGAAGGGAGATTGTCGTGTGTGTGGACATAGCACTAAAGTACACTCTTCAGAAAAGTCTTACTATAAAACTTCCATGGTACGTGAAGTGATAACTTTTCCTGAAATAAAAAAAAAATATGAAGAAGAGGGGAAGAAGGTGATGACTCTTGAATATGTTCTCCAAAAACTGAAGGATGAGGTTCAGGAGGCAGAGGATGAGGCACTGGAACTTATTCATAAGGTCGACACGATTCTTCAACGTCTCCAGGAGATCGCCCTAAAACCCAACTCAATGTCTGCTGTAGATTACATCAAGCTGCTCACTAATCAAGAAAATCAGGAAAGAGCGGATGGATTTGGGGAGAGAATCAAAATGCTGGAGAAAGCTATCAAAAGATTTAATCTTATCAGTAATATTCAGTCTCAAGATGCAGGTGCCACCTTAGACAACTTAATAGTAGAAACTGCCAGAGTTTCTGACATTTCTGAATAACAAGGAACCATTGGAAATCTGGAAGGTCCCAATTATCGTTTTGTTGGATTTCGCTGTTCTCTATCTGCCTCCCTGTTAGCATGTTGTGTACAGATGAACATACACTACTGCAACAACAATCCTCATATATTATACTGCTAGTAGTAATTCTGCATTGCTGTCAGCTGAAATGCTTACTTTTAATATAGTGTTGGCTGTAATTTGTATGTTGGGTGTAATTTCCTATCTCCCATCTCCTGTCTCTGTGTATATTTCTGTTTAAAAAAAAAAGTGAGCAGGGTCAAGCAATCCATTCCTCAGCATCTGATGTAAGAAGATGTATCTACAGCAGCTTTCCAACAGGTTATGGGCCCGGCTACAACCAAAATACCATATACTGTACTACTTCCAACTACAGATACAGCTCAGTGTGCCAGCAAAACAGTCTCCGAAGAAGAAAGGCCAGAAAGCTCATATGATGGTTACTAACAGTTCTTTATCAATATTTTCAACTGCTAACCTGACAATTTTAAAAATGAAGATGCAACTGATAAGAGAAGATACATGGAAGTGTATACAAGAGTCCAGACTACATCCATCTACAGATGAGTGGACACAGAGTGATCAGAAATGTCAGATGCCCATATCCCCTGCAAGAATAGATGATGATCAGATTGTGCACATATGTGAGTGCGAAGAAGGAGAAAATGCAAAGAAGAAGAAAAGGAGGAAATGAGGAGCTACAGAAAAATACACAAGAGAACAAATCTTAAAAAAATAAACTTAAACTTAAAAAATAAACTGTATTTACTATACCAGACTAAGCTGTTCATTGGTTTAGTCGGGAATAGTGTCACAATTAAAGACATTTTATTGCTTTATTATTATTATTATAGGCCATCACATGAAGGACTACATGAGATGTTCCTTAACCATGGTGGAACACCTGCATGCTATAGGACAGGGATCTCCAAACTTTCTGAACAAAGGACCAATTCACGGTCCTTGATGCTTTAGAGGTGCCAGACTGTGGACAGTGGTATTAGAAACTGCCATGGTGTTGGTGAGAACAAACCGTGTCCCATCATTGGTTTTAGTGGAAGGAATAGTGCCACAGAGGGCTGCTGCCACCATAAGGCAGCTCAGGCAGCCATCTGAGGGTGCCAGGGTGGAGGGAGTGGTAAATTCCCATGCCTCTTAGATTAGCACCTTGCCAGCATTTGAAGTAGGTCACAGACAGTGGCGGCCGGTAGGATTTTTTATTTTTGGGGGGGGGGGGGGCGGCAAACAGTATGCCACAGTCAGTCTGTCGGTGGGACAGTCAGTCGCACTTAGCCCATCGCAGCTTCCCATGCTCGCGGCGGCCTACCGTTCCCCTGCTCTCCACAGGTCCCCAGGGTGGCAGCGGCGGCTTCAGTTTCCTCCCTACTTCTCAGCGGCCAATCGAAAGTCTTCTCTTTTCGGCCAATAAGAAAACAGGTCTCACACCCAATTCTGACTGGCCGGATTAAAGATCAGTGTTACAACAGCGAATGTTCATTCGCTATTGTAACACTTGGATGAACTCATGGCGCAATGCTCTGCACTCCGAGCCCATCCTGTTTTGAAGCCTATTAGAGCCTATGTATCCTTTATTCCCTTACGTCTTTAATCAGGTGCTTCAAAAAAATCACCCCCGACGCTGTAATTCAGGCGCCCAGCGTCCTGAAAAGGGCCAGATGCCTGAATGTGGGGTGGCTGCGGCAGCCATGGACAGATTCATGCTATTTATTATTCATATAGGGGATGGCGAGGATATAGGGGGCGGCGCCTGGGTGACCCTAATGGACGGGCCGCCACTGGACCCGGAGAAGTTAGCTGAGACAGTTACTTGCCCCAGCAGGGACGCATTAGCATGGGCACCAGGGTCACCCGCCTTGCAGCTTGTGCGGGGTGCTTGTGGACCCACATGCTGCGATCTCTGCTCTGTATGGCACCCGGCATCCAACTCCGCCGGCCGCCTTTCACACTGTAGAGTGGACTGAACCCACCCCCTCCTTCCTCGGCTCTGATATATACAGTATACAGACAGGGGGGAGGCCAGGAAGAGGAGAGACATCACTGTGCATGTTCTGCGCTGGTCTGAGGTCTGTGATTATTACACACACTAAACATGACACTTGGGGGGGGTTGGGATTTGGTTTGGGAGAGCAAACTCAAGGAAGAAGAGTGAGGGGGACAAGCTGAAGATGAATACTTGCAGATATCGGGGGGTGATATTTTCTAGCAGGATCTGTATGTGCTAGGGGTGCTTTGGAAGGAGAGAGGACTTGTGCTAGGAGGCGGTTGGATATGAAATCTGTCCACCCCCTCCCGGCAACAAGTCCTCTCTCCTTCCAAAGCACCCCTAGGACATACAGTGTCCTGTTAGAAACCCTCCTCCCCCCAACCCCAAATTAATGAGATGCTGGCTGCTAAAAAGGTGGAACATGGTATCTGGGACCCTGGGCACCCCGCTAGAGATGTGGGGCAATCGCACAGGTGCCCACATTAGTGCCCCCCTGCCAGGCAAGTTAGTGGAGCCAGATGGGAACGTTTTTTCGGCACTGGGCTCCAGAACTCAGGGCCGGTTCACACCATGAATCACACAGGAACACACTGTGCATTCCTGTGCAATTCACATGCGTTCCAGGTGCAGTGCAATTTCAGATTACCCGATCCTTGGTTTTAGTGGAAGGAATAGTGCCACATCATTGGTCTTAGCAGAAGTGCCCTATTGTTGGTATCAGTCGGAGAAATGGTGCCCCACTGTTGGTATTCAAGGTAGAAATGGTGCCCCATTCTTTGTTTGGGTGGGAGGAACGGTGCCCCATCATAGGTGTCTGTGGGAGGGATGGTGCCCCATCGTTGGTGTGTGTGGGAGGAATGGTGCCCTAACGTTGGTGTGTGTGGGAAGAATAGTTCCCCGACATGTGTGTGTGTGGGAGGAATGGTTCCCTGACGTTGGTGTGTGTTGGAGGAATGGTTCCCTGACGTTGGTGTGTGTGGGAGGAATGGTTCCCTGACGTTGGTGTGTGTGGGAGGAATGGTTCCCTGACATTGGTGTGTGTTGGAGGAATGGTTCCCTGACGTTGGTGTGTGTGGGAGGAATGGTTCCCTGACGTTTGTGTGTGTGGGAGGAATGGTTCCCTGACGTTGGTGTGTGTGGGAGGAATGGTTCCCTGACGTTGGTGTGTGTGGGAGGAATGGTTCCCTGACGTTGGTGTGTGTGGGAGGAATGGTTCCCAGACGTTGGTGTGTGTTGGAGGAATGGTTCCCTGACGTTGGTGTGTGTGGGAGGAATGGTTCCCTGACGTTGGTGTGAGTGGGAGGAATGGCTTTCTGATGTTGGTGTGTGTGGGAGGAATGGTTCCCTGATGTTGGTGTGTGTGGGAGGAATGGTTCCCTGACATTGGTGTGAGTGGGAGGAATGGTTCCCTGACATTGGTGTGTGTGGGAGGAATGGTTCCCTGACGTTGGTGTGTGTGGGAAGAATGGTTCCCTGACGTTGGTGTGTGTGGGAGAAATGACTCCCTGACATTGGTGGGTGTGGGAGGAATGGTTCCCTGACGTTGGTGTGTGTGGGAGGAATGGTTCCCTGACGTTGGTGTGTGTGGGAGGAATGGTTCCCCATCATTGGTGTGTGTGGAAGGAATGGCTCCCTGACATTGGTGGGTGTGGGAGGAATGGTTCCCCATCATTGGTGTGTGTTGGAGGAATGGTTCCCTGACGTTGTTGTGTGTGGGAGGAATGGTTCCCTGACATTGGTGTGTGTGGGAGGAATGGTTCCCTGACATTGGTGTGTGTGGGAGGAATGGTTCCCTGACGTTGGTGTGTGTGGAAGGAATGGTTCCCTGACGTTGGTGTGAGTGGGAGGAATGGTTCCCTGACGTTGGTGTGTGTGGGAAGAATGGTTCCCTAACGTTGGTGTGTGTGGAAGGAATGGTTCCCTGACGTTGGTGTGAGTGGGAGGAATGGTTCCCTGACATTGGTGTGTGTGGGAGGAATGGTTCCCTGACGTTGGTGTGTGTGGGAGGAATGGTTCCCTGACGTTGGTGTGTGTGGGAGGAATGGTTCCCTGACGTTGGTGTGAGTTTGAGGAATGGTTTTCTGACATTGGTGTGTGTGGGAGGAATGGTTCCCTAACGTTGGTGTGTGTGGGAGGAATGGTTCCCTGATGTTGGTGTGTGTGGGAGGAATGGCTCCCTGACGTTGGTGTGAGTGGGAGGAATGGCTCCGTGACGTTGGTGTGTGTGTGGGAGGAATGGTTCCCTGACGATGGTGTGTGTAAGAGGAATGGCTCCCTAACGTTGGTGTGTGTGGGAGAAATGGTTCCCTGACGTTGGTGTGTGTGGGAGGAATGGCTCCCTGACGTTGGTGTGTGTGTGGGAGGAATGGCTCCCTGACGTTGGTGTGTGTGGGAGGAATGGTTTTCTGATGTTGGTGTATGTGGGAGGAATGGCTCCCTGACGTTGGTGTGTGTGGGAAGAATGGTTCCCTGACATTGGTGTGAGTGGGAGAAATGGCTCTGTGACGTTGTTGTGTGTGGGAGGAATGGTTCCCTGACGTTGGTGTGTGTAAGAGGAATGGCTCCCTGACGTTGGTGTGTGTAAGAGGAATGGCTCCCTGACGTTGGTGTGTGTGGGAGGAATGGTTCCCTGACGTTGGTGTGTGTGGGAGGAATGGTTCCCTGACGTTGGTGTGTGTGGGAGGAATGGTTCCCTGACATTGGTGTGTGTTGGAGGAATGGTTCCCTGACGTTGGTGTGTGTGGGAGGAATGGTTCCCTGACGTTGGTGTGAGTGGGAGGAATGGTTCCCTGACATTGGTGTGTGTTGGAGGAATGGTTCCCTGACGTTGGTGTGTGTGGGAGGAATGGTTCCCTGACGTTGGTGTGAGTGGGAGGAATGGTTCCCTGACGTTGGTGTGTGTGGGAGGAATGGTTCCCTGACATTGGTGTGTGTTGGAGGAATGGTTCCCTGACGTTGGTGTGTGTGGGAGGAATGGTTCCCTGACGTTGGTGTGAGTGGGAGGAATGGTTCCCTGACGTTGGTGTGTGTGGGAGGAATGGTTCCCTGATGTTGGTGTGAGTGGAAAGAATGGTTCCTTGACGTTGGTGTGTGTGGGAAGAATGGTTCCCTGACGTTGGTGTAAGTGGCAGGAATGGTTCCCTGATGTTGGTGTGTTGGAGGAATGGTTCCCTGACGTTGGTGTGTGTGGTAGGAATGGTTTTCTGACATTGGTGTGTGTGGGAGGAATGGTTCCCTGACGTTGGTGTGTGTGGGAGGAATGGTGCCCCATCATTGGTGTGTGTGGGAGGAATGGTGCCCCATCATTGGTGTGTGGGGGAGGAATGGTGCCCCATCGTTGGTATCATCAAAAGGCATGACACCCCGAGAGATGGATAACGGCAAGCAAAGGGCCACATCTGACCCGTAGACCACAGTTTGGAAACTACTGCTATAGGAGAAGAAATAAAAGATTTCATGTGGCGGCTCTGCTACTCCCGGACAGCTGTGGGACAATTGTTGGAGCTCTTGATGCTTACCCGGATGATGAAGACAAGCTTGTGGGGGAATTCAAGCATAACACTAAAATTCTGAGCAATGAAAATGTTCCTCTAGTAGAATCTGCACTGGGAACCAACGACCCGAATAACAGTAATAAGCAACATGAAACCCAAAGAACGTTTTGTGTGCAAAAAGATCGGTCACTTAAAGTGTTTGTTAAGGCAAATATATAAGTCTATGCCAGTCCTTCTATTAGCTGGCATAGCACACTCTGTAGGTGTTATCTAAAAACGAGCGCTGTAAATACTGAATATCAGCTGTCTTCAGGCCGGTCACGTGACTCGCGGCCGCTTTCCAGCTCTGATAGATGTCTTCTGTGGGAGGGGCCGTGATCTCCCTCTGACGTCAGAGGGAGATCACGTGACCACAAGTCTCCTCCACAGAAAACACCCACCGAGCTGGAAAGTGGCCGCGAGTCACGTGACTGGCCTGAAGACAGCAGATATATAGTATTTACAGCGCTCTTTTTTAAGTAAAACCTACACCGTGTGCTATGCCAGCCTCTAATAGAGGCACTGGCAGTGACCAAATTTATATTTTATTATTAAAATAATTGCGGCGGAGGGGGGGCGGGGCCGGAGACAGACAGAGAGTAAGGAAGGGGGGAGAGAGGAGGGCAGAGGGGACAGCAGCCTATCACAGAGGGAGGCACTTTGACCACGGTGATCAGGGTGGAGCTGCCCTGGTTATCGTGGTCTGATTAGAGAGGCCATACAGGAAGTGGTAGGTTTAGGGGGAGGGGTTTATAGTTTAGAGGGGGGCACAAGCACTGTGCTGTGTAATCTGCTTTAAGGGACCAGAATCAACATTTTTTTTTGTTTTTTGGGTTAATAAACGCTTTAAAGGCAAACAGAATTTGGAAAGCTGGATGAATAAGCAAATTAAGACAAATTAAACCACAAAAATGTTAAAGAAGAAATAGAAGACACTTCAGATACTGAGCGCGCCTTTCACTCCAAAGAGAGCGCCTCATCATTTTTCACCTGGGGCATTGAACCCGGAGCTACAAGTCACATGATACAAATTTCTTCATGCAGCTTGATGAACAACTAACCCCCTTCCTGCCCAGGCCAATTTTCAGCGCTGTCCCACTTTGAATGACAATTACTCAGTCATGCAACACTGTACCCATATGACATTTTATATACTTATTTGAGACAGATAGAGCTTTCTTTTGGTAGTATTTAATCACCATTGGGCTTTTTATTTTTTGCTCTAAAAAAAAAGGCCAATAAATAAATAAATAAATTAAGTTTTTCTTAATTTCTGTTATAAAATTTTGCAAATAAATAATCTTTCTTCATACATTTACACCAAAATGTATTCTGCTCAATTTCTTTAGATAATCGAAATCAGTGTATATTATTTGTGAAAGTTATAGCGACTACAAATTATGGAATATATTTTGAAAATTAATCAATCCTGATGTACTGACAGCCGGGCTTTTCCTGATGCCAGTAAAGTACAAATGCCCCCAAAAATTACCCCTTTTTGAAAATTATTAATGTAAATACATTTTTTTGCACAAAGTTGTCTTTTTTTTTCAATACTTTATTTTAAGATAAATCACAGAAAATACAGAGACCAAAGAAACCCATGTCAAAATATATCACCGGTTAAAAACTCACCTCATTAGAAACGAGTGAGGTCTGAAACAGTACACAGGTCAAGAAGATAACATTCCGGAAGGCCCAGCTCTAAAGAGTCTCTCTGCCTCCTGCGAGGGTTTTCTTTTTAATTTTTAAAAAGAAAAAGAAGAAAATAAAGACAAATAACAAAAAACAAAAAGCAAAAAACAAAACAAAAAAAAGGAGGTGGGGGGGAGCGAGGGGTGAGTCAAACAAAGTTAAATTATAAATTAGACATGTGCAATTTGTTTAGTTCCGAATTCGTTTTTTAACTAATTTTGACAAATTCGTTATTTTCCGAATTTCTGAGATTCAGAATTTCCAAATTTCCGAAATTCCGAAATTCTGACTTTCCAAAATTTTGAATTTTTGGAAATTTGAAGATTCGGAAGTTCGGAAATTCAGAAATTCGGAAATTCAGAAATTCGGAAATTCAAAATTTCTAAATTTCGGAAATTGGAAAATTCGAAATTTCAGAAATTCGAAATTTCGAAAATTGTAAATTCAAAATTCGGAAATTGGAAATTTCGGAAATTGGAAAATTTCGGAAATACGAAATTCGGAAATTCTAATCAAAAACGGAAATTCTAAATTTCGGAAATTCCAAAATTTGAAAATCCAAAAATAAGAATGAAAATATGAACATTCAAACGAATTTCTGAATTTCTGAATTTTCAAATTACGAAAATTTGAAATTCGGAAATTTGGAATTCGAAAATTCGAAATTCAGAAATTTGAAAATTCAGAAATTCGAAAATTCGGAAATTCTGAATTAAAAAATTTAGAAATTTGACAATTCGAAATTCAGAAAGTTGACAATTCGAAATTCAGAAATTTAAAAATTCGAAATTCAGAAATTTGAAAATTCAAAAATCAGAAATTTGGAAATTCGAAATTCAGAAATTTGGAAATTCGAAATTCAGACATTTGGAAATTTGAAATTCAGAAATTTGGAAATTTGAAATTCAGAAATTTGGAAATTTGAAATTCAGAAATTTGAAATTCAGAAATTTGGAAATTCGAAATTCAGATATTTGAAAATTCGAAATTCAGAAATTTGAAAATTCGAAATTCAGAAATTTGAAAATTCGAAATTCAGAAATTTGAAAATTCGAAATTCAGAAATTTGAAAATTCAAAATTCAGAAATTTGAAAATTCGAAATTCAGAAATTTGAAAATTCGAAATTCAGAAATTTGAAAATTCGAAATTCAGAAATTTGAAAATTCGAAATTCAGAAATTTGGAAATTCGAAATTCAGAAATTTGGAAATTCGAAGATTAGAAATTCGAAAATTTGACAATTCGGAAATTCGGAGATTTGAAAATCCAAATTTACATACCAAAACACATTCTGCCGCTCCTCCCGCATATTGGAATCAAATGTTGTGAGAATTTTTTTCTGCCATAGAGAAGCCCAAAATACAAAAAGCACCTTTAGACTTTCAAGGGGCATCAATAATATATTTGATTTCCTGACTATCTATGATATTTCTTGAGGCTCCAAAGTGTCAGGAAAAGAAAACCACCCACAAAATGATCCAATTGTTCAAGCAGACCCCCCCACCCCCACCCCCAATGTATTTACTAAGAGGCATGGCGAGTCTTTTGTAGATCACATTTCTTGCAACAAGTTTTTGGAAAATGTGGGTAAAAAATAAAAATGTACTTTTCTTTTTTTTACAGAAAGTTGTCAATTAAAAGCTATTTCCCACACACAGCAAAGACATACATAGAATTACACCCCAAAACACATTCAAAGGACATACATTTTATTTGGGTACAACGTCACAATTGTCAGTTTAAGTAACGCAGTGCCGTATCACAAAAAATGGCCTGGTCATGAAGGGGGGTAAACCTTCCGGGGCTGAAGAGGTTAAATAGCTATCTATATGAGCAGGAAATTTAACACGAGACATAAAGGGAAATTTTGATGTTAAGTTGCGGGATGAATTTAGAGTCAGGCACCACATCTAGAAAATTCTAAAACATGAGAAAAAGCCGAAACAGAGAAATGAGAGTTCAACTTATAGGAATAATCAGTGGCAGCCAGTTGAAATCTTTTTTGCGGGGGGGGGGCGGCAAACAGTATGCCACAAATTTCCCCTCCCCCCGGTCGGTAGCCCTTACCCCAGCTTCCCCTGCTCGGCGGCAGTGGCCTCCCGTTCTCCTGCTCTCCACGGGTCATCACAGCAGGGGGCGGCTTCTGTTTCCTCCCTCCCCCCTCGGCGGCCAATCGTAAATTGGGGTCTCACACTCGCTTCTGATTGGCCAGATTAAGAATCAGTGTTTCCTCAGCCAATATTCATTCACTGTTGTAACACACCTGGGTGGGCCCCATTCGCATTCTCTGCGACCAGAGCCCACCCTATTTTGAAGTCTATTAGAACCTATGGATCTAATCAGGTGCTTAAAAAAACCCTGGCTGCTGTAATTTATGCGCCCGGTGCCCTGAAAGATTGCTGAGTCCTTGGGAGGCCCTTTACCATGTGATCAGCTGATCACACAATGTATACAGAAGCCGGTTATCGTTTTTTTTTTTCCTCACTCTGCGAGCGTGGCCTCTGTTAAAGGGACATTGGTCCCTAAATTTCCGACCAGTGCTGCTAATCAGTGCCCACCAGTTCCCCCTATCAGTGCCTCATCATCGGTGCCCCTTATAGGTGCTGCCTATCAGTGCCGCCTACCAGCGCCTATCAGTGTCACCTCTCAGTGCCCTTTAGTGCCGCCTATCAGTGCCCATCAGTGCCACCTATGAGTGCAGCCTCATCAGTGCCCATCAGTGCTGCCTATCAGTTCTCATCAGTGCCGCCTCATCAGTACCTATCAGTGCAGCCTATCAGTGCCCATCAGTGTTGCCTCATCAGCGCACATCAGCCACCTATCAGTGCCCATCAATGCCGCCCCATCAGTACTGATCAGTGCAGTCTATCAGTGCCCATCAGTGCAGCCTCATCAGTACCGATCAGTGCAGCCTCATCAGTACCCATCAGTGCAGCTTCATCAGTACCGATCAGTGCATCCTCATCAGTACCCATCAGTGCAGCCTCATCAGTACCCATCAGTGCAGCCTCATCAGTACCCATCAGTGCAGCCTCATCAGTACCCATCAGTGCATCCTCATCAGTACCCATCAGTGCAGCCTCATCAGTACCCATCAGTGCATCCTCATCAGTGCCCACCAGTGCATCCTCATCAGTGCCCATCAGTGCATCCTCATCAGTACCCATCAGTGCAGCTTCATCAGTACCGATCAGTGCATCCTCATCAGTACCCATTAGTGCAGCCTCATCAGTACCCATCAGTGCAGCCTCATCAGTACCCATCAGTGCATCCTCATCAGTACCCATCAGTGCATCCTCATCAGTACCCATCAGTGCATCCTCATCAGTACCCATCAGTGCATCCTCATCAGTGCCCATCAGTGCATCCTCATCAGCGCACATCAATGAAGGAGACAAATTATCTGTTTGCAAAATTTTATAACAAACTATGAAAAATGTTTTGTTTTGTTTTTCACACTTTCTGGTCTTTTTTGTGTCTTTAGCAAAAAAAAAAAAAAAAACGAAAAAAAAAACCCCACCCCAGTGCTGATTAAATACCACCAAAAGAAAGCTCTATTTGTATGGAAAAAAATGATAAAAATCCCATATGGGTACAGTGTTACATGACCGCGTAATTGTCATTCATAGTGTGAGAGCGCTGAAAGCTGAACATTGGCCTGGGCAGGAGGGGAGTGTACAGTAAGTGCACAGTAGGTAAGTGGTTATTCTAATGATAAAGAATGTGATCACAATTATTTTGAATCTGTTTTCCAGACATGGTAAAATGAAGGTTACATGTAAAGGTGCACATAGTATGAAATATCACAAATTAAATATGAATTAAAAGTGGAAATGGTGCATTTAAAAAAGGGAAATTAGGTAAAGGGTCCCTTTTTAGGGAAACATATATGTGTGATTGGAATTAGGGTGTGATATTGAGGTTATCACTCGAGTATTCATTTCTGATATGATGTTAACAATTTTATTCATGATATAGATTTATTTCAATTGGTTTAGACCAACCTTTTTAAACCAGGGTACCCAGGTTTCTTCAGGGGTGCCTTGGCAAAATGCCTAAAAATTGCTCAAAAATGCATACAAGTCAACAGGTGGATCAAGTCTGCCTTCTAGTTACAGAAAGCCACAGGTTTTTATTGTGCATCATTTCAACCTTCCTGCCACCGGCATCCTAACAACCAGTGATGTCATCAGTGTTGATAAGAAGAGCAACGATCGCCTGCACGGCATCCTTATTTGACCCTCCTCTGCCCCTCTCCATCAGCACTGGGGTCACATTAGCTGAGTGATAGCGAGAAACTGAGGGAGAGAGAAACATTGGAATACTAGTCCGTACTAGTGTGCAAAAGTGTCTTTAAGCTTGCATGAAATTTATTACAATGGCTTGTTTTTTTTATCATGCTGTTTGTGTAAGAACTCAAGTTTTATGTTTCAATAAGACAACCTTTTCCTGCCAATATTATAATTTCTCTTTGCTTGCGCTATTGTTAGTTTTAGCAAGAAAACACAAGTCCTTAGTTTCCGTCTTACATTATTTTTCTGATGTCACAACATAATATAGGATACCAAAACCATGTGGTCATGCAGAGATGTCCGTAAATACAAGGTATTCTTCAGCTTACCACGGCACTTACAAGGAAAAGGGGCACATCATTTCACAATCCACACATTCTGTACCAACAATCTGTATATCACAAAAGAGGAAAATCATCAGCCAGATCATAAACTATAAAACAGCTGGCTGCAGGTGGAATCTATACTAACAGGGTGTGTGGACTTGGTATGATGGGTTTGTTATATTTAAATTTTATTTATTTCTCTTACATCATGGACCGCACAACGAGTTATTATCAGACCTTTATATTTCATTTTTGTAGAAAAAGTTCACATGTATCTCTGGGAGGCACACTCCATTCCCGATGTTCTGGGAGGCACACGCCGTTCCCGATGGTCTGGGAGGCACACTCCGTTCCCGATGGTGTGGGAGGCACACGCCGTTCCCGATGGTCTGGGAGGCACACGCCGTTCCCGATGGTCTGGGAGGTACACGCCGTTCCCGATGGTCTGGGAGGCACACACCGTTCCCGATGGTCTGGGAGGCACACTCCGTTCCCGATGGTCTGGGAGGCACACTCCGTTCCCGATGGTCTGGGAGGAACACGCCGTTCCTGATGGTCTGGGAGGCACACTCCGTTCCAATGGTCTGGGAGGCACATGCCGTTCCCGATGGTCTGGTAGGCACACGCCGTTCCCGATGGTCTGGGAGGAACACGCCGTTCCCGATGGTCTGGGAGGAACACGCCGTTCCCGATGGTCTGGGAGGCACACGCCGTTCCCGATGGTCTGGGAGGCACACGCCGTTCCCGATGGTCTGGGAGGCACACTCCATTCCCGATGTTCTGGGAGGCACACGCCGTTCCCGATGTTCTGGGAGGCACACGCCATTCCCGATGGTCTGGGAGGCACACGCCGTTCCCGATGGTCTGGGAGGCACACGTCGTTCCCGATGGTCTGGGAGGCACACGCCGTTCCCGATGGTCTGGGAGGCACACGCCGTTCCCGATGGTCTGGGAGGCACACGCCGTTCCCGATGGTCTGGGAGGCACACTCCATTTCCAGTACTCTAGGAGGCACACTCCGTTCTCGGTGCTCTGGGAGGCACACGCCGTTTCCAGTGCTCTAGGAGGCACAGTCTGTTCCCGGTGCTCTGGAAGGCACACTCCACTCCCGTAGATTGGGGAGGGGAGACAGAGCTGTACAGTGCTGCATAGTCCCGACTGGAGGAACAGAGACAAACCAGTGGCCAGTTTCAGTGTCTATGCAGATTGTGATGCAGCGGCGATCACAGGCAAGCTGGAGACGGTCATGGGACCGCAGAGCAATTGAAAGGACAGGATTATGATATAAAGCCAGAGCTCAGTCAGTGTCGGACTACATGTTTCGGGGATTAAACCCTTCCTCAGGTCTCATGATCCGAGCCGGCAGGAAATGGGAGTATAAGTACTAATTGTGGTACCAGGGGGTGGGACAGCCATTCAGTCCTGAACACACATATATATATATT
Source organism: Lithobates clamitans (assembly GCA_037952925.1). Classification (NCBI taxonomy): domain Eukaryota; kingdom Metazoa; phylum Chordata; class Amphibia; order Anura; family Ranidae; genus Lithobates; species Lithobates clamitans. Next base: position 266,171 of record JBBGZY010002467.1, read on the forward strand.
AAAATATATTTTTTTTAAAACATAGGACTCCAAAGATATAATGGCTAACTGAAACCAACTTTTATCAGAGTAAACCAGACTGAAAACAACTAACATATGTGACAAGAACACACACATTCTAAACATGACAAAAAGGTTCCTGGGAATATGAGAATAGCTAAAAACTGTGAGGAAATCATTCCATGACAGTGTGGATATCCAGTTCTTCGTTCAAACCATGAGGGGAAAGAGAATTCAATTTATAAATCCACATGGTTTCTCTTTTGCATAATAGCCTAAATCTCTCATTGTGAGAGACCCTTTTGGTATATGTTCAATAGCTAACACTGTCAAAACCTTATAATTGTTATCATGAAAATGGGAGAAATTACCTGATACATCCTTTCTTTTTCTGATGGGCCTACGATGTTCACGCACTCAGATACGTAGCATACATATTGTTCAGCCCACATAAAGTAGATTGCAAGCACATTTTAGACTGTATATCATGAACTGAGTAGAAGACGTAATGAATTATTTTATTGAATAGCCCTTTTCAGAAATATCCGAAGAATGGCCATGTAGAATAGATTGGCAAGTGAAACAGCCCCTCTTCTTACATTGAAAAATCCCCACCCAATTGTCGAAGTAATCTCTTATATCTGTTGGTTTACTGGGCATGGATTTCGGAATGCTCGGGGCCACCATGTTCTTTAAGGTGCGGGCCCTTCTAAAGACCACTTGGGGTACATCTGGAAGGTGAGGGCCTAAGGTAGGATCAGACTGAAGAATGTGCCAGTGTTTCCTCATGACACTGACAATTGATCTAAAATTACTATTAAACCCTGTGATTAATCTAATACCCTGTTGTGAACCGGTACTGGTGATCTTATTAGTGGGACGATGCTCCAAGCTTGTTCCAAACGCCTCCGTGAGGAGGTTCTTAGGATAGCCCTTTTCCCTAAATGTATTAATCAATGTCTGACTCTGAAGTGTGTAATCATGGAGTTTGGAGAAATTCCTCTTGATTCTGAGGAACTGGCCCTTTGGTATATTCTTTTTCCATGCCGGGTGGTGGCAACTGTTACAGTGAAGATAAGAGTTGCCACCAACCGGCTTGGAGTGGTTCCTGGTGTAAACAGAACCTGCATCATGCAACAGTTCGAGGTCCAAAAAGACCAGCCGATTAGGGTCGATGACATGAGTGAAATGCAAACCCAAATTTGTACCATTACATTGGGCAACAAAGGACATGAACAGATCCTTGTCCCTGTCCCATATTAGAAGCACATCATCAATATATCTCCCAAAGTTTATTATGTGGCTAAGGAAAGGATTATTTTTCCAAACAAATTGCTCCTCCCATAGCCCCATGGTAATGTTCGCCTAACACGAGGCAAAACTGGCGCCCATTGCCATGCCCTTGGTCTGCAAAAATTATTCCTCCTGGAACACAAAATAGTTATGCTCTAAGCAAAACTTTGTGCCCTCCACCAAGAACTAGGCCTATCAAGAATTGATGTGTAGTTCAGTACTGAAAAGGTAATTTAAAGCCCTTATGCCAACCTCGTGTGGAATGGAGATGTAAAGTGAACACATGTCAAGCGATGCCCACAGATAGTGACTTTCCCACCTATACTCCTAAAGACCAACTGCACAGCTAACGTTTTTCACACCAGATATGGTGCCTAATCATAGTTAGATCAGCGCCACCCTCTAGCAGGATATTCGAGAGAACTTCATGCTTCCCTCTGCTGACCAGCTTTATGGAGATGCTGATTTCATTTTTTTCAGCAGGACTTGGCACCTGCCCACACTGCCAAAAGTACCAATACCTGGTCACATGATCATGGTATCACTGTGCTTGATTAGCCAGCAAACTCGCCTGGCCTAAACCCCATAGATCAGTGGTCATCAACCCTGTCCTCAGGGCCCACTAACAGGCCGGGTTTTATGTATTAACTTGGGGAGATGCAGACTAGAATACGGCAATCACTGAGCAGCAAATGATATCACCTGTGATGCATTTCAGTCATCTTGCAAACCTGGCCTGTAAGTGGGTCCTGAGGACAGGGTTGATGACCACTGCCATAGAGAATCTGTAGGCTATTGTCAAGAGGAAGATGAGAGACACCAGACCCAACAATGCAGACAAGCTGAAGGCCGCTTATCAGAGCAACCTGGGCTTCCATAACACCTCAGCAGTGCCACAGGCTGACCCCCTCCATGCCATGCTGCATTGATGCCGTAATTCATGCAAAAGGAGCCCCGACCAAGTATTGAGTGCATCCTATACTGTACATGGACAGACTTTTCAATAAGCCAACATTTCTGTAATAAAAAATCTTTTTTTTTTAAATTGGTCTCATGTAATATTCAAATTTTCGGAGATACTGAATTTTGGGTTGTCACTAGCTGTAAGCCATAATCATCCAAATTAAAAGAAAGAAATGCTTAAAATATATCACTCTGTGTGTAACACATCTAAATAAAATATATGATTTTTACTTTTTGAATTGAATTACTGAAATAAATTAACTTTTTGATGATATTCTAATTTTATGAGATGCACCTATAGGCTGTAGCATACTGTGCTGCAATTAGCTTGCTGGCATGTACAGGCTTGTGTGACGATGGCTGCACTGTCCTAAGGTGCTGTATATCCAGGGTCCAAATCACAACTCACAGTATATTCCAGAGTTAAAAAAGATCTTTTGACTGTTCTGCCTCCCCAGTCTAAGCACTAAAAGTGTGATCTCTATAACTGCTCCGATTCCCCATACTTCTCCTTTAATCCAAAACTTGTGCAGATCTTAACAGAATAAGGTGACCAGACGTCCCTGGTTTCCGGGGACAGTCCCCGGACTGAGGAGACTGTCCCCGGAGAAAGTTTGTCCCTGGTTTTGTCCCCACTTTGCAGGGCCGGGGACATCTGGTCACCAGACATCCTAAGTCTCCCGCGAGGTGCGGAAGTGTTCTGCATTTGGGCTGCGGCTCCTGGACACACACCAGTTGCAGCCACCTGATCACTGGTTGCTAGGGCCGCCCCGCCTGGCGTCTAACAACCAGTGATGTCACACACACAGAGACTCTCAGAGCGAGGCCGTGTCAGTGTTGCTCTGGCTCCGCCCACCTTTTCCTCTTCTGCGGCTCCCGCGGTCCGCCACCCGGCGGCCTAATGCAGATATAGGAAAGGTCTCTGGCTGGGAAGAGAGAAAGATCGTGGAACCATGGGGGATATTGGCAGCGGCATTTGCACTGGCCACCTCTCTCCCCGGGAGTTACAGTCTCAGCCTCGCCCTCAGTCTACATTCCTGCCGTGGAGGACAGGCGGTGCTGAACTTAGAGAGCTGGAGGCGGTGCACTGCAGCATGGACCGGTCTCAAAGCTGTCAGACTCTGTGCAGCACAGCAGCAGGTCAGCGTGTGATCACCAGGCCAGCCGTTTAGTATGTCACACTGCTTTAATGTATACCAAGCAGGCTGAGTGTTCCTTCCCAGTGCCCTTCCACCAGGTGCTATTCCCTAACCTATATCTACTCACCCTGATTTCTATAGTGAGTGCACACTGATATCTGTACACTGAGTGCCACTTGGTGTACAGATATGACAGATATCAGTGTCAGAGGTACTAGCATCCCGTGTACAGAGATCAGTGTTACCTATATTGGGAATAGCACTTAGTGACTACTATTCCCTACATATAACACTGACATCCGTACATGGAGTGCACATCCACTCTACTCCATGTACAGATGTCAGTGTTATATGTAGGGAATAGCACTCAGTGTACAGATATCCAGGGGCGGAATGACCGTTTGGACACCCGGGCACTGCTCAAGGGTCCGGGGAACAGTGGCGGTGCGTCCATAAGGGCGCATGGATGCCGCCCCCTCTCTGACCAATGGATAGATTCATGCATTGCATGAATCTATCCATGGCCGCCACTGCCCCCCCCCCCCATTCAGATGCCTAACCCCTTTTCGGGGGTGTTTTTGAAGCACCTGATTAGAGCCCCAGGCTCTAATAGGCTTCAAAATAGGTGAACTGCGAGCGTCATGCTTGGTGCTCGCAGTCCACCCAGGTGTGTTAGGAAAGCGAATGAATATTCGCTTTTCTAACACTAAACCGCCTCTCCACCAATCAGGTGCTGGGTCTGTTACCCGTCACCTGATTGGCAGAAATGACAGGCGCCACTATTGGACGCCTATCAGGGGAAGAGGACGGGAGATGAGGACGGGAGGAGACGCATGAATGACCCCGCTCGTCACCGTCACCCGCTGCCCCACCGAGACAGGGTAAGTGCTGGGCAGACGGTGAGCAGGTGGGGGGTCACACTGGTGGCATTCGATGGCACACTGGCAGCATTTGATGGGCACAGTGGCAGCATTTGATGGGCAAACTGGAAGCATTTGATGGCACAGTGGCAGCATTTGATGGGCACAGTGGCAGCATTTGAATTTGATGGGCACAATGGCAGCATTTGATGGGCACAATGGCAGCATTTGATGGGCACAGTGGCAGCATTTGATGGGCACAGTGGCAGCATTTGATGGGCACAGTTGAAGCATTTGATGGGGCACAGTGGCAGCATTTATTGGGCACAGTGGCAGCATTTGATGGGCACAGTGGCAGCATTTGATGGGCACAGTGGCAGCATTTGATGGGCACAGTGGCAGCATTTGATGGGCACAGTGGCAGCATTTGATGGGGCACAGTGGCAGCATTTGATGAGCACACTGGAAGCATTTGATGGCACAGTGGCAGCGTTTGATGGCACAGTGGCTGCGTTTTATGGGCACAATCAAAGTTTTTTTTTCCTGAATTTTTCAGTTTGTTTGTGCCCCCCAAAAACTTTGAGCACCAGCTGCCACTGGTCCGGGACCAGTAGGGGCCCCATAAGAGGCTCCTGTCCCAGGCTTCACTCACCCTTGGAGGGAACAGTCTGCACAGCTGAGGACAGTGTACACACTTGGGGTGCACAGGTCCTCCACAGGTGAGGGAGCTTGTCCACAGCCCTATGCTGTGTACGGGGACAGCTCTGCCCATGTTCCATCCTCTCCAAGCCTGAACATTGAGACTATGTGGCAGGGGAAAGCCTCTTCTATGCCTGAGCTGGGGGCACACAGCACTGCCCACTACCAAGAACGCCTGAGCACTGCACTCCAGAGTAAGTGCCCCACCACTGAGAATACCCATTTCCCACCCTCGCTCTTTCTCTCACCCCCTACACGCCATTCCCGATGGTCTGGAAGGCACACGCCGTTCCCGATGGTCTGGGAGGCACACTCCATTCCCGATGGTCTGGGAGGCACACGCCATTCCCGATGTTCTGGGAGGCACACGCCGTTCCCGATGGTCTGGGAGGCACACGCCGTTCCCGATGGTCTGGGAGGCACACGCCAATCCCGATGTTCTGGGAGGCACACGCCATTCCCGATGGTCTGGGAGGCACACGCCGTTCCCGATGGTCTGGGAGGCACACGTCGTTCCCGATGGTCTGGGAGGCACACGCCGTTCCCGATGGTCTGGGAGGCACACGCCGTTCCCGATGGTCTGGGAGGCACACTCCATTTCCAGTACTCTAGGAGGCACACTCCGTTCTCGGTGCTCTGGGAGGCACACGCTGTTTCCAGTGCTCTAGGAGGCACAGTCTGTTCCCGGTGCTCTGGAAGGCACACTCCACTCCCGTAGATTGGGGAGGGGAGACAGAGCTGTACAGTGCTGCATAGTCCCGACTGGAGGAACAGAGACAAACCAGTGGCCAGTTTCAGTGTCTATGCAGATTGTGATGCAGCGGCGATCACAGGCAAGCTGGAGACGGTCATGGGACTGCAGAGCAATTGAAAGGACAGGATTATGATATAAAGCCAGAGCTCAGTCAGTGTCGGACTACATGTTTCGGGGATTAAACCCTTCCTCAGGTCACATGATCCGAGCCCGCAGGAAATGGGAGTATAAGTACTAATTGTGGTACCAGGGGGTGGGACAGCCATTCAGTCCTGAACACATATATAAAAGATAAGATGATTGTAATATTAACATATTAACACATGAGTATACAATTTGGGTGAAAAATAGATTAAAATATATTTTTTTAAAACATAGGACTCCAAAAATATAATGGCTAACTGAAACCAACTTTTATCAGAGTAAACCAGACTGAAAACAACTAACATATGTGACAAGAACACACACATTCTAAACATGACAAAAAGGTTCCTGGGAATATGAGAATAGCTAAAAACTGTGAGGAAATCATTCCATGACAGTGTGGATATCCAGTTCTTCGTTCAAACCATGAGGGGAAAAAGAATTCAATTTATAAATCCACATGGTTTCTCTTTTGCATAATAGCCTAAATCTCTCATTGTGAGAGACCCTTTTGGTATATGTTCAATAGCTAACACTGTCAAAACCTTATAATTGTTATCATGAAAATGGGAGAAATTACCTGATACATCCTTTCTTTTTCTGATGGGCCTACGATGTTCACCCACTCAGATACGTAGCATACATATTGTTCAGCCCACATAAAGTAGATTGCAAGCACATTTTAGACTGTATATCATGAACTGAGTAGAAGACGTAATGAATTATTTTATTGACTAGCTCTTTCCAGAAATATCCGAAGAATGGCCATGTAGAATAGATTGGCAAGTGAAACAGCCCCTCTTCTTACATTGTAAAATCCCCACCCAATTGTCGAAGTAATCTCTTATATCTGTTGGTTTACTGGGCATGGATTTCGGAATGCTCGGGGCCACCATGTTCTTTAAGGTGCGGGCCCTTCTAAAGACCACTTGGGGTACATCTGGAAGGTGAGGGCCTAAGGTAGGATCAGACTGAAGAATGTGCCAGTGTTTCCTCATGACACTGACAATTGATCTAAAATTACTATTAAACCCTGTGATTAATCTAATACCCTGTTGTGAACCGGTACTGGTGATCTTATTAGTGGGACGATGCTCCAAGCTTGTTCCAAACGCCTCCGTGAGGAGGTTCTTAGGATAGCCCTTTTCCCTAAATGTATTAATCAATGTCTGACTCTGAAGTGTGTAATCATGGAGTTTGGAGCAATTCCTCTTGATTCTGAGGAACTGGCCCTTTGGTATATTCTTTTTCCATGCCGGGTGGTGGCAACTGTTACAGTGAAGATAAGAGTTGCCACCAACCGGCTTGGAGTGGTTCCTGGTGTAAACAGAACCTGCATCATGCAACAGTTCGAGGTCCAAAAAGACCAGCCGATTAGGGTCGATGACATGAGTGAAATGCAAACCCAAATTTGTACCGTTACATTGGGCAACAAAGGACATGAACAGATCCTTGTCCCTGTCCCATATTAGAAGCATATCATCAATATATCTCCCAAAGTTTATTATGTGGCTAAGGAAAGGATTATTTTTCCAAACAAATTGCTCCTCCCATAGCCCCATGGTAATGTTCGCCTAACACGAGGCAAAACTGGCGCCCATTGCCATGCCCTTGGTCTGCAAAAATTATTCCTCCTGGAACACAAAATAGTTATGCTCTAAGCAAAACTTTGTGCCCTCCACCAAGAACTAGGCCTATCAAGAATTGATGTGTAGTTCAGTACTGAAAAGGTAATTTAAAGCCCTTACGCCAACCTCGTGTGGAATGGAGATGTAGAGTGAACACATGTCAAGCGATGCCCACAGATAGTGACTTTCCCACCTATAATCCTGAAGACCAACTGCACAGCTAACGTTTTTCACACCAGATATGGTGCCTAATCATAGTTAGATCAGCGCCACCCTCTAGCAGGATATTCGAGAAAACTTCATGCTTCCCTCTGCTGACCAGCTTTATGGAGATGCTGATTTCATTTTTTTCAGCAGGACTTGGCACCTGCCCACACTGCTAAAAGTACCAATACCTGGTCACATGATCATGGTATCACTGTGCTTGATTAGCCAGCAAACTCGCCTGGCCTAAACCCCATAGATCAGTGGTCATCAACCCTGTCCTCAGGGCCCACTAACAGGCCGGGTTTTATGTATTAACTTGGGGAGATGCAGACTAGAATACGGCAATCACTGAACAGCAAATGATATCACCTGTGATGCATTTCAGCCATCTTGCAAACCTGGCCTGTAAGTGGGTCCTGAGGACAGGGTTAATGACCACTGCCATAGAGAATCTGTAGGCTATTGTCAAGAGGAAGATGAGAGACACCAGACCCAACAATGCAGACAAGCTGAAGGCCGCTTATCAGAGCAACCTGGGCTTCCATAACACCTCAGCAGTGCCACAGGCTGACCCCCTCCATGCCATGCTGCATTGATGCCGTAATTCATGCAAAAGGAGCCCCGACAAAGTATTGAGTGCATCCTATACTGTACATGGACAGACTTTTCACTAAGCCAACATTTCTGTAATAAAAATCCTTTTTTTTTTAAATTGGTCTCATGTAATATTCAAATTTTCGGAGATACTGAATTTCGGGTTGTCACTAGCTGTAAGCCATAATCATCCAAATTAAAAGAAAGAAATGCTTAAAATATATCACTCTGTGTGTAACACATCTAAATAAAATATATGATTTTTACTTTTTGAATTGAATTACTGAAATAAATTAACTTTTTGATGATATTCTAATTTTATGAGATGCACCTATGTGCATGTACAGGCTTGTGTGATGATGGTTGCACTGTCCTAAGGTGCTGTATATCCAGGCCCCAAATCACATCTCACAGTATATTCCAGAGTTACAAAAGATCTTTTGACTGTTCTGCCTCCACAGTCTAAGCACTAAAAGTGTGATCTCTATAACTTAGGAAGTCACATACTACCCTGTGCCACCCAGAGGCAACAGGGAATGTGAGATGTTCAAACACCCTGATACAGCTACTGAGGGGCACAACTTGTGAGTCATAGTCCCAACAGAAGAACTAGGGCACATTCCCATTTCTTGGATTCGGGAATGGAAGCAACACTTGTCTGAAGTCTAATGCCCCGTACACACGATCGGACTTTCCGACAACAAAACCGTGGAATTTTGTTTGAAGGTTGTTGGCTCCAACTTGTCTTGCATACACACAGTCACACAAATGTTGGCCAACAATTACGAACGTAGTGCAGTACAAGACGTACGGCGAGCCGATAAAAAGGAAGCTCAATAGTCATGCGCCACCGTTTGGGCTCCTTCCGCTAATGTTATGTTTGGTGAGCATTGATTCTGAACAGACGGACTTGTGTACACACGATTGAATAGTCTGACAACAAAAATTTGTTGGCGGAAAATTTGAGAACCTGCTAGCCAACATTTGTTGGCGGAAAGTCCGACAACAAATGTTCAATGGAGCGTACACATGGTCAAACTTTCCCACCAAAAAGCTCACATCCAACATTTGTTGTCGGAAAATCTGACCTTGTGTACAGTGCATTACAGTTTGTTAAAGACCGATCATGGGAGGAGAAAGGAGAGTCTGAAAGGTCAGACTTTGGCCTCCAACATGGGGACAGAATGCTAGTCTGACACAAAGGCACACACCAGCAAGGAAAATTGCAAACACCTTGGAAACAAGTCCCTGATGTTTTCCTACAAAAGCTTATTCCAGGGGGGCCAGTCCATAATATCCAGAGAGCATGAACTTAGTTTTTTTCTGTGTTTCATATCTTTTTGTTTTTTTTTAAGATGTCCAGTCTCATGAGCCACAAGCATCTCAGCCACCAGAGGTTCAACGATGGCTTTTTTCTGCTCATCCACCATTACCTCCAAGACCCTCCTGGAGAAGACATGGGTCTTGACAATATTACACAGTCTATTGGTCACCCAGCTTAGGTCCATGTTCCCACTGTGGAGCCTCTGATCCACTGATGTTCTTGAAGGCAAGGATGCATCACCTCTTGTCCCAGATGATTGAGCCAAGGCACCCCAGAGGCCTAACTGAGAGAGACCCCTGAATACTTTAATTGCTTTAATTTGCTTAATTTATTTTAATCTCTGTCTGGTCTGCACACTTGCCAGGGACAGAAAGTTTAAAAGGTTGTGGAGTGTAGCGGAGTGTCCTTTGACTCACATTGCTCAAATGAAGGTGTGGGTTACTAGACGTGCCGTGTCCTCACCAGACCTCACCAATGAGGAGTTTCTCCAATAAACTCCTGTTTGCACAACTTCAGAACTGGTTTAACTTTGTTCTGTCCTGTATACACACCCTTTTGCCATTTGACCCTGTTTGCACTATTAATCCTACTCTGCACTTGTTTAGTACAGTTCAAGGTAAAACTTTCCTCTTCCTATTACAGGGGCATACTACCACCATCGATGTAAAGGACATAATACTCCACTGACACCAATGTGAGGGACATAATGTTCCTACTGACACCAATTTAAGGCGTTTACTACTCAAAATAAGTGGGGTACTACTCCACTGACACCAATGTGAGGGGCATACTATTCCACTGACACCAATGTGAGGGGCATACTACTCCACTGACACCAATGTGAGGGGCATACTACTCCACTGACACCAATGTTATTATTTAGAACATTTAGCGATAAACCTAACAATTTTTAAATGTTACTTTACTGAGAAAAACGAAAAAGCGGTGCATGAAAATATTTACAGAAAAAGATATAACAAAATATATGTAGAGCACCCCCTAGGGAGCCACAAGTAACTGAGATCCTCCCACCCTGCACAGCCAGGCATACCGAATTTCCACAGTCACTCCAGAGTCAGGGAACAGTCCACAGCTTTGTTTTATGGTTTATTGAGGGTTAATAACTTGGATGGGGATAGGAAATTATGGGATGCCCACTTGATTACAGTCTCTATATACAGTCTAAACACAGCTCCAACTTCTTCCTCCAACACACGCTTGGTTCCCAGCTTTGTCACTCTGTGGTAGTTGTAGCAAAGGCCCTTTACAGGCAGGTGTCACAGCTTAAGCTTTCCCACCACTTCCTCTCTGTGGTCACTGATCCCAGCAAAATCTCTTCAAGACCTGTCAACCATCCTGGCTGCAGCTGGCCCTTTCACTAGCCCTCCAGACTAACTTTTCCCACAGTCCTCCCAGACTGACACTTACCTGCCCACCCGGCTGACTCTAAGGAGATCTCCCAGGGAAAAGGCAGAAGACCTAACCCCACCCCTGTCTTCAAGGGAGACTGGCTACATGTAGAAGTCTCCCCCTTTGTTGTTCCCCACCAGTCCTGCTGTCCTCTCTCCTTGCTCCTGTCCCTCCAGGAAGAGCTTTCTCTATGTGTTGTGGGGGATCCATCCAGCACTCAAGCCCCAGCCCAAGGTCACCCCCCCCAGACTAGGGGGTATCTATGAGGGCTACAACAGCCTCCTCAGCACTCCATCTTCCAGCCGACACTTCCAGCCGACTGCCCCTGCTGGCATGACTATTTATGAGGTGAACCTGCCCCCTTCTAGCCCCCTTGTTTGCTAAGGATTGGTGAGGACCTCATGAATATGGCAGCCCCTCCTTACTCCCACCCTCCAGCTCTGGAAGTTTCTACCAACTTCCAGACCAGGGGGAAGTGACAGAGCGAGCTGCCAGATGAGTCACCCAGCCCTGAGTCACTGGACCCTGACCCAGATTACACAGCTCAGGCTTAGCTCTGAGCCAAACTAAAGTTTCCTACACTAACAAAACCTACACTAACTCTAGCACACTTCAAAGAGGGTGTTACATATACTGTACAATAGGCAAGAGTAGAATAAACTGGATTAAACATGAAAAGCTCTTTTCTTGTAAAAAAAAAAAAACATGAAAAGCTCTAAACAAAGTTTACCTGGATTATTCTTGCCATGCAGAGTTCAGTTCAGTTCAGCGTAGTCCAATCTGGTGTCAGAGTCACCGGCTCCCAGGAATGACTCCTGACATTTGTGTGTAGTTTGGATGTAAAATTGAGAAATGTCAGCTTCCAATTGCAGCAGCTTCGTGTGGACCTTCTAGAGGGTGTCACTGACCCAATCAAGAGAATCAAGGGATATGATTTTAGGAGTGCTGAAGCATTTATGATATTTCAGAGGACACTTCCTTAGTGCTAATTATGCTAACTGTATCTATATTTTAAGATGACCCTGTTTTGCAATCCTACAACCAACAGATTACTAAATTGAACGAAATCATGATTTGATAGACATCAAACATGATACTGATTATGTCTTTTCTCCTTAGGAGATGTAATATGTCTAATGAGTTTTCTGCACCTCGTAATATAGGGGTATTTGTAATCACTTTTTTCTTATACATTCAGCTAGACGCTTGTTATCAATGTAATTTTTTTCATAGCCGAGATTATGGATTATGTGTAGAGTTTGAAAGAGGGAAGTTTCAGGTCAAGTAAATCCAGGCATGAAGTGTGTATTGCTTCTAATCTAAATGATTTTACAACAGCCACAAGTCTCTGGTTTAAACTGGTAGTAAACCACAGAAAAAAAACCCTGCAGGACAATAGCATAATGTACTAGTATGCATCGCATACTAGCACATTATGAAATACTTACCTTAGAATGAGGCTCCCGCTGTGCACCCGGTCACTGCTGAGGGAGGTGACATGTTCCCTCAGCGTTTCTTCCAGGATCACTGGCTCCAGTGCTGTGAGTGGCCGGAGCCGCGATGATGTCACTCCCACGCATGCGCATGGAAGCCCTCCGATCCAGCAAGTTCCGGCAGGATACGCCAGACCTGCAGAGAGCATGCGCTGCTGATGTCAGCGGCTGCATGCAGGGTCAATATCTCCTATACCAGGCAGGTTTAGGAGATATTCTTTTTACCTACAGGTAAGTAGGGATGGGCCGAACGGACCCCAGTTCGGTTTGGGCCAGAACTACCGAACACCGCGAACGTTCGGACCCTAACAATGAACCCCATTAAAGTCAATGGGACCCAAACGTCAAATATCAAAAGTGCCCTTTTTGAAGGCTTAAATGTAAGTAAATATAATGGTTATAGAGGTCCAGGTCCTGCCCTGGGGGACATGAATCAATAAAAAAAAAGTTTGTGAAAAACATCATTTTTAAATGAGCAGTGATTTTTTTTTATTTTTAAAGTGTAAGACTAAAAATGAAAAATTCCTTCCAATATAGTGCCAGGGGGGTCCCCTTAGTCTAACTGTAAAGTGGCAGATCTGTACCATGTCTAGAATCTGCTGCAGCAATAATTGCATTTATAAAGCCAAAAAAAAGACATTTTTCCTGCAAGCTGCCTTTATTTTGCTCAACAACAGCTGGGGAGCCAGTGTGTATGATGAGGCCACAATGTAGTGCACTGGGAACAAGATAAGAGATTTTTTGGATACATTCTGGTGTCACTTTGACTTTGGATAGAAGTAACGGGTGCATTAAAATTGGTCTTTGGGTGTCGGTGGTGCCTTCCCACCATAACCCTATAGAGGTAATCTTGATGAAAGCAAGAATTGGCCTTGCTGTAAAAAATTGCAATGATATTCACCTGTCAGACAGGTGCAGAAAAAATGGTCTTTGGGTGTTAATTGTGCCCATGAAACCTATACCAAAAACATTCTTCCAGATGAAATGATTGAACACCCTCAAAGCTAGGCAGCCTCAAAGTCCTGCAGAGATTCCACATCCCAAAAAGACCTAATCAGTGACATCGGCATCAGGGGCTTCATAGCTGGTAATCCAGGACTGATTCATTTTTATAAAAGTCAAACGGTCCACGGAGTCTGTGGACAGACGCATTCTATGATCAGTAATGAAACCTCCAGGAGCACTGAATGCCCGTTCTGAAAGCACACTGGAGGCAGGGTAGCCCAACAACTCAATAGCATACTGGGCAAGTTCTGGCCTGTGGTCTATTCTCATGACCCAGTAAGCCAGTGGATCGTCAGCTGGAAAGCTCTCCGTCTCTGTCTTGGCCCCGAGGTAATCGCCCACCATGTGATTCAGACGCTGCAGATGGGATGTGGAAGCTAACAGCCTTGGGCGGCGAGTACTAAAAAAAATCCGAAATGCCTCACTTAGGCGGATGCCTTCTCCAACGCTCCTTTCTTGACCAACGGAAGACTCAAAACGATGTTTTCCACCACACTGTAACCTACTAGAGTCAGGAAAAACGTTCAATAAAATCCTTTAATGTGTCCTCAAGAGATTTTATCCTCTGCACTCTCTGTGGGGACGGGATGAGTTCAGAGACCTTCCCCTTATAACGGTGGTCAAGGAGGGTTGTCAACCAGTAATCATCCTTCTCCTTTATGCCACGTATTCTTGGGTCCTTTCGCAGGCTTTGAAGCTCGAGGTTGCCCATGCGCCTCAAATTTGCAGAGGCTTGAGAAGCAGACTCCTCGGGGTCACTCAGGATGACAGCATCTTAAATTTCCTCCTCCCAGCCACGTACTACTCCCAAGGGTCCTGGGGTTGGAAAGCCATCGCTTACAGATTGATGCATGTCTTCCTCTTCTTCAAAGCCTATGAAAGTGCCAGAATCCTCCTCCTCATCCTCCTCCCCTCTCTCCTCCTGTGTGTTCTGTGACATAGGAATGATGGTGTCTGCATAAAGTGGGCCTTGAGATGAAAGGAAGTCCTCCTCTTCCTCCTGCTGCTCTGCCTCCAGTGCTCTGTCCATAATGCCACGCAGAGTCTGCTCCAGCAGGAACACAACAGGGATTGTGTCACTAATGCATGCACTATCACTGCTCACCATCCTTGTGGCCTCCTCAAATGGTGACAATACAGTGCATGTATCCTTAATGATCAGCCATTGGCATGGGGAAGAAAAGCCGAGGCGGACTGAGCCTGTTGTCATGCCATACTGACACAAGTACTCGTTGACGGTCCTCTGCTGCATATATAGCCGTTGCAGCATTCCCAAAGTTGAGTTCCACCTGGTGTCACAAATCAGGCGGTTTACGGGCAGGTGGAATTCCCGCTGAATTTCAGCCAACTGAGCACTGGCTGTGTATGACCGCCTGAAGTGGCAAAAGACTCTTCTAGCCTGATTTAGTATCTTGCAACCCTGGGTACGTGCTTAGGAAACGCTGCACCACCAAATTGAGGACATGTGCCAGGCATGGCACATGTGTCAACTTTCCCTGTCTAAGGGCAGACAGGAAGTTTGAGCCATTATCGGACACCACCATTCCTGGCTCCAGCTGGCGTAGTGTGAACCACCTCTGGGCCTGTCCTTGTAGAGCTGCAAGTATCTCTGCTCCGGTGTGGTTCCTGTCCCCCAAACACACCAGCTGAAGCACTGCATGGCACCTTTTAGCCTGACTCTGGGAAAAGCCCTTTGAACTCTTAGGGGGTACCTAATGTTCATATGACAATTCTGCAGAGGAGGGCGTTTAGGTGGCGGAGGAGAAGGAGGAGGGGGTAGAGCTCACAGGTCTGGCATCATCACCACCAGCGGTATGGAGACGTGGGGGCACAACAAGCTGCAGCACTGAGCCCTGTCCTGTATCCTTCCGAGTTGCAAACAGCGTTACCCAGTGTGCTGTGAATGTAATATATCGTCCCTGCCCATGCTTGCTGGACCATGTGTCAGCAGTAAGGTGGATTTTATGGCTGACTGCCTTGCCCAATGATGCCACAACATTCCCTTCCACGTGATGGTAGAGAGATGGAACGGCCTTACGTGAAAAGTAGTATCGACTGGGACCCTGCCATTGTGGTACAGCACATTGTGAGAATTCACGGAAGGGG
The DNA here is from genome assembly GCA_037952925.1 of Lithobates clamitans. Lineage (NCBI taxonomy): Eukaryota > Metazoa > Chordata > Amphibia > Anura > Ranidae > Lithobates > Lithobates clamitans. The sequence continues at coordinate 281,790 of JBBGZY010002467.1, forward strand.
GCAGAATCCACCAGGCTGAAAGGCAGAAGTTGGAGAGCCAATAGCTTTGACAAGCTTGCATTCAGGCGCTGGGCATGTGGGTGGCAGGGACTGTATATTTTTTTTCGCTGCAGAAGATGGGGCAGAGAAATTTGCCGGCTACAGTCTACAGCTGGTGGTAGATGAGCTGCTATGACCTTGGATACCCTGTGCTATACCATCATCCCTGTCAGTGGAGGCTGCTGGAAGGTAATGACTCGGTATCTCAGGGGCAGACTGAAGTGGGTAAGGAGGAGGAGGGACAGATTTGTGCCGCTTTTGTGTGGCTTTTAGGTGCTCTTGCCAACGGGCTGAGTGGTTGGACGTTAAATGCCTTGTTAGGTATGTGATACCCAAATGGTTGGTGTTTTTGCCATATTTGATTTGCCTGTGACACAGTTTGCAGATAGCAACAGTGGGATCTGCTGCAGATGTGCTGAAAAAGGCCCAGAGAGGTGAGCTGTGGGGAGTGGCCCGGGAGATAACAGCTGCAGAATGTGATGGAATAGGGTGGCTGCTCTCTACTCTTTCTTGATGTCGGCCTCCTTGGGGTTGTGCCGCCTCACCTTCAGTTTCCTCCTCTGCTCTATCTGGCCCCCAAGTCGCATCAGTGACCTCATCATCATTATCTCCATCTCCTCCATCTTCATCATTACCACTGGAGACAACTTGGCAATACTCTTGGGGAACATGAATGCCAATTTGTCTAACAGTGTTCCTCCCTCTTTCTAGGCTCATGTTCCTGTCATCCTCAACCTCAGAACCAGCATCTGAATCCAGTAATGGCTGGGAATCATCAAGGAGCAAGTGGCAGACGCTGTGGTCAAATAACTCAGCTGACTCCTCAATGAATGGTGTTGGGGCTATGGCAGGAATGTGGACAAGGAGGCAGGTTTATCCACTCTGGCAACTGCAGGGGACTGCGCACTTGTCTCTGCTTGTGTAACAGAGGATGAGGAGGATGAGGAAGGTTTAGTAAGCCAGTCCACCACCTCCTCTGCATGCTGTGGCTGGATAGCACGGGCAAACTCACTAATCAGAGGAAATGATGCCTTGCCTGAGGACTGACCACCACGTCCACCATTGCCTGTGGACACATTTTACTGAGGAAAAAAATGTTTTTTTTAAATATTTTTTGGGGATATTTATTATAGCAAAAAGTAAAAAATAATGCGTTTTTTTCAAAATTGTCACTATTTTTTGTTTATAGCGCAAAAAATAAAAACTGCAGAGGTGATAAAATACCACCAAAAGAAAGCTCTATTTGTAGGATAAAAAGGATGTCAATTTTGTTTGGGAGCCACGTCGCACGACCGCGCAATTGTAAGTTGAAGCGACGCACTGCCGAATCGCAAAAAACACTCTGGTCAGGAAGGGGGTAAATTCTTCCAGGGCTGAAGCGGTTAATAAACTCAAAAACCAGTGGAACTCCGCTTTAAGGTGTCAGCATACCAAGACATTTTGGACAATTTCATGGTCCCAACTTTGTGGGAACAGTTTGGGGACAGCCCCTTCCTGTTCCAACATGACTGCCCACCAGTGTACAAAGCAAGGACCGTAAAGACATGGGTGAGCGAGTTTGGGGTAGAGGAACTTGACTGGCCTGCACAGAATCCTGACCTCAACCCCATAGAACACCTTTGGGATAAATTAGAGCAGAGACTGTGAGCCAGGCCTTCTCATCCAACATCATTGCCTGACCCCACAAATGCTCTTCTGGAAGAATGGTCAAACCTTCCCATAGACACCCTCCTAAACCTTGTGGACGGCCTTCCCAGAAGAGTTGAAGCTGTTATAGCTGCAAAGGGCGGAGCCAAATCAATATTGAACCCTCCGGACTAAGACTGGGATGTCATTAAGGGTCATGTGTGTGTAAAGGCAGGCGTCCCAATACTTTTGGTAATATAGTGTATATTACAATTTTCATTTTCTAATTATAGAATTTCTCAATATAATGTGTTTTTTAAATGAAAACGTTCGATATAAAACGTGGCTTCCTGATCTATACCCCAAGCAAAATTTATTTGCCTGGAGCCGCCCTGAGTCAATCATCAAATCATTAATCTGATAACGATCGCAGTGTTTGTATTGTACTCTTTGTATTCAGTATTTGTAGAGAGAGGAGCCTATTCTATATATAAATATGGGATTTTCCACTGATACTCAGAGAAGAGGAAAGTGAAAGAGGATGAAGAGTATATAAGAGAGGAGCCAGAAATCTGGAGGAAGCAAACACAACGCAGAGACCATGGCTGGTGCTCCAGGGACGGGTATGACTACATATTATTATAATGGGGGGATTGTAGGGGGAATTATGGGGGATTCATGGCCGGTGAAGACGTCTCTGGATTATATAGAAAATAACAGAGCGGTGATGAGTCTTTATTAGTCTCATTGTTGGTGGGAAGACGGGTTTTCTCTTTATTTGGATCCAATTTGTAACATTTTATATCCTCAGTAATAAGACTTTTTTCATCATTGATATTACTCTGGGCTATTGGCCTGGCACTTCTAAGGCACAGCATTCGTTTTACTGTTAAATAATCCAATGTGTTGGCCCTATCCATATTTAAAAGATGTCTCACCACTGATTGCTGATATTTACTAAGATGTAATAGACAGGCTGCTGGATTCTGATCAAGTGCTAGGCCAGTAAGATCCTTAATTATGATATATATATTTTGCCAGTAGGACGTATTTCGTGGCATTTCCAGAATATAATGTAATTATTTTAACAAAAAAAAAAATCCAAGTACCTTTTCCTAATTGATATCCAGCTGTCACATGACCCGGCTCTCTCCCAGCCTGTCTGCAGGGAAACATCAGCAGGAGGAGCTTCTAGTTCTCTGCTGCTGGTCACATGTTCAAAATAAAAACAGCCTTTGGAATACGGAGTAAAAATGAATCATTAATATCAATAAATCATTTTAAATTGTCGTGCAAATTTATATTTGAAATCAAATCTTTTTTTTTTTTTTTTTTGGCAATAACATGGGGAGGGCGGTTTTTTGCCAGTCACAGGCTGTGTCACACCCCCTCCAGCCTGAGTCTTAGAATAAGAGGGAGGTGAAGCCTCCATCAATCTACATGTAATATCCCGCCCCCTATTGTGTTTAGCTGGTTGGTGGAGGAGGAAGGAGGGGGGGAGTGGGCTGTCATTGTGTATACGCCCACATGTGTGACTCTATAGTCACATGGGCTGCTCAGATGTGATAGGGAGGAAATGCTCAGCATAGAAACTCACTGACAACTGAGCATGTGCAGAGCTGCCACCACGGCTCTGCAAAATCCTCAACTGCATTGGTGACATGGGCAGGAGGGGGAGATAGAGAGCAGCAGGATCAACCAGGTTTTTTGCAGAAAAGGAATCTCATAGTGATGAGTGAGTCTGATGGGGGTTTAGTGACACTTTTAGTAAGTTCTTTATTTGGTCTGTTTATTATAATTTTCTATTTACTTTATTGTTTTAAAAATTTTGCTACGCAATTCTTGCCTGTTACATATTCTGTGTGGTCGGCATGAAAACCCAAGACAAAAGACAGAAGGAAAAACAAGAACACATAATATACTCCTACAATGAAGTTGTGTGGGTTTGCCAGCCTCCGGGGCCTCCTCCTGGGTAGGAATGAGCTCATAGGGGTTCAGACACGAGTCCCAACCCGCCCGAGGTAGGTATCCCACCTGAAAACTGACAAAGAATCACAAGCAGCGGAGGAATTCCCATCTCCCAGCTGCACTTACAGTGCCTTGAAAAAGTATTCATACCCCTTGAAATTTTGTCATGTTACAACTAAAAAAAGTAATATGCAAAAGGATATGCAATAAGCGGACCTCCAGCTGTTGCAGAACTACAAGTCCCATGAGGCATAGCAAGACTCTGGTAACCACAAGCATGACACCCAGAGGCAGAGGCATGATGGGACTTGTAGTTTTGCAACAGCTGGAGGTCCGCTAATTGCATATCTCTGGTTTAGATCAAAGCATATTCATGTGTTAGAATGGCCCAGTCACAGTCCAGACCTAAATCACATTGAGAATCTGTGGCAAGACTTGAAAATTGCTGTTCACAGACGCTCTCCATCCAATCTGACAGAGCTTGAGATATTTTACAAAGAAGAATGGGAAGAAATGTCCTCTCTAGATGTGCAAAGCTGGTAGAGACAACCCCAAAAAGACTTGTAGAGAAAGGGGGTTCTACAAAGTACTGACTCCGGGGGGCGCCATACAAATGCCCCCCCCCCACACACTTTTCACATATTTATTTGTATCATTTATCATTTTCCTTCCACTTCACAATTATGTGACACTTTGTGTTGGTCTATCACATAAAATCCCAATAAAATACATTTACGTTTTGGGTTGTAACATGACAAAATGTGGAAAATTTCAAAGGGTGTGAATACTTTTTCAAGCCACTGTATGCAAGTGGTGTGCTACAGGGTGGTGAATGCCTCCGCTGCATATGATTGGCTCTCAGCTTTGTACTCCTTCACTATAAGATGGAACTCTTGCCTGATGCCAGAATCTTCCTGATTCATCCAAAGGATTCCATGATGAAAAGGCTTGGAATCTACTGTGTGGGGTTATTGATTGTGGAATGTGTCTAGACTTCCATCTTTTTATTGGTTCATTCAATGCTATTATATGTATTGGGATTATTAACGAGTAACTCCTTTTTAGTTGAGAAATAAAACAATCCGCTCTGCAAACATTCTGCAAGTCTGCTGCAATTTCTGGTTCCGTTATGTTGTTCAATATTCATCCCACCACAGGGGGGCACTGTGGATGAATTTTCATGCTGTAGACTTGCAGAGCTCTTGCTGCAGACTCACCACTGCAACTTTGCTCTTGCTAAAGACCTGCCGTGCAAATTTGCTACATATTGGAAAAGTGTCACCAGGAACTTGTGCTTCAAGTGCTCCGCAAGTGTACAACGTACCACTGAAAATGTGCAGCAAGTTAACAGACTAATGCCCTGTACACACGATAGGATTTTCCGACAATAAAACCGTAATTTTTTTTTAAGGATGTCGGCTCAAACTTGTCTTGCATACACACGATCACACAAATGTTGTCGGAAATTCCGAACGTCAAGAATGCGGTGATGTTCAACAGTTACGACGAGCCGAGAAAAATGAAGTTCAATAGCCAGTGAGGCTCTTCTGCTTGATTCCGAGCATGCGTGGGTTTTAGTGCAGAATTGTGTACACACTATCGGAAAATTTGAGAGCCTGCTCTCAAATATTTGTTGGCGGAAATTCCGCCAACAAATGTTCTATGGAGCCTACACACGGTCGGACTTTCCGACAACAAACGCACATCCAACATTTGTTGTCGGAAAATCCTATTGTGTGTACAGGGCATTGCGATTCAACACTGCCGCAAATTTGTGGCAAGTTATCCTTGTTATCTGTGACAGTGAATGGGAGTGTCTTTTTCATTATCAATCAGCTGCTGCAATTGTAATGTTCTAAAAAGGAACATGGACCTAGATATGGACCTTGAGATACAAGACTCCCAACACTGACCTGAGGGAACAAGGAATAACCATTGTACCAGAAGAGATGGGTTTACTGGATGAAAATCAGAAGTACCATGAATGCCAACATGTACTGTGACATACTGAAGAAGAGCATTATTCCCTCCCTTCAGAGACTGGGCCGCAGGGCAGTATTCCAACATGATAACCACCCCAAACACACCTCCAAGACCACCACTGCCTTGCTAAAGAAGCTGAGGGTAAAGGTGATGGACTGGCCAAGCATGTCTCCAGACCTAAACCCTATTGATCATCTGTGGGACATCCTCAAACGGAAGGTGGAGGAGCGCAAGGTCTCTAACATCTACCAGCTCCGTGATGTCATCATGGAGGAGGGGAAGAGGACTCCAGTGACAACCTGTGAAGCTCTGGTGACCTCCATACCCAAGAGGGTTAAGGGCAGTGCTGGAAAATAATGGTGGCCACACAAAATATTGACACTTTGGGCCCAATTTGGAGATTTTCACTTAGGGGTGTACTCACTTTTGTTGCCAGCGGTTTAGACATTAATGGCTGTGTGTTGAGTTATTTTGAGGGGACAGCAAATTTACACTGTTATACAAGCTGTACACTCACTACTTTACATTGTAGACAAGTGTCATTTCTTCAGTGTTGTCACATGAAAAGATAGAAGAAAAGATTTACACAAATATGACTGAGGGGTGTACTTTCTTTTGTGAGATATTGTATGTACGCACACACCCCCCTTGTGTCCACATCATGGCAGAAGAGAAAAGTTACCTTCAAAAAGATAATAGTTTGAGATAAAAGAAATAACAATGTATTGGGTGAAAATTTGAAACAGTCTCATACACTGTAGCTAAAATACGATTTCCTACTTTACAGTTATTTCCCATTATTATCTGTAAATACATTTATTATATCCTTTAGTTTAGCACTAGATTTATGTTTTTCAATATCTTGAAAGACAAGATAAATACTTAGATTCTATGTACACCTGACACCAAGACGATCTATTGCAGTGTGTTTAATACGGCTTTTGTTGCATGTTAGGATGTATTGCTGAGAGGCAATTCAAAAATAAATAAAAAAATCTTAAATGTTGATTGTACGTTCCACATAAAATTCTATTATAAAGACAAAAGCAGAAAAATAATAATTTTCTGGTTGTCAGCATTTTTAAGCCTTAACCACTTAAGGACCGGAAGGATTTGCCCCCTTAATGACTTAGTCCATTTTTTGCGATACGGAACTGCGTCACTTTAACTGACAAATGTCCTTTTTTTACCCACAAATAGAGCTTTCCTTTGGTGGTATTTGATCTCCTCTGTGGTTTTTATTTATTTTAAACAAAAAAAAGTGCGACAATTTCTTTTCAATTATTTATTTATTTTTTACCAGTAATGGCGGCGATCTGCGATTTTTAGCGGGACTGCGACATTGCGGCAGACAGATTTTTGGGACCATTTTTTTGGGACCATTGTCACTTATACAGCGATAAGTGCTAAAAATAGCCACTGATTACTGTATAAATGTCACTGGCAGGGAAGGGGTTAACACTAGGGGGCAATCAAGGGGTTAAATGTTCCCTAGGGAGATGTTTTTAACTGTGGGGGGGGGAGGGGACTGACTGGGAGTAGAGAGAGATCGCTGTTCCTGGTCACTAGGAACAACAGATCTCTCTCTACTTCCCTGACAGAACGGGGATCTGTTTGTTTACATACACAGATCCCTGTTCTGGCTCTCTGAGGAGCGATTGCGGGTGGCCAGCGAAACAAACAAGATATTTGGGGGGCACACCCTAAAAGATGCATTAAAGATGAACATCGCGGCCACTGGCCACGTGCATCGGCTCCGGCGTCGTGCCGCGGGCACACGCGCACCCTCGGGTTGCCACCTGTTCAGTTTTGACTCGGACAGTCCGGGTTTTGACACATGTGCCCGGGTTTTAACCTGCCAGAAACCCAGGCACATTCACGTTCAACAGTCCTGTGAAGAGTGGCCCCGGCGGCAACATCTAGAACGGCGATTCCCGTGCCCGCCATCAATGTTACACTGAGCCCATATCAATGATGGGCAGCGGGCACCCTGTGATTGGCTGAATGGGTCACGTGCAAGCGGCGGACACGAGGGTCTGTGATTGGCCCAGTGGAGCTTGTAGAGGTGGGGCTGGACCGTGGGTGATCGTGGCCGCCCAGAGTCCCGCCTCCCTGCCTGGCATGCGCTGTGTGTCTCCTCACTGAGGTCTATTTCTTATCTGCCCTCTCACCTCCTCTCTGTAAGCCACCCCCCTTCTCTGTCAGCTACCCCCCTCCTCTGTCAGCCACCCCCCTCCTCTGTCAGATACCCCCCTCCTCTGTCAGATACCCCCCTCCTCTGTCAGATACCCTTCCCCTCCTCTGTCAGATACCCCCCTCCTCTGTCAGATACCCCCCTCCTCTGTCAGATACCCCCCTCCTCTGTCAGCTACCCCCCTCCCCTGTCAGATACCCCCCTCCTTTGTCAGCTACCCCCTCCTCTGTCAGATACCCCCCTCCTCTGTCAGATACCCCCCTCCTCTGTCAGCTACCCCCCTCCTGTCAGCTACCCCCCTCCTCTGTCAGCTACCCCCCTCCTCTGTCAGCTACCCTTCCCCTCCTCTGTAAGCTACCCCCCTCCTCTGTCAGCTACCCCCCTCCTCTGTCAGCTACCCCCCCTCCTCTGTCAGATACCCTTCCCCTCCTCTGTCAGATACCCTTCCCCTCCTCTGTCAGCTACCTCCTCCTCTGTCAGCTACCCCCCTCCTCTGTCAGCTACCCCCCTCCTCTGTCAGATACCCCCCTCCTCTGTCAGATACCCTTCCCTTCCTCTCTCAGATACCCCCCCTCCTCCTCTGTCAGCTACCCCCTCCTCTGTCAGATACCCCCCTCCTCTGTCAGATACCCTTCCCCTCCTCTGTCAGCTACCCCCTCCTCTGTCAGATACCCCCCTCCTCTGTCAGATACCCTTCCCCTCCTCTGTCAGATACCCCCCTCCTCTGTCAGATACCCTTCCCCTCCTCTGTCAGATACCCCCCCTCCTCTGTCAGATACCCTTCCCCTCCTCTGTCAGATACCCCCTCCTCTGTCAGCTACCCCCCTCCTCTGTCAGATACCCCCCTCCTCTGTCAGATACCCTTCCCCTCCTCTGTCAGATACCCCCCTCCTCTGTCAGATACCCTTCCCCTCCTCTGTCAGATACCCCCCTCCTCTGTCAGATACCCTCCTCCTCTGTCAGATACCCCCCTCCTCTGTCAGATACCCCCCTCCTCTGTCAGATACCCTTCCCCTCCTCTGTCAGCTACCTCCTCCTCTGTCAGCTACCCCCCTCCTCTGTCAGATACCCCCCTCCTCTGTCAGATACCCTTCCCTTCCTCTTTTAGATACCCCCCCTCCTCTGTCAGCTACCCCCTCCTCTGTCAGATACCCCCCTCCTCTGTCAGATACCCTTCCCCTCCTCTGTCAGCTACCCCCTCCTCTGTCAGATACCCCCCTCCTCTGTCAGATACCCTTCCCCTCCTCTGTCAGATACCCCCCTCCTCTGTCAGATACCCTTCCCCTCCTCTGTCAGATACCCCCCCTCCTCTGTCAGATACCCTTCCCCTCCTCTGTCAGATACCCCCTCCTCTGTCAGCTACCCCCCTCCTCTGTCAGATACCCCCCTCCTCTGTCAGATACCCCCCTCCTCTGTCAGATACCCTTCCCCTCCTCTGTCAGATACCCCCCTCCTCTGTCAGATACCCTTCCCCTCCTCTGTCAGATACCCCCCTCCTCTGTCAGCTACCCCCCTCCTCTGTCAGATACCCCCTCCTTTGTAAGATACCCCCCCTCCTCTGTCAGATACCCTTCCCCTCCTCTGTCAGATACCCTTCCCCTCCTCTGTCAGCTACCTCCTCCTCTGTCAGCTACCCCCCTCCTCTGTCAGATACCCCCCTCCTCTGTCAGATACCCTTCCCTTCCTCTTTTAGATACCCCCCCTCCTCTGTCAGCTACCCCCTTCTCTGTCAGATACCCCCCTCCTCTGTCAGATACCCTTCCCCTCCTCTGTCAGCTACCCCCTCCTCTGTCAGATACCCCCCTCCTCTGTCAGATACCCTTCTCCTCCTCTGTCAGATACCCCCCTCCTCTGTCAGATACCCTTCCCCTCCTCTGTCAGATACCCTTCCCCTCCTCTGTCAGATACCCCCTCCTCTGTCAGATACCCCCCTCCTCTGTCAGATACCCCCCTCCTCTGTCAGATACCCTTCCCCTCCTCTGTCAGCTACCTCCTCCTCTGTCAGCTACCCCCCTCCTCTGTCAGATACCCCCCTCCTCTGTCAGATACCCTTCCCCTCCTCTGTCAGATACCCTTCCCCTCCTCTGTTAGATACCCCCCTCCTCTGTCAGCTACCCCCCTCCTCTGTCAGATACCCCCCTCCTCTGTCAGATACCCTTCCCCTCCTCTGTCAGATACCCCCCCTCCTCTGTCAGCTACCCCCCTCCTCTGTCAGATACCCCCCTCCTCTGTCAGATACCCTTCCCCTCCTCTGTCAGCTACCCCCTCCTCTGTCAGATACCCCCCTCCTCTGTCAGATACTCTTCCCCTCCTCTGTCAGCTACCTTCTCCTCTGTCAGCTACCCCCCTCCTCTGTCAGATACTCCCCTCCTCTGTCAGATACCCCCCTCCTCTGTCAGATACCCTTCCCTTCCTCTCTCAGATACCCCCCCTCCTCTGTCAGCTACCCCCTCCTCTGTCAGATACCCCCCTCCTCTGTCAGATACCCTTCCCCTCCTCTGTCAGCTACCCCCTCCTCTGTCAGATACCCTTCCCCTCCTCTGTCAGATACCCCCCCTCCTCTGTCAGCTACCCCCCTCCTCTGTCAGATACCCCCCTCCTCTGTCAGATACCCTTCCCCTCCTCTGTCAGATACCCCCTCTCCTCTGTCAGCTACCCCCCTCCTCTGTCAGATACCCCCCTCCTCTGTCAGATACCCCCCCTCCTCTGTCAGATACCCTTCCCCTCCTCTGTCAGATACCCTTCCCCTCCTCTGTCAGATACCCTTCCCCTCCTCTGTCAGCTACCCCCTCCTCTGTCAGATACCCCCCTCCTCTGTCAGATACTCTTCCCCTCCTCTGTCAGCTACCTCCTCCTCTGTCAGCTACCCCCCTCCTCTGTCAGATACCCCCCTCCTCTGTCAGATACCCCCCTCCTCTGTCAGATACCCTTCCCCTCCTCTGTCAGATACCCCCCTCCTCTGTCAGCTACCCCCCTCCTCTGTCAGATACCCCCCTCCTCTGTCAGATACCCTTTCCCTCCTCTGTCAGATACCCCCTCCTCTGTCAGATACCCTTCCCCTCCTCTGTCAGATACCCTTCCCCTCCTCTGTCAGATACTCCCCTCCTCTGTCAGATACTCTTCCCCTCCTCTGTCAGCTACCTCCTCCTCTGTCAGCTACCCCCCTCCTCTGTCAGATACCCCCCTCCTCTGTCAGATACCCTTCCCCTCCTCTGTCAGATACCCCCCTCCACTGTCAGCTACCCCCTCCTCTGTCAGATACCCCCCTCCTCTGTCAGATACCCTTCCCCTCCTCTGTCAGATACCCTTCCCCTCCTCTGTCAGATACCCTTCCCCTCCTCTGTCAGATACCCCCTCCTCTGTCAGATACCCTTCCCCTCCTCTGTCAGATACCCTTCCCCTCCTCTGTCAGCTACTCCCCTCCTCTGTCAGCTACCCCCCTCCTCTGTCAGCTATCGCCCCTCCTCTGTCAGCTACCCTTCCCCTCCTCTGTCAGCTACCCCCCCTCCTCTGTCAGATACCCCCCTCCTCTGTCAGCTACCCCCCTCCTCTGTCAGCTACCCCCCCTCCTCTGTCAGTTACCCTTCCCCTCCTCTGTCAGCTACCCCCCTCCTCTGTCAGCTACCCCCCTCCTCTGTCAGCTACCCCCCATCTCTGTCAGCTACCCCCTCCTCTGTCAGCTACCCCCTCCTCTGTCAGCTACCCCCCTCTTCTGTCAGCTAGCCCCCCTCCTCTGTCAGCTACCCCCCTCCTCTGTCAGCTACCCCCCTCCTCTGTCAGCTACCCTTCCCCTCCTCTGTAAGCCACCCCCCTTCCTCTGTCAGCTACCCCCCTCCTCTGTCAGCTACCCTCCCCCCTCTGTCAGCTACCCTTCCCCTCCTCTGTCAGCTACCTCCTCCTCTGTCAGCTACCCCCCTCCTTTGTCAGCTACCCCCCCTCCTCTGTCAGCTACCCCCCTCCTCTGTCAGATACCCCCCCTCTGTCAGCTACCCCCCTCCCCTGTCAGCTACCCCCCCGTCAGCTACCCCCCCTCTGTCAACTACCCCCCTCTGTCAGATACCCCCCTCCTCAGTCATCTACCTGCACTCCTCTGTCAGCTACCCCTGCTCCTCTGTCAGCTACCCCCCTCTGTCAGCTACCCCCCTCCTCAGTCAGCTACCCGCCTCCTCTGTCAGCTACCCCCACTCCTCTGTCAGCTACCCCCCGTCAGCTTACCCCCTCCTCTGTCAGCTACCCTTCTCTATCAGCTACCCTCCCCCTCCCCAGTCAGCTACCCCCCTCCTCTGTCAGCTACCTGCCCTGTCAACTACCCCCCGTCAGCTACCCCCCCTCTTCTGTCAGCTACCCCCCTCCTCTGTCAGCTACCCCCCCTCCTCTGTCAGCTACCCCCCCCTCCTCTGTCAGCTACCCCCCTCTGTCAGCTACCCTTCCCCTCCTCTGTCAGCTACCCCCAAACAGCACGCACCCCCCTTCTTCCCCCGCTCCCGTGGGGCTAATGTCCTGCAGCCGGGTCACACTGCACTGTCTGTCTGTGCGCTCTCTCTCCCACCCAGCCACCATCGCCAATGCCGCCAGAGACAGTGAATGGAGGGCCACTGGTCGGGGTCCTAGCAAACAGGGACGCATTTGCAGCAGAAAGCATGGTATTACAGACTACGCCCCCTAACAGGTTCACACACACACATTTTTGCAGCGGCTTCTGGAAGGTAAGGGTTTTTTTTTCTCGCTGTAATGGAGGTCTCTATTGGAGGGCCACAGGCACTGTCTGATATTTAATCTATTATTTCCTTCTCTATTTGTGGGGTGCTTGTGGATTGCTTTGAATTTTTTTTGGCTTTTTTTGTATTTAAAAGCTGATTGAAAGGGTTGTAGAATGTACAGTGCCACTTTGTGAACAGTTTATATGGGATTGGGTTCAGTAGAGCTGATTCAGGTTTTTGGATGGAGGTACACTATCCTACTGACACCGTCCACTGCTCTACTGACACCATCCACTGCCCTACTGACACCGTCCACTGCTCTACTGACACCGTCCACTGCTCTACTGACACCATCCACTGCCCTACTGACACCATCCACTGCCCTACTGACACCATCCACTGCTCTACTGACACCATCCACTGCTCTACTGACACCGTCCTCTGCTCTACTGACACCGCCCACTGCTCTACTGACACCGTCCACTGCTCTACTGACACCGTCCACTGCTCTACTGACACCGTCCACTGCCCTACTGACACCGTCCACTGCTCTACTGACACCGTCCTCTGCTCTACTGACACCATCCACTGCTCTACTGACACCGTCCACTGCTCTACTGACACCGTCCACTGTCCTACTGACACCATCCACTGCTCTACTGACACCGTCCTCTGCTCTACTGACACCATCCACTGCACTACTGACACCGTCCTCTGCTTTACTGACACCGTCCACTGCTCTACTGACACCGTCCACTGCTCTACTGACACCGTCCACTGCTCTACTGACATTGTCCTCTGCTCTACTGACACCATCCACTGCACTACTGACACCGTCCACTGCTCTACTGACACCGCCCACTGCTCTTCTGACACCGTCCTCTGCTCTACTGACACCGCCCACTGCTCTACTGACACCATCCACTGCTCTACTGACACCGTCCACTGCCCTACTGACACCGTCCACTGCCCTACTGACACCATCCACTGTTCTACTGACAACGTCCACAGTTCTACTGACACCATCCACTGCCCTACTGACACCGTCCACTGCTCTACTGACACCGTCCACTGCCCTACTGACACCGTCCACTGCTCTACTGACACCATCCACTGGTCTACTGACACTGTCCACTGCTCTACTGACACCGTCTACTGTTCTACTGACAATGTCCACTGCCTACTGACACCATCCACTGGTCTACTGACACTATCCACTGGTCTACTGACACCGTCCACTGTTCTACTGACACCATCCACTGCTCTACTGACACCATCCACTGGTCTACTAACACCGTCCACTGCTCTACTGACACCGTCCACTGCTCTTCTGACACCATCCACTGGTCTACTGACACCGTCCACTGTTCTACTGACAACGTCCACTGCTCTACTGACACCGTCCACTGCTCTACTGACACCATCCACTGGTCTACTGACATCGTCCACTGCTCTACTGACACCATCCACTGGTCTACTGACACCGTCCACTGTTCTACTGACAACGTCCACTGTTCTACTGACACCATCCACTGGTCTACTGACACCATCCACTGGTCTACTGACATCGTCCACTGCTCTACTGACACCATCCACTGCTCTACTGACACTGTCCACTGCCCTACTGACACCGTCCACTGCCCTACTGACACCGTCCACTGGCCTACTGACACCGTCCACTGCCCTACTGACACCGTCCACTGCTCTGCTGACACCGTCCACTGCCCTACTGACACAGTCCACTGCCCTTCTGACACAGTCCACTGCCCTACTGACACAGTCCACTGCCCTACTGACACCGTCCACTGCCCTACTGACACCGTCCTCTGCTCTACTGACACCGTCCACTGCCCTACTGACACCGTCCACTGCTCTACTGGCACCGCCCACTGCTCTACTGACACTGTCCACTGCCCTACTGACACCGTCCACTGCCCTACTGACACCGTCCACTGCTCTACTGACACCGTCCACTGCCCTACTGACACCGTCCACTGCCCTACTGACACCGTCCACTGCCCTACTGGCAACGTCCACTGCCCTACTGACACCGTTCACTGCTCTACTGACACCATCCACTACTCTACCGACACAGCCCACTGCCCTACTGACACCGTCCACTGTCCTACTGACACCGTCCACTGCTCTACTGACACCATCCACTGCCCTAATGACACCGTCCTTTGCTCTACTGACACCATCCACTGTTCTACTGACACCGTCCAATACCCTACTGACACCGTCCACTGTTCTACTGACACCGTCCACTGTTCTACTGCCACCGTTCACTGCTCTACTGACACCGTCCAATACCCTACTGACACCATCCACTGTTCTACTGACACCGTCCAATACCCTACTGACACCGTCCACTGTTCTACTGACATGTCCACTGCTCTACTGACACCATCCACTGTTCTACTGACACCGTCATCTGCTCTACTGACATCGTCCAATACCCTACTGACACCGTCCAATACCCTACTAACACCATCCACTGTTCTACTGACACCGTCCAATACCCTACTGACACCGTCCACTGTTCTACTGACACCGTCCACTGTTCTACTGACACCGTCCAATACCCTACTGACACCGTCCACTGTTCTACTGACACGTCCACTGCTCTACTGACACCATCCACTGCCCTACTGACACCATCCACTGTTCTACTGACACCGTCCAATACCCTACTGACACCGTCCACTGTTCTACTGACACCGTCCACTGCTCTACTGACACCATCCACTGCCCTAATGACACCGTCCTTTGCTCTACTGACACCATCCACTGTTCTACTGACACCGTCCAATACCCTACTGACACCGTCCACTGTTCTACTGACACCGTCCACTGTTCTACTGCCACCGTTCACTGCTCTACTGACACCGTCCAATACCCTACTGACACCATCCACTGTTCTACTGACACCGTCCAATACCCTACTGACACCGTCCACTGTTCTACTGACATGTCCACTGCTCTACTGACACCATCCACTGTTCTACTGACACCGTCATCTGCTCTACTGACATCGTCCAATACCCTACTGACACCGTCCAATACCCTACTAACACCATCCACTGTTCTACTGACACCGTCCAATACCCTACTGACACCGTCCACTGTTCTACTGACACCGTCCACTGTTCTACTGACACCGTCCAATACCCTACTGACACCGTCCACTGTTCTACTGACACGTCCACTGCTCTACTGACACCATCCACTGCCCTACTCACACAGTCCACTGTTCTACTGACACCATCCACTGCCCTACTGACACCGTCCACTGCTCTACTAACACCGTCCTCTGCTCTACTGACACCATCCACTGTTCTACTGACACCTTCCACTGCCCTACTGACACCGTCCACTGTTCTACTGACAACGTCCACTGTTCTACTGACACCATGCACTGCTCTACTAACACCATCCACTGCTCTACTGACACCGTCCACTGCCCTACTGACACCGTCCACTGCCCTACTGACACCATCCACTGTTCTACTGACAACGTCCACAGTTCTACTGACACCATCCACTGCCCTACTGACACCGTCCACTGCTCTACTGACACCGTCCACTGCCCTACTGACACCGTCCACTGCTCTACTGACACCATCCACTGGTCTACTGACACTGTCCACTGCTCTACTGACACCGTCTACTGTTCTACTGACACCGTCCACTGTTCTACTGACACCATCCACTGCTCTACTGACACCATCCACTGGTCTACTAACACCGTCCACTGCTCTACTGACACCGTCCACTGCTCTTCTGACACCATCCACTGGTCTACTGACACCGTCCACTGTTCTACTGACAACGTCCACTGCTCTACTGACACCGTCCACTGCTCTACTGACACCATCCACTGGTCTACTGACATCGTCCACTGCTCTACTGACACCATCCACTGGTCCACTGACACCGTCCACTGTTCTACTGACAACATCCACTGTTCTACTGACACCATCCACTGGTCTACTGACACCGTCCACTGGTCTACTGACAACGTCCACTGCTCTACTGACACCATCCACTGCTCTACTGGCTGACAGTGTCCACTTTTAAGGTAGTTTCATATTTTAACTGACATTTCTTTTAATAATTCAATCATATTTTATGGGTACACGAATGCTTTTGTTTTATTTAACCATGCCCCTTAATTGTTAATGCAATTTGGCCACAGCCACTGTTCACTGTAGCACACCTCATTGCTTCTCTCTTTGGGGAACCCAAAAGGTGTCCCAGATAATTTACAATCCTATAGCGTGTACTACAAAAAAATTGCTGTAGACCGTGAAAGTGTTTATGTTTGGCTTGAAGAAAAGGTGGCAACCTTAGCGCGCGCCCCCTTTTGCTCTTAAAGTGCCCGACATACACCTATGACGATTTGCACAACCATGCCAACCTGCTACAGTGTAATGACGGCAGGGTTACTAGTAATGAAATGAATAAAGTGATCAGCGTGAGTTTCTGAAGTGGTGAGTGATTAAATAAATTAACAATAAGTGAAATCTATCCAAAAAATCTAATAAGTAATAGAGTTCAAAATTACCAAAAGATAATAATAAAAAATGTCATACAAATGTCCAAACAAGTGAAAGTGAAATAAATCTTCTAAGAAATGGACACAAATTCTTCTTAATATAAGTCTTTGTGACTTCACAAACACTTAATGCTCACAGAGCCCTTTCCTCCATCAGGAGTATAGTAAGCTTCATGAATATCCTGTGGTAGGAGCAGGGAAAACGACACACGGATCTCCAATTGGTGATCATATAAAGGGTTCTGAATGCAGGTGATGATCTGCCGGGCTCCCTCTGCCATAAACTAAATTTTCCTCCAGGCCTCACAATGACACAGTTAACATCTGGTACCAACCATTAAAGTGGATCCTTACATAAAAGTAGATAAAAACAGGCTTGTGCAGTGCAAAACACGATTCTTACGTCACTTCCGGTATGCTCGAACATCCGACCACGCTCCAACGCGTTACGTCATGGCACAGGACTTCATCAGGGGAACCGGATTGGTTGTTGGACAACTCTATTTATGTCCAGAAACAGGACGTGTGTTAGAGGCCATTTTGTTGGAGAAAATGTCTCCAACATAGCAGCGGCCATTTTCTAGGCAGGTAAAGATAGACTATAGCGGTCATTTTCTTGGAGTAAGTATGAACGGCCATTTTATTGGAGAAACCGTCTCCACTATAACGGCGGCCATTTTATAGGTTGGTGAAGGAAAACTACGACGATAGTATACTGGTGTTCATGACTACGCCACCAAGGCATCTAGTAGTTCAATAGAGATGGCAAAAGTATAAAATTTTAATGTGGCGAAGAATGTAAATGTATACAAATGAAATCGTAAACAACGATATATGGCATTGATGTGATGGAGAGACTAAAAGTATAAATACAAAGCTCTCCATCCTAAAACATAATAAGGATCTAAAAAATGGATCTTAAGAATATAATTGAGCCATAAACATGGCTAAATCAAATACATGATGGTACGAGTCTATGAATTAAAATGGATGACTCAATAATATAAAAAACTCGATACTATAAAAAATGAAGACGAGAAGTAAATAGCATGCCGGAAATGAGGTAATAAGCATACAGTAACCAGTACATATAGAGTGAAGATTAAAAATTACTTAAAAAACAGTTCAAATCAAATTCAACATTAAGGCCATCTGGTGTAAGAGTATGTAAGGTGTGTATCCATTTAGATTCTTTTGGCTAATGGATGTGACCTTATTTGCCCCCCTCCATGGTCTGTTGTATTTCTCAATGCCCCAAAATAGTAAATGTTTGGAGTCATTGTTATGGACCTGTGCAAAATGTCTAGATACATTATGTTTCGGGAAGTCTTTTACAATGTTCTGGACATGTTCCCTAATCCTGACCATGAGAGGTCTCTTTGTTCTTCCCACATACTGTAAATTACAGCTGCATTGGAGGACATATACTACACCCTCAGTATGACAGCTAATAAATTCTTTAATGGGGTAACTTTGTCCAGTGTTGGTGGATACAAACTCTGTGCGTTTCAATTGTGGCTTCTTAGAATGTTGACAAGCGAAACAATATTTACAAGGAAAAAATCCTTTTCCAATGAAGAAAGTGTAACCCCTAGTTGGGGGAGGTTCAATAACGTTCTTCACAATGATGTCTCTCAAAGTTGGTGCTCTCTTGTATACTATATTAGGTTTGTCAGGGAGAATACTATTACGGTGTCTGTCACTCTTCAATACATGCCAATGCCTTTTTATTTGTTTTTCTATTTCTCTGTGTAGCACTGGCATTTTTGCCTACTAATGCAATGTAATGTGAAAGTATGGACAATGCATATATTGATATTTGGCTCCCTCCAGTGGCGAAAAATGTGAATAGACTTCTTTAATTTCACACTCAAGGCTTCGCAGAGCCTAACAGGAAGTGACCTGATGTTTACTTTGTGGGAAGACTGACCTACCCACAATGCCCACCTGCCCAAGAACACATAGTGACTGAAGTGCATGCTGGGTAGGGTATAAAAGGAGGATCAGGGCCATTTTCTTTCTCTTCTGGACACGTGGCCTGCCTGCCGGGATCATGGGGGAGGTATTCCAGAGAGTCTACACCAACTGCAGAGCGGAACGACCAGTGTCTCTGTTTTACACCTGTGTGCTGCAGAGACAGTGTGACAGGGTCGGGAAGGTTCCAGAGACACCTGACGGGGCCATCAGAGGGTCCCGGTCATCTTACGGAACAGAGACAGCGTGACGGTCCTGGCTGCAAGCAGGACAGAGACAACAGGAACAGAGGTTTCCTACTCTTTCAGGGCTGATTTGGTGAGAGGGCTGCTGCCCATAATTCTTAACGCACTTTTGTACACTTAGACCCATACATCAGTGTCACTCGAACCTGCAGTTCCACGGAAAAGGTCCTATCCTATTAGACTGAGTTTAAGCAGGCCTCAAGCCTGTACTCCGCTAAGAAATGACACTGCAGGGTTTAGAGACAACTACATCGGAAGCAGTTTTAAGTGTGCTATACCACAAGAAAAGTTACACCAATTACTCTACACTATCTTTGTCTGATAAACCTCCTGGATTACAATACAATAGCTAGCAGAAGACAGAAGACTACATCTTTTATCGCAAGGCCTTGCATTCAATCACAATAAGGAAGGACTGTATTATAAGACAGGGGGAGCTCCTTAGCAACTGTGTTGTGCTGGGTGAATAACTTTACATTACTGTGTTTATTACAGCGTGCTGGAAGTGGTAAGGTACTCAGAGTCAAGACATTGTCATCCTGAGCATTGGTCCCACTTGGAGACGCGCCTGAGAGGGTCATCCAAGACTCACTGTGCTGTCGTATTACGTTTGTGTGACGGTACAGCATTGTAATTATTGTTTTATGCCAGTTCCAGTAAAGAACACATTCTGGTTAATTACAATTGGTGTGAAGCGTTGTTCCTTTTCCCTACAGGTGGAACAACGGATACCCAAGGTAATGGTAGGGGTACACTATCATTATATTGTACGTTGTGTGATTATCCTTTGTTGCTAGCTTCACACCAACACTGCACCACAGCTGTGTCAAGGGGACTGAGCCAAGTATTGGGGGCGTAAGAGCAGAGTACAGGCCCGATTTGAACCAGCAGCTCCTTCGGAGGTAATTGCTACATTTGTATTGGATATTATAGTTCAGTACTAGAAAAGGAGCTTCAAATGTTCGTTGATGGTTATTTTTATTCTGCAACATTGTTGTTCTATCCAGATTCTTGATATTATCTATCTGATTTTGTATAAATTCTTCGGTGTAGCCTTTGTCCTTAAACCTGTTACCTATAAATGTTGCTTAGGTTAAGAAGTCTTGTTCATTAGTGCAATTTCTCTTGATCCTTGGGTTGCTAGTAAATTTACCTGCCAAGTATAGTTGCCTTGGCCAATTGATAGGAGATTAATTGATTCCACCCTAATTCTGGAATTGCTGCACTTCTCTCTTCTGTCACTAGATAGCCGGTTATCTGGTGGCATTAGATAAGACAAGGGCATTGCAAGGACAGAAATTATTAATAGATGGCGTGTCTCAGCCAATGGGCAGGGATTTTCTTGGGTCCCTTGGCCTGCTGGGAGAACCTATTTATTCAGGTGATCGGGGTTCTGTGCCACCTTTGTGCTGCTAGGCCAGAGCCTGAGGCCTATCCCAGTGACATCTGGCTGCTAGGCTGTCTGAGGGCCTATCCAGAAGCAAAAGAGCAGCGCAGGGTTGGGATTGCGGATTGCAGTCCAACCAAAAGTAAGCCGGCGAACCTGTCGTGGTTGAAGGTAGAGGGGAACCTGTCGCCACTAAGGAACCACAGTGAGTATCTGAAGCAAGTACCCGAGCAGTATTCTCACCAACCGGGGATGGTGAAGAATTGGGAAACTTCAGCAGGTGTCAAGCCAGGGACCCAGCCAGCGGAGGTGACGCTTGCAGAACAGCCTTGTGGGCCAAGCCAGGGACTGAGCAGACCAGTGGGGTGTAGCTTGAGGAGTATCTGTGAGTGCCAAACTAGGGACCCAGCAGGGACGTGGGGGTGACGCTTGAGGAAGATACTGAGTGAGAAGATTTGAAGAGCACATAGGATCCAGTGGCAGTGGGTCAGCGGGTCTAGGTGATAGACTCGGAGCTCAGTTGATCGAAGATCTAAGGAGGAGACTGTGGAGGAAGTGAAAGAGTTCATTGCAACCTTTGTTAGAAACTGTTCAAAATTGTTGCCATAGGAGACAGCGTGTCTACACATGCAGATGTGGTGTCTGGCTAGATACCTTTTCCCTGCATGGCTGTCTGTCTATAGAAGTCTCGGAGTCTGCTAACTAACATTGCAACTACTAAGGGTGTCCTGGCCCTAACCCTCTCTCCCACAGTTCTGTTTAAGAGAAAATAAATCTCTTTGCATTCAAGAAATGCATGGTGCCCATTAATCTATCTTACATTGCACCCACCATGCCCCCTAACCCATTCTACATAGAAGGATGTCATTAGATAGGCCTGGACAGGCCCGGTACTTGGCTACATGTAATTGATGGCTTAATACAGAAGAAAATATGGGACTTGTCCCCAATCCATTGTGGAATTATATATATTGAAGTAGGTGAGGGTATGACTTGTGCTGTAACCTAGTAGGTCTGTGATGTTCGAAGGAATTGCAGACTATAAAGACTTTGATGACAGTATTGAAACCATGCTGAAACTGAGAACTATAGCTGTAGCTGTAATTGCCATCTAGCCGTTTGCTTTTCAGGAGGGGACCTAAGTGGGGATGTCTGTGTACTCAGGTGAGAGATAAGTGTGGTAGGGTTGGACATAATTGGGGTTGAGTTATGGAAGATAGATAGCAGGATCCTTTTGATAAATGTTTAGACTAATTTCCTATCTTTTGCATGTATTAATACAGTAGGTGTGGTGATAATAGGCTTTCAGAAGAATTCTAAACCACCCAGCATCCCTGTCAGATACCATCATTCAATGTATCAGAGGATGGTAACTAATGTTATAATTTGGGGTGAAGGACCAGTGTGTGAATCACAACGATTGCTGTTATCAGTGGCCTTGGAGTTTTTGTACTAGCTGGGGGTTCTCGCACTGGCTCGGAGATATCGTACTGGCTGGGAGTTTTTTTGCAAGGGTTGCAGTGGTTGAAGTGAAAACAAAGAAGGGAGAAGGATTGGATCATGGACCAGTAGCAATCGGCCAGGCGCCAGCTCAGCTCAGCCTTACCTGTAGTGTGTGGTTGCGCCCATCCCATGCATTACCACTCAGACAGCACTGAAGGCAGCCAGAGCCAGGATAGGCGAGCCAGCTATAGCCCCGGTCAGCCCCCCCCTCCCGACGCCACTGTCTGGAACCATGAAAGAATTTCAAAACCTTGTCATGTGAGCAGGGCTGGTACAGGAGGGGGGGGCACCTGCCCTGGGCGGTGTCTTAATCCGTGGTAATGGGGGAGCGGTGGGAGCTTCTGCCACTTCTCCTGCCTGTCATCTTCTCTCCTGTTACTGCTTAATGAATGGATTCCCCCAACTCCTTGTTCCAGCAACTTCCACTCTGCCTTATCTCAACTGCACCACCATCATTCCTCTCCTTCAAAGCTCCCCTCCCCCTGTCGGCTTGTTCTTCTTCCTGGTCAGGTCACTTCAGTCTTCCTTGTTGATCACTTTCACTTTGTTCGGTGTTCTAGCAAAACAGCCAATTCATTGAGATCTCCAATCATGTCACTTCTGGTTACTGTAAACCATCAGTAATTGGAGATTTCGATGAATTGCTGTTTGACACAACACCGACAACCGTGTGCACTTCCATGCCCTGTAGTAATCCATCCAAAATCTTCACGTACTCCGGTACGTGAAGATTTTGTTTTTTTGAGAGAACAGCGGGTAAGGAGAAAAAAGTTGTTGCCACCTTGGAGGCGGCCATTTTGTTCGTTTGTATCTGAGCAGACTAACAATGTCCGGTCATAATAGCGTGTACCGGAGTGTACACGATTGCGGGTGTTGTGTCAAGACAGCAATTTATCAAAATCTCCAATTAATGAGGGCTTACAGTTACTGTAAGTGACGTGATTGGGGATCTCGATGAATTGGCTATTTTGATAGAACACCGGCTCATCTCACCAGCATGTCTCTTTCCCTGCCCTGCACAATGGTAAGTCAGCACAGATTCTACTGTTCACATTAACCCTTCACCTTCTTCTATCAGCTGTCCCGTCCATAAATGTGCACTGCACGTCCTACAATCTCTGGTCCCAGCTCTGGACATTCCACACAGCCGTTTAGCTGACACCTTTTCCATTACAGTTTACTTCTCTACTAAATGTCCTGTCCTTATGCAGCCTTAACACTTTCCCCGCAGTTCTTCACTCTGCTCTTCATTAAAACATACTCTTACTACCCAGACGCCCCCCCAACACACACATACACTTTTTCACTCTTTCTTATCCCTAAAAACCAGTCTGCTGCGGTTTGACCGCAGTGTGATTGTATGTGCGGTTTTAGGTGCGCTCCAAATACAGGTTTTTCATGAAAGCACATCAAAGTCCTGCATGATGCATCTTTGATGCCCTTTCAGAAAATGCGCTGTGTAATAAAATTTATTGGGAGCGTACCTAAAACCGCACATACAATCACACTGTGGCAAAACCGCAGCGCACCGGAGTGATTCTCTATAAGGCAAGGTTCACACCTGTGCATGTTAGCCACATAATTGTGGCTTTCCTGACACACACAGAAACTCACTGTCCATTAGTAGATGTTCATTTTCCATTAATTGTTAAAGGCATACCTCCCAACCATCCCAGATTCGCCGGGACTGTACCGGAATTTCAAGTAAATCCCAGTGTCCCGTGAATCCAGGCTGCGTCCCGCAGAGGAGCCTAGTACCGTAAGGAGTTGCCCTGTAGTGATCCATCCTTCCTGCATTCCATGCCCTGTAGTGATCCATCCTTCCTGCATTCCATACCCTGTAGTGATCCATCCTTCCTGCATTCCATGCCCTGTAGTGATTCATCCTTCCTGCCTTCCATGCCCTGTAGTGATTCATCCTTCCTACCTTCCATGCCCTGTAGTGATCCATCTTTCCTACCTTCCATGCCCTGTAGTGATCCATCCTTCCTGCATTCCATGCCCTGTAGTGATCTATCCTTCCTGCATTCCATGCCCTGTAGTGATCCATCCTTCCTGCCTTCCATGCCCTGTAGTGATCCATCCTTCCAGCCTTCCATGCCCTGTAGTGACCCATCCTTCTTGCCTTCCAAGCCCTGTAGTGACCCATCCTTCCAGCCTTCCATGCCCTGTAGTGATCTATTCTTCCTACCTTCCATGCCCTGTAGTGATCCATCCTTCCTGCCTTCCATGCCCTGTAGTGATCCATCCTTCCTGCTTTCCATGCCCTGTAGTGATCCATCCTTCCAGCCTTCCATGCCCTGTAGTGATCCATCCTTCCTGCTTTCCATGCCCTGTAGTGATCCATCCTTCCTGCCTTCCATGCCCTGTAGTGATCCATCCTTCCTGCTTTCCATGCCCTGTAGTGATCCATCCTTCCTGCTTTCCATGCCCTGTAGTGACCCATCCTTCCTGCCTTCCATGACCTTTAGTGGCACAGGAATCAAAGCATATTTTATAGGTACAAGGAAGCCCAGGTTTTGGTTAACCACGGCTCTTAAGCCCCTTTCACTATCATGTGTGACCACACACACTTTTTGCTGCTGGTCACTTTCTTACTAAAATGTTCCTCATTCTCAAGTTCAAAAGTCAGGAGGTATGGTTAAAGCCCCCCCCCCCCCCCCCACACACACACACACACACACACACACACACACACACACACACATCTGCTAACATGCATTTTCACAAGCTCCAAGCTACATAGTGTCTGAAAAGTTAAGCATTGGGGGTCTGTTTAGTGCCTTGGTATTTCACCAAAGCCCCCCAACAAGGCTGTTGAAAATGTAAGAAAAAAACAAAAATAGTCAAATTATAAAAACTATATAACATTTTTTTTTAAATAAATATTTAAGGGCTTGTTCACATGTTTTGGTCTCTAAAGATGTAATGAAAAACTCAAGCGCTGAAATGAAAATAAATAATAATCAAATTGTTATAATGTGATAGAAACTAAAAATTAAGCTGCAATCAATCGTGAGTGTTCAGACACCATTAAGTGAAATATTAATAAAAATTATTGATGCGCTCTAATTTGAACTATCAACTTGTGTGCAACTCACTATAAAAATTATATATTGTGCACAAATCCAAACATCAAAAATATTCCAGAGATATGATTAGTGAGAACGTGATAATTCCAATAATCAACAACTACCACTTTAGTGAATAGTGCATGAGAATATTAATAATAAACAGAGGCGGCTCTCTAATTAGGCAAATTAGGCGGCGGCGTCATCCCTCCTGCACCCCACTGCCAGCTTTCTACCTCCCCACCCCCATCATCCCCCCTGCACCCCACTGACAGCTTCCTACCACCTTACCTCCATCATCTTCATCCCCACTGCCAGCTTCCTACCACCCCACCCCCATCATCTTTATCCCCCCTGTACCCCACTGCCAGCTTCCTACCAGCCCACCCCCGTCATCTTCATCCCCCCTGTACCCCTCTGCCAGTTTCCTACCCCCCACCCCTCTGTCATCTTCATCCCCTTGTACCCTACTGCTGACATCCTACCACCTCATCCTTTGTGATCAGCATCCCCATCATTCCTCTGTATCCCACTTCTGGCATCCTACCACCCCATCCCCTGTCATCATCATCTTAATCCCTTCTGGTACTCCACTTCCAGCTTCCTACCACCCCACCCCCTGTCATCATCACCCCCCCCCCCATACCCCACCTCTGACATCCTACCGTCCTGCCTTCTGTCATCAAAATCCCCATCTTCCCCATGTACCCCATCTCTAGCATACACCACCCTACCCGTTATCATCATCCTTATCTTCCCCCCTTTACCCCACTGTCAGCCACCTACCAACCTACATCCTGTCATCATTATCTCCATCCTTATCATAATCCCCCTGTGCCTGGTGTCCTACCACCCCACCCTCTGTAATCTTCATCCCCCTGTACCCCACTGCCAGCTTCTTACCACCCCACCCCTGTCATCATTCCACCTGTATCTCATTGCCAGTTTCCTACCACCCCACCCCCTGTAATCTTCATCCCCCTTTACCCTACTGCCAGCTCCCTACCACCCCACCCACTGTCATCATCATCATCATCATCATCCTCATACCCCACCTCTGATATCCTACCACCCTGCCCCCTGTCATCAACATCCTCATCATCCCCCTGTACCCCACCTCTAGCATCCAACCCCCATCATCATCCCCCCTGTACCCCACCTCTAGCATCCAACCATCCTACCCCCATCATCATCCCCCCTGTACCCCACTGCCAGCTTCCTACCCACCCACTGTCATCATTATGCCCCTTTGCTGACCTCCTTCCCCTTTTTCATCAACATGCCCATCTTCCCTCTCTACCCCACCTCTGCCATCCTACCACCCCACCCCCCTCTTTATCATCCCCATCATCCCCCTGTACCCCACCTCTGGCATCCTACCACCCTATCTCCTGTCATTATCATCCTCATCCCTCCTGTACCCCACCTCTGGCATCCTATCACCCTACCCTTTATCCTTATAGGGAAGATATGATCTCAGCCTCTTACCCCAATGCTGCCACCATCGTCCCAAACTGCATACTGTCATCCAACCAACTGTACCCCAGCAGTTGCATTACACACCACAATACTGCCCTGCCACCCAGCGAGAGGTAATGATGTACTGTAACCTCTGGCAAACAATCAGTGAGTAATCATTAGCAACCAATCAGTGAGTGATAATGATAAGCAGTAACCTATAGCAACCAATCAGTGAGCAGTAACAATGCGCAGTAACCTCTATCAACCAATCAATGTGCAGTAATGATGTGCAATAACCTCTAGCAACCAATGGGTGGGCAGTAATGATGTGCGTTACCTCTAGCACCAATCATTGAGTGGTAATATTGTGCAGTAACCTCTAGCAACCAATCAGTGAGCAGTAATGATGTGCACTAACCTCTAACAACCAATCAGTGAGTTTGGAGCAATCAGTGAGTGTGAACCAGACTTTTATGTGTACATTATTAAAGTGTTTTTTTTAGAAAAGCCTATGTGCATGTTTGTTTTTTGGGATATTGGGGTGGAGAGCAAAATTGCTAGGGGTCTATCGCTTGAGTTATTTTTCCCATTATGGGAGTAAGTAGGGCCTTATGTCTAAGATTTGCCTAAGGCCTCACAAAGCCTAGAGCCGCCTCTGATAATAAACCATTTATAAATAAAAATAAAATGTGATTGGTTGCAAAATTTAAAAAAAAAAAAATGACTGGGAGGAAGAAGAAGAAAGCAGTTAAAAATATATATATAAATATATATAATGAAATATTCCTCTATCAATATTCATCCATTAGTCCATCAACCAATTGCATTCAGCCTGATAGTTAAGCTCCAAACATAAATAGCTTGAAAGTGTCTTTTCCAAGTTAAGAGTAAATAATTGATGGCTTTCTTATAAACTCAATATAAACCATTCATGTGAGAGAAAATAAAGACATCATTGCCCAATGATCAGATAAGGAACACAGAAGAGAGATAACCACAAAATGATCCACTCACATAACCTCACAAGTGTTTAGGCGTGAATGGAAAGCAGTCAGACACTGCCAGCGTGTAAAAAACATAATATTTTTTTTTTATACTATTCAACAATCCATCAATTGTTAAGAATGCTGGGATCATATTTTTTGTTTCCCCCTCCTTCCATTGAACTAACCTACTACTATATCGTTAATTTTATACTCTATTACAGATATATCCAGGCTATATTTGCTCCTGATGAGTGGGATATTATCCACAAAACGCGTCGAGATTTTTTACTGATGTTATGTCACAGCTACCATGCAACAGCATGCCATTTTAATTTTTTATCTTTGAGGATTATAAATCAAATTTTATATTATGTTTTTATTATCATGCCAATCATGTTTGTTCAAGATAATTGGCTTGAGTCATATACTTAGCGTTAATTTGGACACTATGATGCATATTGTGTAATTAATATTATGATTCTACTTTTCTATGTGATTTACCAATCATGTTTACTATATTTTGCATGTTTTTAACTGTAATGCTATCCTCTCTCTTTTTTTACCAATAGGGATTGAGACGATGTCACTTATCATTATTAGCCGTTGTCTCAATTAAATTCCCGATAATACCTGCTCTTTCTGACGCTACATTTTCCCCATCCCCCCCCTTCTTTCCTTCCCATTTGCCTTTTTGATACAATATTCAATCTTTGGTAACTTGCTATAGTGACCATATAAAGATATCATCAATAACTGTTTGTATGTTAATTCTATAGGTAAAACGGTGCTAAAAGATTGTGGAAGGTTTGCTTGGCAGAAGCTAAACGAGAGCCTAAACATCATAGAGAAGGCTGGTTCCCTGAACATTTACAGGATGCTTCTGAATTATGTGAACAGTCAGCAGATATGGGAATTTGGAACGCCAAAGCCAGATAAGCAAAACAAAGTGATCATGCTGGTCGGTGAAACCGGATCTGGTAAAACAGCCCTGATTAACACTATGGCCAACTTCATCCTTGGTGCGGACTGGAAGAATGATCAGCGGATTCAGCTAATAGAGGATATTAGTAAGAAGAGTCAAGCCCACAGCCAAACATCGAGTGTCACCATCTACCAGATCCACCATGAAGATTATTTCCGAATCCCTTACTCCATAACCATCATTGACACTCCGGGGTTTGGAGACACCAGAGGGATAGATCATGATGAGAAAATCATGCGGAAGATACGAGAATTTTTTCAGAAATGCAAATTCACAGAAATCGCTGCGGTTAGTTTTGTGGTTAAGTCATCTTCGGCTCGGTTAACTCCAACACAGAGGTACATCTATGACAACATTTTATCTATTTTTGGGAATGACATCAAGGATAATATAGTCTTCTTCACAACCTTCGCAGATTTTCAGGAACCGAACGTTCTCTCAGCAATTATGGAGGCTGACCTTCCCTGTGCAAAATCTGAAGATGGAAAACCTGTGTACTTTAGTGTCAATAACAGCATGGTGTTCGCTAATAACTGCCCTGATAAGCCGGGCAATCGTACCCACAAGGTCCAAGAACTACAATGGGAGATGGGAATGGAAAACATTGAAAATTTTCTTTTAGCCTTTTTGCCTGGAATAGCCAGTAAAGATTTAAGTTTAACAAAAGAAGTTCTAAAAGAAAGAAATGCTTTGGAGGTAACTTTGGACGGACTTGTCCAAAAAATTGAGGAGGTGATATTTAAACTACATGAACTGGAACAAACAAAGAGAGCTCTGAATGAACACAAGGTGGAGATTGAAAAGAATGAGCATTTTCGAATGACGGTGATGCAATGCCGTAAAGAAAAGATAGAGTCATCTGAACACTCAACCAACTGCAATGAGTGCCAGTCTACATGTCATAAAGACTGCCTCGTGTATTTCAACCCTTTTGTTTATTTTTGTGAAGTGTTTAATGTGAAGGGAGATTGTCGTGTGTGTGGACATAGCAGTAAAGTACACTCTTCAGAAAAGTCTTACTATAAAACTTCCACGGTACTGGAAGTGATAACTTTTCCTGAAATAAAAAAAAAATATGAAGAAGAGGGGAAGAAGGTGATAACTCTTGAAGATGTTCTTCAACTGGAGGATAAGATTCAGGAGGCAGAGGATGAGGCACTGGAACTTATTCAGAAGGTCGACACGATTCTTCAACGTCTCCAGGAGATCGCCCTAAAACCCAACTCAATGTCTGCCGTAGATTACATCCAGCTGCTCATCGAGAAAGAAAATCGGGAAAGAGCGGATGGATTTAGGGAGAGAATCAAAATGCTGGAAGAAGCCATTAAAAGATTTAATCTTATCAGTAATATTCAGGCTCAAGATGCAGTCTTAGACAACTTAATAGAAGAAACTGACACAGTTTTTGACATTTTTGACTAACGAGGAACCATTGGAAGTCTGGAAGGTCCCAATTATCGTTTTGTTGGATTTCGCTGTTCTCTATCTGCCTCCCTGTTAGCATGTTGTGTACACATGAACATACACTACTGCAACAACAATCCTCATATATTATACTGCTAGTAGTAATTCTGCATTGCTGTCAGCTGAAATGCTTACTTTTAATATAGTGTTGGCTGTAATTTGTATGTTGGGTGTAATTTCCTATCTCCCATCCCCTGTCTCTGTGTATATTTCTGTTTCCAAAAAAAAAGTGAGCAGGGCCAAGCATTCCATTCATCAGCATCTGATGTAAGAAATGTATCTACAGCAGCTTTCCAACAGGTTATGGGCCCGGCTACAACCAAAATACCATATACTGTACTGCTTCCAACTACAGATACAGCTCAGTGTGCCAGAAAAACAGTCTCCGAAGAAGAAAGGCCAGAAAGCTCATATGATGGTTAGCATAGTTATGATGAAGAACTGTTAGTATTAAAGCGGAGCAACACCGAGAAAATTTTTTTTAAAAGTCAGCAGCTACAAATACTGCAGCGGCTGACTTTTAAAACATGGACACTTACCTGTCCAGGGCGCCCGCGATGTCGGCACCCGAGGCCGAAGCGTCTCTCCGTCCTCGGGTGCTGCCGCCTCCATCTTCGGTAAGGGAATCAGGAAGTAAAGCCGTGCGGCTTCACTTCCCGGTTCCCTACTGCGAATGCGCGAGTCGCGCAGCGCAATACCAATGGTCCCTGCTGCCTCTGGGAGCCGTGTATTTCCCAGCAGGCAGCGGGGAGGGTGCAGGAAGTGGCGTAAATACCCGCAGATTCTGCGGCTATCTACGCCGGAAGTGGGTACAGATACCTGTAATATACAGGTATCTGTACCCCTTTCCCCCCTGAAAGGTGCCAACTGTGTCACCGGAGGGGGGGAGGAATCTGATGAGTGGAAGTTCCACTTTTGGGTGGAACTCCACTTTAAATATGGCTGGTATTGACGGCTATACCAAAAAAAACCCCACCCTTCCAGTTTAATAACCACACCACAACAGATTGGAGTTAAATTGGCTATAGCATCCTTTTTATTAACCAAAATATAAATAACAAATAATTAACTGATCAAAAAAACAATAACCTGAACATACAGTGTATTAAAGAATGGTAACACAAGGTCCTAATAGGCATCAAAACCAAGGCGCTACCTGCGTGTCACTTCTCAGGCCTCCAGCCGCAAAACCACTGACTCTGAGACAACTCACAGGTACACATACACCAACCGGGAGCCGTACCTCAGACGGGTCCCTACACCATACCTTTATGTGCCCATATGAACCTTAAAGGACCTTGCACCCCCGCCAATTGCCATACCCGGCTCCCCACAACCCAATTCCCCAAAAACACCAAATGTAGGGCGGGAAGATGTTCCCTGCTTGCTGACCTCCTTCTGAAGACCACCTCTTCCGGGGCAAACCCACCACTTCCCCCAAAGCTCCACCCGGCTCTAACCCTACCCCAATCAGCCATCTACCTCCCTTGTCCAGAAACAGCCCAAACTTGTATTCATAGTTAGTAAGGTTGAATAAAGACACCAGTCCATCGAGTTCAACCTGAGCAAGTGTGGGTGCATGTCTACAATTATCCCTATTTGTATTTAAGGTACCCATATAGCACTGTGTCAATTTTTACGCAGCGCTCCCCACATATATCTCACACTTACATCGGTCCCTACCCTCAAGGAGCCCACAATCCAAGGTCCCTAACATTCATATACTAGGGCCAATTTTTTGGACAGAAGCCAATTAACCTACCAGCATGTCTTTGGAGTGTGGGAGGAAACCGGAGTACCCGGAGGAAACCCACGCAGGCACAGGGAGAACATGCACACTCCAGGCAGGTAGTGTCGTGGTTGGGATTTGAACCAGCGACCCTTCTTACTGCTAGGTGAGAGTGCTACCCATTACACCACTGTGCTGCCCTTCCTATGTCCAAGCCCCTTTAACCCCTGTCATGCCAGCCCTCTGTTTATTGCCTTTTGGTCTTACTCCGGGCATCTCTATATTTTCAGCTGCTAACCTGATAAGTTTAAAAGTGAAGATGCAACTGATAAGAGAAGATACATGGAAGTGTATACAAGAGTCCAGACTACATCCATCTACAGATGAGTGGACACAGAATGATCAGAAATGTCAGATGCCCATATCCCCTGCAAGCATAGACGATGATCAGATTGTGCACATATGTGAGTGCGAAAAAGGAGAAAATGTGAAGAAGAAGAAAAGGAAGCAATGAGGAGCTACAGAAAAATACACAAGAGAACAAATCTTAAAAAAATAAACTTAAACTTAAAAAATAAACTGTATTTACTATACCAGACTAGGCTGTTCATTGGTTTAGTCTGGGATAGCTTTACAATTAAAGACATTTTATTGCTTTATTATTACTATTGTAGGCCAGCACATGAAGCACTACATGAGATGTTCCTTAACAATGGTGGAACACCTGCATGCTATAGGACAGGGATCTCCAAACTTTCTGAACAAAGGATCAATTCACAGTCCTTGATGCTTTACAAGTGCCAGAATGTGGCCAGTGGTATTAGAAACTGCCATGGTGTTGGTGAGAACAAACCGTGTCCCATCATTGGTTTTAGTGGAAGGAATAGTGCCACACAGGGCTGCCGCCACCGTAAGGCAGCTCAGGCAGCCGCCTGAGGGCGCCAGGGTAGAGGGGTTGGTATATTCCCATACCTCTTGGATTAGCCACCTTGCCGGGATTTAAAGTACGTCACAGACAGTGGCGGCTGATGGGATTTTTTATTTGTTTTGGGGGGGCGGCAAACAGAATGCCACCGTCAGTCGGTGGGTGGGACAGTCGGTCGTACTTAGCCCATCTCAGCTTCCCAAGTTCCCAAGTTCCAAGAAAATCCGTTCAGTTCTCGTGTAAAAACTCAAAAATTGATTTAATAATGAAAATAGCAAAATATTACAAAAACAATGTCAAAATATTATTAATAATGTATTATATTCTTAACTGGAAGATTAAATCAGATATATCTGTGTGTAAATGTAACAGCAATGTCTTGTGATGTGTGTGTGTAACTGTCCTTGTGGAGTGTAAGTCTGCCCGAATGAATGTGAGCTGCAGATTCAAAACTCTCTTTGCTTTCTACTCCTAAAATCCAACCCTCACCTTTCTAAAAAGGGGGTCAAAGGGTCAAATGGTCTCATGTAAAACCATTTAACTTTTACAACATAAGTTTCCTTTTTTCTAAATCAAATACTACATATATATCAATATATAAATTATATTCATTTAAAACGCAATGTTCTTATTAATATCCTAATCAAGAAATATTGTAATATAAAGGACTTAGTATGAATGTGAGCTGCAGATTCAAAACTCTCTGTGCTTTCTACTCCTAAAATGCAACCCTCACCTTTCTAAAAAGGGTTGGTTTGTCTTAAAAAAAATTTAATTCACTTGTAGTCCTATAGAAAAACGTGGGCTTTCCTAAGACATATATTTCCTCCCTCCTATCACAAGGGTGGGGGTCAACATTTCCGGGGTGTGGGCTAAGAGAAGAACTATATGTAAAACCATTTAACTTTTACAACATAAGTTTCCTTTCTTCTAAATCAAATACTACATATATATCAATATATAAATTATATTCATTTAAAGCGCAATGTTCTTATTAATATCCTAATCAAGAAATATTGTAATATAAAGGACTTATTATCTTAACTAAAACATTAAATCTTTAGCATCTTAAGTAACAGATGGGGGAGGTGAAACTCAGCTCACTCTCAATTACTGCCATATGTGGGCTCTTTAGAAAAGCACTTGAATCTTCAAACAAAATATATACTTACATAAATATATAAAAGTCTATATATTTCACTTTTCGATATCCAAACACAAATATAAATATATAAATGTATCCAAGTCCATTATTCTCAGAGACCCAATCCATTCATAAATTCTGAAAGTCTAACACTCAGCGGGCAATCAAAAGTCTTCTCTTTTTGGTCAATCAGAAAAAGGGTCTCACACCTGATTCTGATTGGCCGGATTGAAGATCAGTGTTGCAACAGTGAATTAATATTGCCCCCTCCTCCCTCAGCTCTGATATATACAGTATACATACAGGGGGAGCCCAGAAGGAGGAGAGACATCACTGTGCATGTTCTGCGCTGGTCTGAGGTCTGTGATTATTACACACACTATACATGACATTTGGGGGGGGTTGGGATTTGAATTGGGAGAGGAAACTCAAGGAAGGAAAGTGAGGGGGACAAGCTGAAGATGAATACTTGCAGAGATTGGGGGGGGGGTTTTCTAGCAGGATACTTGTGCTAGGAGGCGGGTTGGATATGAAATCTGTCCACCCCCTCCCCCTCCTGGGAACAAGTCCTCTCTTCTTCCAAAGCACCCCTAGGACATACAGTATCCTGTTAGAACCCCCCCCCACGCCAAATCAATGAGATGCTAGCTGCTAAGCAGGTGGAACATGGTATCTGGAACCCTGGGCACACCGCTAGAGACATGGGGCAATTAGTGCCCACATTAGTGCCCCCGCTGCCAGGCAAGTCAGTGGAGCCAGGTGAGGGAAGTTTTTTCGGCACTGGGCTCCAGAACTCGGGGCCGGTTCACACCATGAATCTCACACTGTGCATACCTGTGCGATTCACATGCGTTCCAGGTGCAGTGCAATTTCAGACCATTCATTTTAAATCATGCCGGACCGCACCAAGTTATAAAACGCACAGGACCCGGATCACATGGAAGTACTGTACCATACAATCCAGTACATGCAAACGCATTACATTTGCAACCTGCATTTGGGATGTCATTAAGTTAATATTGATACCCATTGCAGATCGCAACTCAAATGCTTTTTTTATTATTTCAGGAAGGTCCCATTAAAAGCAGGACAGTTGGGAAGTATTCTTGATTGATTTGCATTAGAAGGGGGGAGGATGTGTGTTTGGGGGGAGGTTTTGTACTGGGAAGGGGGATTTGCGTGGGAGGATTTATGATGGAATTGGGCAGTGTACTTATGCTGGTGTGTGGGATTGGGGGGAAAGAGGAGTTGGGCTGGAAGGTGATTTGGGGGTGGAGTATTTATGCTCGGAGGAGGATTTGTGTTGGGAGGGGGTATTCAGGGTAGTGGAAGGAGATTTGTGCTGGGAAGGGAGATTTGGGGGAGAGGTGCAAGAAATGGGAAAAGGATTTACACTAAGAAAAAGAACTGTGCTTGAAAAGGGATTGGGGTGTGTGTGGGGGGGGTTGCTATGAGTAGACATTTGGGGGGATTAGTTGTGCTGGGAAGGGGAATTGGGGGAGGAGAGGATTTGTGCTGTGGGGATTTGGAGAGGGGTAATTGGGTCTGGGGGGATTTGTACTGGAATGGGGGGTTGTGCTGGGAGGGAGGATTTGAGGGGTGGAAGAGGATTTATTCTGAGAGGGGTATTGAGGGAAGGAGGATTTGTGCTGGGAGGGGGAATTGAGGGGTGTGGGGATACGTGCTAGGATAGGGAAGAAGGGAGAATTGTGCTGGGACTGGGGATTTTGGAAGGGTGGAGGAGGACTTGCCCTGAACAAGATTTCTGTTGGGAGGGGGTTTTGTTCAGGGAGGGGGGGGATTTGTGCTGGGGTGGGGAGCATGCAAATTAGCGGACTATTATTTTTTTGAATGGAGGAAGTGGGCATAACTCCTCCCCCTCATTACACACTGCCATTTAGTGCCAGTTCAGTACAGCTCAAATTTTCAATGCTGTGCGATGTCCTTCACGCTTTACTCCATCACATTACGAGCGCAACATGAAGGCGGTACCAGCGAGGCTGTAGACAGCGGGGGTGGAGGGTTGAATTGTGGAGGAGAGGGGGCTGGCAGGCGGATGGTGGGTGGGGGGCACCAAAATGCACATTCGCATGTTTAGGCAAAAATCCTTGCACCGGCCCTTGTGCCACATCATTGGTCTTAGTAGAAGGAAAAGTGCCCTATTGTTAGTGTGTGTGGGAGGTATGGTGCCCCATCGTTGGTGTGTGTGGGAGGAATGGTGTCCCCATTGTTGGTGTCTGTGGGAGGAGTGGTGCCCCATCATTGGTGTGTGTGGGAGGAATGGTGTCCCATCGTTGGTGTGTGTGGGAGGAATGGTGTCCCCATTGTTGGTATGTGTGGGAGGAATGGTGTCCCAATGTTGGTATCTGTGGGAGGAGTGGTGCCCCATCGTAGGTGTGTGTGTGCTAGGTATGGTGTCCCATCGTTGGTGTGTGTGGGAGGAATGGTGTCCCCATCGTTGGTATGTGTGGGAGGAATGGTGCCCATTGTTGGTGTGTGTGGGAGGAGTGGTGCCCCATCGTTGGTGTGTGTGGGAGGAGTGGTGCTCCATCGTTGGTGTGTGTGGGAGGAATGGGGTGCCCCATCGTTGCTGTGTGGGGGAGGAATGGTGCCCCATCGTTGGTGTCATTGAAAGGCATGACACCCCGAGAGATGGATAAAGGCAAGCAAAGGGTCACAGTTTGGAAATTACTGCTATAGGAGAAGAAATAAAAGATTTCATGTGGCGGCTCTGCTACTCCTGGACAGTTGTGGGACAATTGTTGGAACTCTGGATGCTTACCCGGATGATGAGCATTCTGTACCTAAATACATTTTATATAATTACTGTATTTGAGACAGATAGAGCTTTCTTTTTGTAGTATTTAATCACCGTTGGGCTTTTTATTTTCTGCCTTATAAAAAAAAAAAGTAGAACATTTTGAACAAAAATTTTTTTTCTTAGTTTCTGTTATAAAATTTTGCAAATAAACTATCTTTCTTCATTAATTTAGATCAAAATGTATTCTGCTCCATTTCTTTGATTAAACAGATAACCCAAATCAGTGTATGTTATTTGTGAAGGTTATAGAGTCTACAAACTATGGGATATATATCTGAAAATCGATCAATCCTGATGTACTGATGGCCAATCTCAATTCTTGAGGCCTAAAAATGCCAGGACATTACAAATACCCCCCAAATGACCCTTTTTTGGAAAGTAGACAGTGACTCCCAGGCAGTGATGTATTTAGGTTTTGTGCTGCCCTTGGCCTGACTAAACTCATGCACCCAATAATTTTAATATCATCCATGCCCGGAACCAGACGGAGACTGTGGTCCTGTAAAGAATCCAACATGAAGGCAGTTCCCCCGACTTAGAGATGGACATGCTGAGCCTGCTCCCTCTCCATCAGTCCAGCGTACCTCTGTGTCCTCACTCCCAGTAACAGAATAGAGTCCCACCGTGGACATAGCGTAGACCTCATGCTTGCTCACCGTTAACTTTTTCCTTCCCGTACCTTGTGGCCAGGTCATAAATCTCTGTAACTCTGGTCTGCTCCCCGTGTCTATGGGAGATGGACCCCGCTCGGGAGGGAGCCAAATAGCGATCCCCTCACTACCAGAGGACCTGTCACCTTACCAGGTACCACACATAATGACTGGTTGCTTTGCGTCTCGAACCTGTGCTTGGTTACCCTTAGCAATGGCTTGACTCCTCCTTGCCTTGCTGAGTTAACCCCTCGTGACTGACCTGCTTCATACCCCGTATGTGGTTTACTGGCCCAAAATAGTGTTGTGTATCTGCCATAGGACACTCATGCACCCCTTTTGTGACTTCAGACCAGGCTCAGGAAACAGTTAACAAAGGTTACTGAAAGTTCTGCAGCAGAACAGGTCAAATGCAAACATAAGGTATTGCATCCATCCCTAACTAGCTACTCAAGAGTGTGACTGCCCAGGCATACCTTGCAAAGGTGAGAATCCATTTCTTGGTACAAGTCCGTGCTATGGCAGGAGAGCCCCAGGAAGATCCTGGGTGGCTGCAGAGGCGTATCTAGTGAAAATGGCACCTATGGCAAGCATTGAAACTGCGCCCCTGTCAGAACATTTGAAACCCATTTTTCAGATAACCTTAACAAAAAAACAGCTAACAAAAGGACAAGTCAAGCTCTTTAATCTTTCAATTAACAAATTATGGATTGGCACTGATGTGCTGCACTAAAGGGCACTGATAGGCAGCACTGATGAGCTACACTGATAGGCAGCACCGATGGGCACTGATAGGCAGCACTGATGAGCTGCACTGATAGGCAGCACCGATGGGCACTGATAGGCAGCACTGATGAGCTGCACTGATAGGCAGCACCGATGGGCACTGATAGGCAGCACTGATGAGCTGCACTGATAGGCAGCACCGATGGGCACTGATAGGCAGCACTGATTGGCACTGATTTGCAGCATTTATGGGCACTGATAAGGCAGCACTGATGAGGCAGCGCTAACACTGATAGATGGCACTGATGAGCTGCACTGATGGGCACTAATAGATGACACTGGCACTGAGAGGTGACACTGATGAGCTGCACTGATAGTTGGCACTGATAGGTGACACTGACACTGATAGGTGGCACTGACAGGTGGCACATATATAGGTGGCACT
The DNA here is from genome assembly GCA_037952925.1 of Lithobates clamitans. Taxonomy (NCBI): domain Eukaryota; kingdom Metazoa; phylum Chordata; class Amphibia; order Anura; family Ranidae; genus Lithobates; species Lithobates clamitans. Next base: position 320,371 of record JBBGZY010002467.1, read on the forward strand.
AATAGGTGATACTGGTAGTGATAGGTGACACTGATGAGCTGCAATGATATAGGTGGCACTGATAGATAGCACTGATGAGCTGCACTAATATAGGTGGCACTGTCTAGCCCTATTGGGGGGGGGGTCTTTGGTAACATATCAGGGTTCTAAACAGACCCCTAATATCTCACTTTTGAGACAGAGAAAGGGACTGAGGACAGAGATTCCCCAGTCCCTTTCTCTACAGCCTCAGCTGCATTGGACAGTGAATGAATGGGAAGTACTCTGTGCTGAGCAGCTTACCTTTCATTCACAAACTGAATCATAGCAACACCCCCCCTTTTCCCCGCAGACGGAAGGGAACAGAGGGAAGCGATCAGTGCTGCAGGTAGCCATTGCAGAGTGAAACAAGACACCGGCAGCCCTGTCTCCCTCCGCACCCGGTCCGGGCGACTTCTCCTACCTGGGGCCCGGAACTGGGTGCAGTGCTCCTTCTGCATCATTCTCCTGAGTGAGCCGAGAGCCAGGGACCGGTGGTGTCCCTTCCTCTTGAGAACCCAGCTGGACAACGGACCGCGCGGTGTGGGACACTATCACTTTCAAGTGCAGGTGGAGTGATCTACCGCAATGCGGCTCCAGACCATTAAATTAAAGCCCTAGCCGGCCTCATCGTATTGCTATAGAAGGGGTCGGGACTTTAATTTAATTGTCGGGAGCCGCAGTGCGGTAGATCACTCCACCTGCACTTGAAAGTGGTGAAATAATCCCTATTTCTGCCCATTATCCGCCTTGAGTTGCAGATGCCAATGCTCCCAGTGTCAGTTTAATTTAATTAGGGGGGGTACATGGGGGGTACAGGACAATGTTGGGGGGTCCAGCCACTCACGAGCGCCCCCTTCATATGACACCCCTGGCACTTGCCATATGTGCCATACCCTGGATACGCCACTGGGTGGCTGCTGTCTGTAAAGGGTTACATCTTCTTCTGTGAGCCTCTTGCTCCCATGTGGCTGGAGCTGGAGCAAAGCCCTCCTTGTAAAGCAGCTGGAGATTACATCTTTATGGCTTGTCTCTGTCTTCTTCCCATGCAAACCCCCTGTAAGCAGAGTCCTCCCCCCTTTTATGAAAGCACAGGGGGAGAGGCAGAGTCCAATATGACCAGGAACTGCAGAACTAGCACTAACCCTTCCCTAGCCTGGGCAGGCTATCTAGTTTGCTAGCATGGTGCATTCCCTTTGTAGGCAGCTGCCTACAGCCTGCCAATAAGCAGGCAAATACTTAGTCAATATGCAGGCAAAATATCAATCCTGGTAGAAAGCAAAAACATGGCCAAGTCAAGTCAAGACAAGGTCAGTTCAAGTGGTAGGCGGAGGTGTGGCTAGTTATACAGGCAAATGGCTGGTGCAGGCTACAGTCAGAAACGTGGTTTAGAAGACAGGTAAAGGGTTGGTACACAGGACATCAGATACACGCAAATGGCATGTAGTCATGAGAAACATCTTCACCATACCTACACTAATATCTGGTCGGGTATAGAGTTGCCACCTCATCCCTTTAAACCCGAACACATATGAATTACTCGGGTTCTGAGGCTAATTTAATGCAGATGAGGCACCAAGTAAGTTTAATTACCACCTTAATCAGCCACAGAACCCGTGTTATTATTATGTGTTCGGTTTTAAAGGGATGAGGTGGCAACCCTGGTATGGTATCGACGGGAGCAGTCTACTATGCAGAGCCCAGGTTGTAAGGGGCATTGGGGACAATAGTAACGTGGGTCATGCCTAATTCCATCTTTGGAGCATACATCACATTTTTAGAAGGGGGGGGGGGGGTTGGCCTCTTTTTTTGGGAGGAAGATTACAAGGGAAGTGTCTCTCATTTTGACTTTATCAGATCGAAGTTTTTCAGGTACATGCCGGAGAAATTAGGGCTGTTATAACCACTTCTTGACGTTTTAGGAAGATTCCGGATTACTGTGGACTTGTAGATGATGTAAGAATTGTAAGTGGCCAATTAGAATAGGTAGATGGAAACTTTTTCTATCAGTCAAACACCAAGTTCCTTAAGCACTAAAGCTGTCAGTTGGGAGTGTGGATACAGGACCCGTGGGGATATATACCGTATATGGAATGTGTTCTGCACACTTCAACAGTGCTTGTTTTATTGGTCAAGGAAAACAAAGAATATTAAAACCAGAATCGGTCCTGACAATTTTTAATGAAACGTCTACAAAGACAGCATCAGAAAATAAATGGAAAACGAGACTGAACAAAATTCGGCAATTGAATTCCATGATGGCGGGAACATCAAAATCTTCGGTTGGCAGCACGAGATGTACATGCCAATGTACTAAAGTGCTAATGAACGATGCTGGCACACAAACAGGCTTTTTCGATTTCACTATGTCTCAATCGGAAGAAAGTTATTGCAAAATAGCAAGCGGAAGATCAATAACTTTGGATCATTCATACTGCAGTTCTGGGGAAGGTTTAATGACACGCCCCTCCGGTGCCACTATCAGCCTCAGTTGTCTTGACATCTAATTTGCAAACAACAACCATTATCAATTCACCTTTTCAGTCAAAGGTTGGCAGTCCAGAAATCAGACCAAAAAGAAAAATTGGCCTATTATGAGGACCCAATTTTCCACGTGTCTGATTGTGATACATCACAAAGAGACGACATTAGTATTTGTGAAAGTATAGAAGACAGAGAAACGGAAGAAACACTGACATATCCTCTAAATTACAGAGAAGAGAATGTACCAAGTAATTCTGCGCTGCCCTAAGAAAAAAGAATAACACGGCCAATAGGATATATGCATATAGAAAAGTGTAGCGCTAAAACAATCTTAAATGTCCAACATAAAGACAATATAGTCCAAGAGCTGGTAAAACCTCTAGGTGCAAATTAGAAAAAAGTCCTCCATGTTTGACTCCTAATGACTGGTGGTCCATAGAAATTACGTGACTTCATGTGAGGAACAAATCAATGGGTGCGTGACATCTGAAGTGAAGACACAAAAGCACACCACCACCGACAATAAGGAGGCTTACCGGATCTATTGGACCCAAAGAGAAATACGCCCAGTTGGGTCAAAGCAGGCTTAGGTGGTGAACGACTGTAGGGGATAGCGGTAGTTCCAATTTTTTTTTTTATGTGACATGACATTAGCAGAATGGTTTAGGAAAAGCAATTTCTCCTTCGCAACACTGACATATCCTCTAAATTAGGTAAAAGAAGAAAATAATTATTATTTGAATTGAATTTGTGGGAACAGATCGACACACTGACATACGAAAATTATTAACAACTGCAAAATACGAAAATATAAATCATCAATTTGACATTTGGCATTATGTGAAAAATTTAAAAAGAAGATTGGTGCAAATTTCCAAAAAAAAATTGTTTACTCCAATTTTGCCCGTGGATTGGATCCATACTAAACCATTTCTATTAGCGTAGTAGAGCTTGCCAAGGAAACGAGAACGTTTTTAAAGAACTTTGGCAATCTGTACTACATGATGTGTTAAATGTCTATGTATGGAAAATTAGAGATATAGAGCACAAATGCAGGCACGATGAAAGCAATGTGGATGCTCCGACTGTTCCCTGGTTAATCCAAAAGACACCGGCATTTCATGCATCGTCCACAATAGGGATGAGCTTCGAGTTTGAGTCGAACGTAAGTTGGACTCAAACATCGGCCGTTCGACTGTTCGTCAAATTAAGAACATTATGGGCCGTTCGCGCCAAATTCGAGTGGCGCATCGTGGCCCATAATTCACTGCGGCATTGCTGGCTGATGATTGGCCAAGCATGCACTATGACCCGCATGCTTTGGCCAATCACAGCGCTGTAAGAACAGAGAGCCATAATTGGCCAAAGGCAGGGTGGCTTTGGCTAATTATGCCTCAGGGAATTTAGTACACGCCCCACACTATATAAGGCCGCCTGGAAGTCGGCCTTGTGTAGTGTGTTCCGGCATGCTGAGAGATAGAGAGGGACAGTATTATTTCATTTGAGTTAGATAGAGCAGGCGAGTCAGTTAGCTGCAGTCAGTGTATTGTGTATATATATGCATCCCAGGTATTGTATATATATATATATACATATGCACTGTATTCAGTTTAGCTAGATTCGTTCCTGTTATTCTCTTCCTAATAATACCACAGGCAGGCAGCTACAGTATTTTCAGTCAGTGTACTGTATCCTGTGCACAGTGTGCAACTAAAGCTAACTGCAGACAATTGCTGGTGTTCTCTTCCTAATAATACCACAGGCAGGCAGTTGATTCAGCTAGCTGCAGTATATTAAAGTACTGTATATTGGACACAGTGTGCAGCTAAAGCTCACTGTAGACAATTCCTGTTGTTTTCTTCCTAATAATACTACAGGCAGGGAGTTGATTCAGCTAGCTGCAGTATAATCAGTATATATATATACATCCCAGCTTTATGCAGCTACATCTCACTGCAGGCCATTCCTTGTGTACCTATTCCAATACATCAAAGACAGTATGTCTGGAATGCCAACAAGGAGAGGCAGACAGTCACAGGCCAATAAAAGAGGGCAAGCAGGCTCTTTGTCTAGAGGCAACAGTGCTGGTCATGGACATGGTGCATCCTCATCAGCACGTGGCCGTGGGGCACGCTTGTCCTTTTTCTCGGCAGCTGTCTGTGTTGAGCCACAACATGCCGAAGAGTTGGTAGAGTGGATGACCAAGCCATCCTCATCCTCCTCATCCTCTGTCACCCAGGCTACCTTGGCTGCCAATGCAGGTGCCAAAGCGGCCTATTCCTTGGACTCCAGGTCATCATCAGTTACTCCTTCCCTAGCCCCACCGGAGGAGTCCCCCGAACTGTTAGACCACAGTGTTGGATACATGCTGCAGGAGGATGCGCAGCATTTTGAAGGCTCCGATGATTATACCCAGCTTGAGGAAGGCAGTAACGTGAGCCCAGAGAGAGGGGTTGCCCAAGAAGGACAACAAACTGGCAGTCATGTTCCCCCAGCTGCAGCATACTGCCAGGTTTGCTCCAGTGACGAGGAAGGAGGGGGTGATGAGCTCACTGACTGTACGTGGGTGTCTGATAGAATAGAGCAGGCGGAGGAGGAGGCACATCTCCAACAAGGCAGGATGCCCTCCAGGGGCCAGCTTAAAGGCAGCCAACCGACCGCATCACACCGCAGAGCTCCGCAAGTGCAGGGCGCTGGTGACTCCACGCATTATTCCAAAAGTTCTTCGGTGTGTGCCTTTTTTGAGACATGTGCAGCAGATAGCACCGTTGCTATTTGCAACCTATGTCTGAAGCGTATCAAGCGTGGACTAGACACCAAGCGCTTGGGCACCACATGCTTAATCAGACATATCTCGAGCTCCCATGCAGCCCGTTGGCAACACTACCTAAAAGACCCACACCAAAGAATAAGGCGGACCTCTCCTTGCTCTTCCTCATCAGCTGGGATCTCCAACCCCACTATACCTTCAGTCCTCTCAGAAACCTGCACTGAGAGGAATGAAGGTGTAGAATTAGGTGTGCCACTGCCAAGTACTTGCGGGCAATCTGCTATCGGTACACCAACGTCCGATTCTAGCAGGCAGATTTCCCTACCCCAGTTGCTCCACCGGCAAAAGAAGTTCGCTCCCAGCCATCCACATGCCCAGCGGTTGAATGCTAGCTTGGCTAAATTGCTTTCACTTCGCCTTTTCAGTTGGTAGACTCTGCCCTCTTCCGTGAGTTTGTGGAACGTGCGGTACCTCAGTGGCAGGTTCCCAAATGCCACTTTTTTTCACGGAAGGCGATTCCGGCTCTTTACCGGTATGTGGAAGGCAATATCCATGCCTCGCTGGACAGGGCGGTCAGCGGTAAGGTGCATATTACCGCTGACTCATGGTCCAGCAGGCATGGACAGGGATGTTACCTATCTTTCACCGTGCACTGGGTGACTCTGCTGGCAGCTGGGAAGGATGCAGGACAGGGTGCAGTAGTGTTGGAGGTTGTTCCGCCACCACGCCTCCAAAATTCTACTAGTGGTGATTCTGCCAAACCTCTCTCCTCCACCCCCTCCTCTTCTTCTTCCTCCATGGCCTCCTCCTGTGCTGATTTGTTCTCGGAACCAGCGGTGCTCCATAGGCGTTCAAGGGGCTACGCAAGCACGCAGGCAAAAAGATGTCATGCGGTTCTTGAGCTGGTGTGCTTGGGGGACAGGAGCCACACTGGGGCAGAGATTCTGTCAGCTCTGCAGGGGCAGGCTCAGAGGTGGCCGACACCACGCCAGCTTAAGCCAGGAATGGTGGTTTGCGACAATGGCACCAACCTCCTCTCCACCCTCCGACAGGGATAACTGACCCATGTGCCCTGTTTGGCTCACATCCTTAACTTGGTGGTGTAGCAGTTCTTGGGCAGGTACCCGGGCTTACAGGATGTCCTGAGGCAGGCCAGGAAAGTCTGTGTGCATTTCCGCCGGTCATATAATGCCAGTGCTCGGCTGGCTGACCTCCAAAAGGAATTTAACCTGCCCAAGAACCGCCTAATTTGTGACATGCCCACCAGGTGGAACTCAATGTTGGCCATGCTGCAGAAGCTGCACAGGCAGCAGTGGGCCATCAATGAGTACCTGTGCGACTATGGCACCAGGGCAGGGTCAGGGGGCCTTGGTTTTTTTCCCCACGCCAGTGGGCCATGATCAGGGATTCATGCACTGTTCTGTCACCATTTGAGGAGGCCACGAAGCTGGTGAGCAGTGACAGTGCATGCATCAGTGACACTGTCCCTCTTGTCCACCTGTTGGAGCACAGGCTGCATGGAATAATGGACAGGGCACTTGAGGCAGAACAGAGGCAGGAAGAGGAGGGCTTCCTTACCTCTCAAGGCCCCCTTTATCCAGACAGTGTTCCTGCGTGCCCACTGATCACACAGGAAGAGGACGAGGAGGAGGAGGATTGTGTCAGCATGGAGGTGGAGCCTAGCACTCAGCATCAGCAGCAGTCTTCAAGGGATCATTTACAGTCCGAAGAAACCCATGGACTGGTATGTGGCTGGGAGGAGGTGGCTGCGGATCATGTCATCCTTAGTGACCCAGAGCACTCCGGACCAAATGCCTCAGCAAACCTACGCTGCATGGCCTCCCTGATCCTGCAAAGCCTGCGAAAGGATCCTTGTATTCGTGGTATCAAGGAGAGGGATCATTACTGGCTGGCAGCCCTCCTTGATCCATGTTACAAGGGTAAGGTTGCGGACCTTATCTTGCAGTCGCAGAGGGAGCAGAGGATGAAACATCTTCAGGAGGCCTTGCAGAAAGGTCTGTGCAACGCAGAGACTGGGAGGTTACAAACACCTGTTCCTGGACAACGTGTTACTGAGGCTTCGGTCAGTCAAAGAAGGAGCGGTGGAGAAGGTGGCCGTCTGACCGATGCGTTCAGACAATTTTTTAGTCCGTAGCCCCAAGGTATGATCGGTTCCAGCAACCATCGCCAGCGTCTGATTCACATGGTGCAGGAATACCTAGGGGCAAGATCAGACTTGGAAACCTTTCCCACCGAAAATCCTCTGGGTTACTGAGTTTTGAGGATGGATCACTGGCCAGAGCTTGCACAGTATGCAATTGAGCTACTGGCCTGTGCTGCATCCAGCGTTCTTTCGGAACGCACATTCAGTGCTGCTGGAGGCTTTGTAACTGATCACAGGGTGCGTCTGTCCACCGACTCGGTCGATCGGCTAACCTTCATAAACATGAATAAGTCTTGGATCACCAGCTACCAAGCACCTAATGCTGATGTAACCAAATAATTTTTTTTTAATGTGAGATCCCTTCAAGACTGCCTATGCTGATGCTGAGTGACTATCCTTGTCAGGACCTTGGTAGGAGACCGAGTTGCTGAGAGGGCTCCCCTTGCGGCCGAGTGCAGCACAACCCTGAATATGGTACAGGGATGTGGTGCTCACAGAAGCACGGGTTGCCTGGAAGTAGGAGCCGGTGTTGATGGCTTGATAGAGAAAGTCCGTAGAGGCAACGTGCTTAGGGTCCGAGGAGGGGACCAATGGAAGTCCAATAGGAAAATCAGAAGCCAGGCCAGGGGGTCAAACACAGTAAGCAGTCCGAGAATCAAAGCAACAAGTCCAGGTACAGGAGACAGAGGAATGCGGAGTCCGTTTAGCCAAGCCGGGGTCAGATGCAGGAAGCAGGCAGGGAGAGTCAGAAGCAAGCCGGTTGAATAAGCCAGGAGATCCAGAGGAGTCGATAACAAGCCAGGTCGGTACACAGGAAGTCAGGACAACAGGAAGTCAGGACAACAGGAAGTCAGGGCAACAGGAAACACAATCACAGGAACACAGGAAGAGCTGACGATAATCCAGCAATGTGGCACTATCAGTGGGACGTTTAAATAGACAAGGCGTAGTATCACGTCGTACGCACACCGTTCCGTTCGTGCGTTCGTAACATCGCGACGTTGCTACGCACGCGCATTCGTCCGAATGTGGCACCAGGCGTCCGCCTAGTAGAAACATTGCACACCCGTGTGCGTTGATGTGCGTTAGCGCGGCCTTGCCTGTGCTGGTTTGCTAGCCTATTTCCCTGACAGTGCCCCCCCCCAAGGGGCAGCCTCCGGATGCCTAAACGTGCCCATTTTTCGGGGTACCTACTGCGAAATCTCTGAATTAGCCTAGGAGCGTGTACATAACTTGCGGGCTCCCAAGAATTCTCTTCTGCAGAATACCCCTTCCACTTGACTAGAAATTGAATTGTCCTACCTCTCCGACGACAGTCAAGGATAGATTCAACTTCAAATTCTGCTTCATCTCCAACCTGGACCGGAGGTGGGGGCACTTCTTCTCTCCCTGGAAAAGGACTAGAAACAACATGTTTAAGAAGTGACACATGAAAAACAGGATGGATCTTGAAAGATTCGGGTAAAGTGAGTTCAAAGGCTACAGGGTTGATTTCGCGTTTGATCTCGAAAGGACCCAGGAACTTGGGTCCCAATTTCCGAGATGGGCATGGTAGCTTGAGATTTATAGATGAGAGCCAGACCTTGTCCCCTATCTTAAAGGTAGGGCTCGCTCTTCTCTTCCTATCGTACTGCTTCTTATATTCTTCTTGGGCCTTCTTCATGGTATCCTGGAGTGTCTGATAATTAGTATGGATGAAATCCACTCTGTCCTGAACCGCCGGTACTGAAGATTCCGGAATGACGTTGGGTAGGAATGAGGGGTGGAAGCCGTAATTCGCCCAGAAGGGTGATTGGTTGGTAGAAGTGTGTACTGAGTTATTATAAGCAAATTCTGCACAAGGTAATAGTTGAATCCAGTCGTCCTGAGAAAAGGAACAGAAGCACCGCAGATACTGTTCCAGCGTTTGGTTGGTCCTTTCGGTCTGACCGTTACTCTGTGGGTGGTAAGCTGTGGACAAACACATTTCAATAGAAAGTAATTTGCAGAGGTTTCTCCAAAACCTAGAAGTAAATTGTACCCCTCTGTCTGATACGATGTTATTTGGTAATCCGTGTAGTCGAACAATTTCCTTAATAAAGATTTTTGCTGTATCTAAGGCAGAGGGGGTACCTTTCATAGGTAAAAAATGCGCCATTTTGGACAGGCGGTCTACTACCACCAAGATGGTAGTAAATTCTTCTGAGGGGGGTAAATCCACGATAAAGTCCATGGAAATCTTCCTCCATGGTTGTTCTGGGACTGGCAATGGTCTTAACAAACCCCAAGACCTGGCGTTGGATCCTTTGTTCCGTTGGCAGATGATGCAGGAGCTGACGTAGGTTTTACAATCAAGTTTCAAAGTGGGCCACCATAGGGACCGCTGAACTAGCTCAGTTGTTTTTCGAACCCCAAAATGACCAGCTAACTGATGGTCATGAAAGGTCTTCAATACTTGTAATCTGGCTTGCTGGGGAACGAAAATCTTATCTTGGTGCCATAGGAGTCCCTCTTGGCTTCTCAGGGAGGAGACTTCCGCTTCAGTACACTGACTAGAGGCCTGCTCAATAGAGGATCTTAGGTCGGGTTGGATCAGTAGGAAGTTTTGGGGAGACAAAATTGTACTAGGTGCAATTTCTTCAGGAGTGTCCGGAAACATCCGGGATAAGGCGTCTGCCTTTCCATTCTTCGACCCTGGGCGATAGGTTAAGTGAAAATTAAACCGAGAGAAAAATAGTGCCCATCGAGCCTGTCGGGGTCTTAGGCGTTTGGCCGTACGGAGATATTCTAAGTTCTTGTGGTCCGTAAAAATCAGGATGGGATGAGTGGCACCTTCCAGGAGATACCTCCATTCCTCGAGAGCTGTCTTGATTGCCAAAAGTTCCCGATCCCCCACATCGTAATTCCTCTCAGGAGGGCTCATTTTCCGTGAGGAAAAGGCCACGGGATGCAGCAGTGCTTTGGGACCCTGACGCTGAGATAGAATCGCCCCTGTGGCGACTTCTGAGGCGTCGACTTCCAGGACGTAGGGTAGAGCAGGGTCAGGGTGTTGCAGAATCGGGGCAGAAGTGAAGAAGGTCTTAAGCTGATCGAAGGCGGACTGTGCCGCTGCTGACCACTTAAACTTGGTATGTTGGCGGGTTGTCTGAGTAATAGGTGCTACAATGGTGGAGAAATTCTTTATAAACCTTCTGTAGAAGTTGGCGAAGCCAATGAATCTCTGTACACCCTTCTTGTCAGAAGGGGCCGGCCAATCAAGGATGGACTTTACTTTTTGAGGATCCATGGCGATTCCACCTGTGGTGATGATAAGACCCAGGAATTGAATTGAAGTTCTTTCGAAATCGCACTTTTCAGATTTGACGAATAACCCATGGGTTCTGAGGATGCTTAGTACCTTCTTCACGTGTATTCTATGGAGTTCCAGAGTGGCAGAAAAAATAAGAATGTCGTCAAGGTAGACAACAACGAAATGATCTAAATGTTCCCGGAAGATGTCATTTATGAAATGCTGAAAGGTCGCCGGGGCATTGCACAACCCAAACGGCATGACTAGGTACTCAAAATGTCCAAATCTTGTTCTGAAAGCCGTTTTCCACTCGTCCCCCTCTCGGATGCGGACGAGATTATAGGCACCACGGAGGTCGAGTTTGGTAAAGATGTGTGCTGTGCGGAACCTTTGGAAAAGCTCAGGGATGAGCGGGAGTGGGTAGCGGTTCTTAAGGGTAATTTTGTTTAACTCCCTGTAGTCCACACATGGTCTCAGTGTCTTGTCCTTCTTTTCAACGAAGAAGATTCCGGCACCGGCAGGGGAAGAAGAAGGACGGATAAAACCTTTTTCAAGATTCTCATCAATATATTGTCTCAAGGTCTCAAGCTCAGTCTCGGAGAGGGGGAATATACGACCAAAAGGAATAGTAGCTCCTGGTAGTAACTCGATGGGGCAGTCGTAAGGACGGTGTGGCGGTAAAGTGTCTGCTTTCTTTTTATCGAAGACATCAAGAAATTCCAGGTAAGCTGCTGGTACATTAGGATCCGGACTCGGTGTGGATTGTACAGTCAGGCAACTGGAAAAGTCCTGGAATTCGGGGGTCAAACAATGTTGTTGGCAATAGGGAGATGTAAGGAGTACCTCTTTCTTGGACCAATCAATCTGAGGATTGTGTGCTTGTAGCCATGGGATTCCCAGGATGACCGGGAACATAGGGGAACTTAAGACATCAAATCTGAGAAATTCCTGATGACCAGAATTGGTAGTGGTAAGAATAGGTACGGTTTCCTGGGTGACATGACCCGATCTTGGCAAGGAGCCGTCAGCCAGATGAACTGTTAGTCTCTGTTCCTTATAGTTCAACGGAATAGCTAGATCTTTAGCCAAGGCCAAGTCCAAGAAGCAACTACACGCCCCGGAATCCAGTATTGCTTGGAGGTGGATCTCCTTACCTGCCACTAGCAATGTAACAGGAAGTGAGATATGGGCAGAGGAAGACCTGGATACTTGAAGGTGAGTACGGAGGGTCGGTTTCCTTGGTCTTATGGGGCAGTAATCTATGAAATGTCCTGATTCCCCGCAGTAGAAGCAAAGTCTCGCCTGCCGGCGATAAAGTCTCACCCCAGGAGTTAATGCTGGATGGAACATGCCGACTTGTAAGGGAGCTGATGCAGACTGAACTTGGGGCAGGTTTTGAGTGGAGCAAGAGGCCTGGTCACGTTCACCCTGACGTTCCCGTAAACGTCTGTCAAGCTGAATAGTTAACTGGATGAGATCTTCAAGTGTGGCCGGACTCTGTAGCCTGGCTAACTCATCCTTGAGGGCCTCTGATAACCCCATTCGATATTGGTATTTTAATGCTGCCTCATTCCAACCAGAATCCATGGACCATGTGCGGAACTCCACTGTATAGTCCTCCGCAGGGCGCTGACCCTGACGGAGGGAATGTAGATTTGCTTCGGCAGTGGCTACCCGTAGGGGATCATCATATAACCGAGCCATGACTTCAAAGAACTGATCCATAGTGTTGATGGAGGGGCTGCTTTGTTCCAACAGGCCATGGGCCCAGGTCTGTGGCTCACCACGTAATAGGGAGATAGTGAACCCCACCTTGACTGTTTCACTGAAAAAAGTCTGTGGTTGCAAGTCGAAGTATAAGTAGCAGGAGTTTTTAAAAGATCTAAATTTTCTTCGATCGCCACGGAAATATTCTGGCGTTGGGACACGTGGTTCTGGAGGGACCATGATCCCAGCAGCTGCCGCTGGAGGTGGACCTTGAACCGAGGAGGAGGATGACTCAGGTAGGTGCTGCAGATGTTCCTCCAACCGGAAGTATTCCTCCTGAAGCTTCTGAATGACTGGAGTAAGGGCCGTGATTTGCTGGAGAATGGCCTTCATCGGGGAGTCACCTCCGTCGGTCTCTGACATGGCTGGATTATACTGTCAGGACCTTGGTAGGAGACCGAGTTGCTGAGAGGGCTCCCCTTGCGGCCGAGTGCAGCACAACCCTGAATATGGTACAGGGATGTGGTGCTCACAGAAGCACGGGTTGCCTGGAAGTAGGAGCCGGTGTTGATGGCTTGATAGAGAAAGTCCGTAGAGGCAACGTGCTTAGGGTCCGAGGAGGGGACCAATGGAAGTCCAATAGGAAAATCAGAAGCCAGGCCAGGGGGTCAAACACAGTAAGCAGTCCGAGAATCAAAGCAACAAGTCCAGGTACAGGAGACAGAGGAATGCGGAGTCCGTTTAGCCAAGCCGGGGTCAGATGCAGGAAGCAGGCAGGGAGAGTCAGAAGCAAGCCGGTTGAATAAGCCAGGAGATCCAGAGGAGTCGATAACAAGCCAGGTCGGTACACAGGAAGTCAGGACAACAGGAAGTCAGGACAACAGGAAGTCAGGGCAACAGGAAACACAATCACAGGAACACAGGAAGAGCTGACGATAATCCAGCAATGTGGCACTATCAGTGGGACGTTTAAATAGACAAGGCGTAGTATCACGTCGTACGCACACCGTTCCGTTCGTGCGTTCGTAACATCGCGACGTTGCTACGCACGCGCATTCGTCCGAATGTGGCACCAGGCGTCCGCCTAGTAGAAACATTGCACACCCGTGTGCGTTGATGTGCGTTAGCGCGGCCTTGCCTGTGCTGGTTTGCTAGCCTATTTCCCTGACAATCCTGTTATGCTGAGTGACTATCCTCTTCCTCCTCAATGTTCATGCTGATAGCTTGTAAAAAACATTTTTGGTTCTGGGCACCGCCACCAGTGGCTAAGGCCAAATTTTTCTGCCCCTGTTTAACAGGGGCATGTCATTACAATTTGTGATGCAATACTTTGCAGCAGGGCTCGTTCCTGCGCTCCAACTATAGTATCTGTGAGGGGTTGCAGTGTTGTGGCACCAGCACCAGTGCCTAAGGCCCAATTTTTCATCCCCTGTTTAACAGGGACATGTAATTACAATTCTTGATCTAATATTTCACAGCAGGGCCCGTTCCTGCGCCCACCATGAGTAACTGTGAGGGCTTACAGTGTTGTGGCAACACCAACACCTAAGGCCCCAATTTCTGCAGAGTATATAGGGCAGGCCCCTACTTTCAAACATCCAACTTACAAACGACTCCTACTTGCAAACGAAAGGAGACAACAGGAAGTGAGATGAAATCTACCCCTAGGAAGGGAAATTCTCTCCTGTAAAAGTTCCTTGTTTCACTAAAAATCCCAAATTTTCAAAATCCATTTGTCATTGGGACAGAAAGTGAGGTGAAATCTTCTGAAAAGGAGCACAGACAGCAAAACAAATGTTACAGGGGTGATAACCCTTCCCTATGTTATCCAAAAAGCTTAAAAAATAGATTTTTTGGCTGGAGCTACACTTTAAAAATGTACCAGTTCAAAATTACAAAGAGATTCTACTTAACAACAAACCTACAGTCCCTGTCTTGTTTGCACCGCCTGTATACTGCTGTTCGGAGTATATAGGGCCTGGGGGCACCACGCCTTTCCTTTTTTTAATTTGGGTGCGGGGTTCCCCTTAATATCCATACAAGACCCAAAGGGCCTGGTAATGGGCTGGGGGGGGGTTCTCCCTGATTTTCATCCATATTGACATGACATTAAAGCCGCAAGCAGTTTTAAATGACTTTTATTCCTTTACAAATGTCATTTTGTGCAGGGACTGTTCTAAACACGGGAAACATGCGCCACTTTACAGGCATACTATAGACACCCCCCAGGTACGATATTTAAAGGAATATTTCACCTTTTTTTTTTCACTTTAAGCATCATTAAAATCACTGCTCCCGAAAAAACGTCCGTTTTTAAAACTTTTTTTTGCATTGATCCATGTCCCCTGGGGCAGGACCCAGGTCCCCAAACACTTTTTAGGACAATAACTTGCATATAAGCCTTTAAAATGCGCACTTTTGATTTCTCAGATTCGAGTCCCATAGACTTCAACGGTGTTTAAAAGTTCGCGCAAACTTTTGGTCAGTTCGAATGTTCTGAAGCGAACCAAACCAGGGGGGGGGGGGGTTCGGCTCATTTTTTTTGTTACATTGTGAATGTGTTTTTCTAATGTTGAATATATTTTTTTTTGTTTTTTGAACTACATAAAAAAAAAAAAAGACTAGCATTCGTGTTTTTATTAATAATTTATTATTTTTTTGTATTCTACTATAATTTTTAAAAATAATATTATAAACTAAAATGTACAATAAAAAAAAAAAAACACAATATTTTTTTCTATAAATAGTTAGTTTTTATTTAAAAGACAAAGTACAGTGATTTAAAAAAAAATGAAAAATACAACTGAAACATATTTAATCATTTCAAATACAGCTTTAATGAAATGCCATCTCAGATGCATCATAATTGTCAGAATAAAGGAAACCTACGTATGAGCCGTTATGATCAGGAAATACAGTCAGGTCCATAAATATTGGGACATCGACACAATTCTAATCTTTTTGGCTCTATACACCACCACAATGGATTTGAAATGAAACGAATAAGATTTGCTTTAACGGCAGACTTTAAGCTTTAATTTGAGGGTATTTACATCCAAATCAGGTGAACGGTGTAGGAATTACAACAGTTTGTATATGTGCCTCCCACTTTTTAAGGGACCAAAAGTAATGGGACAATTGGCTTCTCAGCTGTTCCATGGCCAGGTGTGTGTTATTCCCTCATTATCCCGTTTACAAGGAGCAGATAAAAGGTCCAGAGTTCATTTCATGTTTGCTATTTGCATTTGGAATCTGTTGCTGTCAACTCTCAATATGAGATCCAAAGAGCTGTCACTATCAGTGAAGCAAGCCATCATTAGGCTGAAAAAACAAAACAAACCCATCAGGGAGATAGCAAAAACATTAGGTGTGGCCAAATCAACTGTTTGGAACATCCTTAAAAAGAAAGAACGCACCAGTGAGCTCAGCAACACCAAAAGACCCGGAAGACCAAGGAAAACAACTGTGGTGGATGACCGGAGAATTCTTTCCCTGGTGAAGAAAACACCCTTCACAACAGTTGGCCAGATCAAGAACACTCTCCAGGAGGTCGGTGTATGTGTGTCAAAGTCAACAATCAAGAGAAGACTTCACCAGAGTGAATACAGAGGGTTCACCACAAGATGTAAACCATTGGTGAGCCTCAAAAACAGGAAGGCCAGATTAGAGTTTGCCAAACAACATCTAAAAAAGCTTTCACAGTTCTGGAACAACATCCTATGGACAGAAGAGACCAAGATCAACTTGTACCAGAGTGATGGGAAGAGAAGAGTATGGAGAAGGAAAGGAACTGCTCATGATCCAAAGCATACCACCTCATCGGTGAAGCATGGTGGTGGTAGTGTCATGGCGTGGGCATGTATGGCTGCCAATGGAAATGGTTCTCTTGTATTTATTGATGATGTGACTGCTGACAAAAGCAGCAGGATGAATTCTGAAGTGTTTCGGACAATATTATCTGCTCATATTCAGCAAAATGCTTCAGAACTCATTGGACGGAGCTTCACAGTGCAGATGGACAATGACCCGAAGCATACTGCGAGAGTAACCAAAGAGTTTTTTAAGGGAAAGAAGTGGAATGTTATGCAATGGCCAAGTCAATCGCCTGACCTGAATCCGATTGAGCATGCATTTCACTTGCTGAAGACAAAACTGAAGGGAAAATGCCCCAAGAACAAGCAGGAACTGAAGACAGTTGCAGTAGAGGCCTGGCAGAGCATCACCAGGGATGAAACCCAGCGTCTGGTGATGTCTATGTGTTCCAGACTTCAGGCTGTCATTGACTGTAAAGAATTTGCAACCAAGTATTAAAAAGTGAAAGTTTGATGGATGATTGTTATTCTGTCTCATTACTTTTGGTCCTTTAAAAAGTGGGAGGCACATATACAAACTGTTGTATTTCCTACACCGTTCACCTGATTTGGATGTAAATACCCTCAAATTAAAGCTGAAAGTCTGCAGTTAAAGCACATCTTGTTTGTTTCATTTCAAAACCATTGTGGTGGAGTATAGAGCCAAAGAGATTAGAATTGTGTCCATGTCCCAATATTTATGGACCTGACTGTATATACACACACACACAAACAAGTATATATATATATAAGTATATATATATATATATATATATAATTTTTGACGTTAGATTTATATATAAACACACATACATAGCTGACAAAAGGTCTAGTGCAATAGCTTATAGATTTGTGTCTAACCAACTCATTATTTATTTCATAGATTCAATTTTATCTTATCTCTGTTGCCATAACAATGGTGCAGATAGATTTTATATATATATATATATATATATATATATATATATTATATATATATATATAAATAACAATAAAATCTACTTTGCTTAGACCTTTTTTTCTTTTTTGCAATGAATTTTCAATTGTTTGGAGGCAAGTACTTATCTGCACCCCAGTTATGACAACAGAGATAAGATAACATTGAATTCATGAAATAACTAAGGAGTTTGTTAGACACCAAAAATAACTGCTATTTGAACTCAGCCTTTAGTCAACAATTTGTGTGTGTTTATATATAAATAAAAACTGATTGATATAGATAGATAGAGAGAGAGAGAGAGAGAGAGAGAGAGAGAGAGAGAGAGAGAGAGAGAGAGAGAGAGAGAGAGAGAGAGAGAGAGAGAGAGAGAGAGAGAGAGAGAGAGAGAGAGAGAGAGAGAGAGAAAGAGAGAGAATGGAACATTTTTATCACTTACCGTAATTTTCCTTTCCTGGCCCATCCCCACGTCAGCACATAACGGGTTAACACCTCCTTTGGAGCCCCCCAATGACCACATGTTCCAAGCTGAATATAAAAGATAACTAAGATGTTCGATAACCTAGCCTGCGACAGGCCACTAGGGAGGGAGTCCTGTGCTGACATGAGGAGGGGCCAGGAAAGGAAAATTACGGTAAGTGATACAAATTTTCCACTTTCCTGGCCCATCCTCCCGTCGGCACATAACGGGATATACCAAAGCCAATATAGGGTGGGAGAGAACAAACGAAAAGAGATACCGACAATCAAAGAAAAGCTGCTAAAGCCAGAAAGAATTGATCTCTCTTGCCCCCAACTTGCTGGTCGCATATTTAGTTTGTAAGGTTGAATGAAGACCACACCAGACCTTCAAGCTGGTCCTTACCTATATCTTCCAAGTAATCCTGGCATAAATGCCCCAAAAGGCTGCTACCCCTCTAGTCAACTAGGCTTGCAATTGTTTGAGAGCAGAAAAGCGTGCTTCCTGCATGCCAATCTAATCACCCCGGTAACCCAAGAGTGGAGGACTCTTGAGGGCCTAATGGCTAAATGAAAAGATTGTACACTTTCCTCTTTTGACCAAGTACACTGTTAGTAACTCAACCATACATAAGAAACTGAAGTCTTCCTGCTGTGCACTCAGTGCCTCTCATGTGAAAACTCCAGAAGGGAAATAGCCCCTCTGAAATTGGATACCACTTCAATATCTGTCTGAAGTAGCTGCTGTCAGAACTAGTTTTACCATGCGCTACTTCAATGGAAATTAAACCTATTGGAGCAAAAGGGTGCTCCCAGATCCAAGCCTAAGTCCCACAGAGGGAACCAGGATTTCCGTCAAGGTCATATGGATCATCATCTGGAAGCATCATCTGGTCACTGGCTTTTGCACCTATCTGCAGCCTGTGAAAAGATAAAATAGAGATCTGTACCTTAAATGGATTTGTATGTCAGACCAACCTCTAGCGCTGACTGTAAAATGTCAAGGATTTTGGCTAGAGCAGGGAACAGAGGAGAGAAAGCTTTTGCTGAGCAGACAAAACAGACTTCTTTCATATCCTCTCCTATGTGACATTCATTGATGATCTTCTGGTCACCAGGTTCTGAACAACCTCAGATGAGAATCCCTGGACCTCTAGTGTAGCCTATTCCACAGCCAGGCTATTAAAAGTAGTCTTTTTGTATTGGGGAGCTGTTACTGACCTTGCCATAAAGCATTTAATTTGGCCAGAGACAAAGATCAAACAGAGAATTCCATGGCACTGTGAACCTCTTGTCCGACGGAGTCTTTGCATTGGTATCCTGTTGCAAATATCAGAAAAAGACTTTTGGTGTCCCCTTTTTAGGCAATGTAGGCTACTACTGTCTTGTTGTCAACCCCTTGAAAATCTTGAAAGGCTTGCAATGCTAGAAAAAGGCTTTTTTCCATTCAAGATACTTGGGGAGTCTACGCTTCACCACGCTCCAATGGCCTTGCACTTGTTTCTTCAGACTGTGGACTCCCCAGCCCCAGAAACTGGCATGAGGCTTCAGAATCATCCTATCGCCTGGGCTGAGAGGCGTGCCTCCGAAAGAAGTGCCGTGGCGATGTCCAAAATTTTAGTTTTTGTTGAATTTGTATAGGCACAAAGATTTTCTGATCCATAGACGGCCCAGCTCATAGACTAAAGAAGGCAAATTGAAACGCACTCATGTGCCACCTGGCCCAAGGTACCACCACTGCCAACAAGATCTTCAAAAAGATTCCTGGGGCTGTGCCAATTCTGTAAAAGGCCGACAACTGGAAGTGACCTCTGCCCACCACAAATCTTACACGCCTCTGGTGTTCGGCATTGATTGGTACATGGAAGTATGAGTCGGCCAGTCGAATGATTCCAACTGGTCCTCCTGCTGAACTGTACCTGTGACTGTCTGCATGGACTCCATCTTGAACCTCTTGATGTATGTGAACACATTCCATTCCTTCAAACTGAAACAGGTCAGGAGGCTCCTGCATTAGGTACTAGAAAAACTGGGGAGAAAGGCCCCCAGATGATTCTATGTTTTCGGCATCACTGGCTTGATGGCCTTGTAGCAGTATAAAAATTTTGCAAACATTTTCTCTTCTGAGATCTGTTCTCCATTGTCCACCCACCTGTTTTCTGGACCCACTGGTCTTTGGCGATTGTTGTCCAAACCCTCCAGAAGGAGGCTACAATCATCTACTTCACTTAGGCCCCAACTGGAAGAGACTGGTTGGACACACCTTTAAAAGAGACTTTCCAGCCATCTTAGCAGCTTGCTCTGGACTTATTTCATGCCAAAAGTAACTTTGAGATACCTCCATTGCGATCTATTAAATCTGCAGCCTGTCCTATAAGATTTGGCCTCCTGCACCCTCTGAAGTTCAGTGGGCTTGAGTGAAGGATGGCGGCTTCCTCTTACTAGTCTGTGGCCACCATCCAGACTTATCCTCCTGTCATTCGCTTAATTGCGTTGTTCAGCGTTTGGCCGAACAATAACCTCCCATTATAGGAAATGTCGAAGGCTGGTGTAGAGATTCTGCCTGCCCTCCAGTGGCATAACCACAATGCTCTCCTAGCAGTGACTGAGTGTGCCAGCGCTTGTACTAGGTCTATCAAAAGCATCAACCAAAAGTCCGTTGCCAGGTTCCACTTTTTCCAGAAACTGTGCCAAGTCTTGCAGCTTCCAATGTTGAATGTAATGCCATTCCTGAAGTTAATATATCGAAGTTGCTGGTTGGCAGACAAAATCTGTCACTTCTGTGCAAGTCTGATGGCCAGATCACCACAGTTTCTATATTCCAGATGTGTTTCTGCATGAGTGTTTTTGATACATTCTACATGTGTTTTGCCACTTTCCCGATGTGTTCCTATAAAGAAACAATGCAACCTTCTACTCTTGTTGACGGCATTAGAATGTGCTGTACTGGTGTGAATTAAGTAATTGGAATCAAAATTAAACACTATCCATGCGTTCTTGATGCAGAAATAAAAACGCACTGGACTGCATCTGGTGTGAACAAGTCCATTGAAGGCAACCAAATTATAAAAAGGCAAAGACACTTGCTGCACCGGACACAAGGGGGCAGCAACCACCCCTGGAAGTGCAGTGCATAAACATACATCCGCCATTTTATCTGGATAAAGCTTAGGGAACCTGTTACTGTAAATTGGTCTTCTGACGAGGTCTCTGTCATCCTCCATCAACGAGCGATTTACGCTCTATCATTGTTGGGAAGAGCCCATCCTCCAACGAGCGATTTACGCTCTATCATTGTTGGGAAAAGACCACCCTCCATCATGAGCTGTTTACGCTCTGCAATTCTGGGAAAAGGCCATCCTCCATCATGAGTGATTTACGCTCTGCCGTTATGCATAGGCGTGCTCAAGGGGTGTGCCAGGTGTGGGGTTGGCAACTCATCAATTGCGGGCAGGTGACAGGTGAGCCGCGATCCTTACTTGCCGACCCCCAGAACCTGGACAGGATAGGTGGCTGGAGTGGAAATTAAGGGACTGATCTGTATTTTCATCTGCAGCAGCTGAAAGTAGGCTTCTCCTCCTCCTCCTCTTGCCGATATTCAGCTGCCATGGGAGGAAAATACAGGGGATTGGCACACATGTATACCACCCCTCTTGTCCCAGTTCCTTTTCTTTCTGCTGCCCAGATCCCCCTGTGTGATCACCTGCTCCCCCCCATTGTTTTAGGATGACGAGTGGGGAAGAGGCCGGTTAATATGTCACAAAGGCATATGTGTTGGAGCTTTGAGGTGCACACCCTAATACAATAGGCTGCGCACACCTATGCCATTATGGGAAAAGGCCATCCTTCATCAACGAGTGATTTACTCTCTGCCATTATGGGAAAAGACCATCCTTCATGAATGAGCGATTTACGCTCTATCGTTATGGGTGTTGCTTGTGGTGTGGATATTTGCAGCGTACTTTCTGCTATAGCCGCCTTAATAGGTCTTAGAGTTTTGCACAACCCCCATCCTTGGGAGGCAACCTGTGCAATTTCATTGCTCTGCCACTGCAGACTGCATGCAAGCCCCAAAATGCACCCTGAGCTGGGCAAGGCATCTTCTATCATGCTGGCATAAACGCATTTGTGCCAATTTCCTGGATTCTGTCCCTTCACAGGGTAAGTGGAAACAACTCCTTTAGAGTGTATTGACCACATGGCGTCAAAAAGACTTTGTCCCCCTCCTGGGGAGCTGTGAGGGACTTGTTCTTTCTGGCTCCCAAAAAAGAAGTCAGGGTGCCTCTCCACAATTTCCTGTTGTCCCTAAAGGGGTGAGACTGCCTGAAGTCTCTAGAATTTGATTGCCGGAATCGGGATAAATAGGCCTTTTTTTCTCCGGATCTTCCTGTCCTGAGGAAGTAAGCCAGATTTGCCCCATTACTCGAGAGATTACTTTGTCGAGTTTCTTGCCAAATGAAGATTTTCCATCAAAGGGAATCTTGCACCAATTCTGCTTTGATGCTAGATCGGCTGTCCAAGGTTTTAGCCATAAGGCCCACTTTGCCATAACTGAGTGCAGCATTGAATTGGCCGAACAACGGATTGTGTCAACCGCAGCTTCTCCTACGAAATCCGCCACCTACTTAAGCTCCTACAGAGTTTTGATTATGTCCTCTTTAGGAACGTCTTGGTGCAGGGCTGTCTCAACCAAGACCTGATGGCATTGGAAACAGATGTCAATGCAATGGCTGGTCTGCAAGCCGCCCCTGCCGCTAGATAGCTCCTTTTGAGGTGTAGGTCAATACGTCTATCTAGGGGATCCTTGAAGGACGTTGAATCCTCCATTGGCAACGTTACATTTTTCGCCAGGTGCACTACAGCCGCATCAACCACCGGCATTGAGCTTAAGGACTGAGTATCCGAGTCTGCCAGTGCATACAGTTTGGTTAAACGGGCTAGAGAAAACTTTTTATCGGTTTTGTTCCACTCATCCTCTATGATCTCCCTGATCTACCCTAATAATGGGAAAAAGATTTGCTTTCTCTTGAGAAATGGGAAATAGGTTTTTGATTTTGATTTTTTGAGGAGGCCCTTCCGGGTCTTCCCAGGCAATGGCCCTCCTAACCGCTTGCACAAAGGGTCGAACCAGGGAGGAATTGAAACCAGATGGTTCAGTATCATCTGAGGACTCTTTGGATGAGCTGTTTTTCCCGATTTAGCTGTTTTTCCCGATGGAGGCAAAGGAGTACTAAAGGCTGATGGACCCGGAATGTCGGGGTCTAAATCCAATACTTGTGCAGCTTGTGAAACCGGGTGAGCGGCAATCATGGCCGTCAATTCAGAAAGAGAGTCTTTCATGGTTTGCTTAAGTAGGTCAACCACCTGTTGGCCTTCTAATTCCCGGTTAGCTGCGTGGTCCCTGAGACAGTCTCTGCAGACAAGCTTATCAGGGAGTGGAACCGCGCCACAGGCCCAGCTTTTTTTTTTCCTTGACGCCCGCGGTGGAGGCGAAGGCGAATGATGACATCTATGAGATCCTGATCTTCTAGAAGATTTATGGTGAGAAGAGCGTGACCTCCGCTCAGGGCCATCGTCATTGTCATGGCGTCTTGAGGACTTTCTGCACCGCTTTGAAGGAACAGGGCACATACAGGTGGTCCCATACCTATTGGACATAGGAGGATCTTGGTTGCGAGACGAATGGCTCTTGGCGAAACGGGCAGGAGGGTCAGCTGCAGAAAGACGCAAGTGAGAAAAGAGAATAGTACCCAATATGGTGAGCTAACAAAATTAGTGTTTAAAGCATACGGGTGAAAAAAAAAAAAAGGGAAAAGGCACATACCTGATAGCGGAGACGTATTTTTTAAACTGCAGCACACCACTTGCTATCAAATGCAGCCCTGAGCTGAAATGGAGCCAGTTTTTAAAAAATGAATAGTGTGGGGGAACTAATGGGAAGGTCCAGCCCTCCTTCTGGCACAAATTGGCTAATTTCTTTAGATTTCCCTGAAAAAACATGACCGCCGCAGCTTCACCGCTGTGTGCGCATGCGCCCGCGCATGCGCACAACCAGCCTGCCGAGGAAACTAATTGTGTATGGCTAATGACGTGTATTCCGAAGCCGCGCCTGTGCTCCGCCCCCGGAATACGTCCGCGTCCCTCTCCGCCTCTCTCTCTCTACCCTCCCTCCCCCGCTGACCGCATAGCTAGCGGGGAGCGAGAACCGGAGGCACAGCGGGATCGATATTGTCCCGGGCACCCCACAGCTAAAAAGGGAAAGGCAGGGGGCGGGCAAACTCCACAATGTAGGACACACCGGGGGAAAGCAGAGCCGTACCGGCCAGGCCATACATGCGCGATACTCTTCACTAGTCAAGAGGTATGAGGAAAAAAAATGAGAAAAAATATTGGGGGAGGGGCTATGCCCTTTAATTTTTGCTATTCACTAGTCCTGAAGGCGGAGTAGAGGCGGAGTAGAGGCGGAGTAGAGGCGGAGCTCTATCACATGTATGTTGCCATGGAGGGCACCAGGAAATTATTTTTTTCATTACCTTTCCTCTGCCGCTCTCACCCCCGTTCTGCCCTTTACTTCGTCTGTCTTAGCTGTATCTACTTTTTTTTACGCCATCACAAAGGGGCGTGAACTTCCTAAGACGCCGCCCGTTGTAATGGCAACCAGGAAGTTCACGACGCTCCGCGCCGTTACAACTGAGCATGCGCGGGAACCAGCAAGGAACGCTGGTAGCTCAGCAACGCTGGACCCAGGAAGTGAATGCTTGTGGGCTCCAAATGCCCACAAGCAAGATGAAAACGGCCGCGCACATTTTTTTATAACTTATTCTCTACAACGAAACCGGACATCTGGGGAGGAAATTCACCAAAAAAGTGAGCGCGCCATTGTTAACCCCCTTCCCGACCGGTGCACGCCGATGTACGTCGGCAGAATGGCGCAGCTGGGCAAATGGACTTACAGGTACGTCCGTTTGAATTTCCCCACCGTGCCATTGCGTGCGCGCCGTCGGCGGGGATACCCGCGATCGCCTTAACGGAGAGGATGAACGGGGAGATGCTGTTGTAAACAGCATCTCCCCGTTCTGCCTAGTGACAGTGTCACTCGATCTCTGTTCCCTGTCATCGGGAGCAGAGATCAGTGACGTGTCACACACAGCCCATCCCCCCTACAGTTAGAACACACTCTCTAGTACTGACTTAACCCCTCCCCCCTAGTGGTTAACCCCTTCCCTGCCAGTGTCATTTACACAGGAATCAGTGCATTTTTATAGCACTGATCGCTGTATAAATGACAATGTTCCCAAAAATGTGTCAAAAATGTCTGATGTGTCCGCCATAATGTCGCAGTCACAATAAAAAAAAAAATCGCTGATCGCCGCCATTACTAGTAAAAAAAAAAAAAATTAATAAAAATGCCATAAAACTATCCCCTATTTTGTAAACGCTATAACTTTTGCGCAAACCAATCAATAAACGCTTATTGCGATTTTTTATTTTTTTTACCAAAAATATGTAGAAGAATACGTATCGGCCTAAACTGAGGAAAAAAAATGTTTTTTTTACATACTTTTGGGGGATAATTATTATAGCAAAATGTAAAAAATAATGCGTTTTTTTTTTTCAAAATTGTCGCTCTTATTTTGTTTATAGCGCAAAAACTGAAAATTTATATCAAATACTTACCGTAATTTTCCTTTCCTGATAGGCTCCATGGCAGCATACGTGTGGGGTTGACCCCGCCTCCATAACTACCCAATAGGACCCCTCCCTATAAATTTCAGCTGTGGGCTCTCAGCCGTGTTTCATAACTAGCCTACTCCAAGCATTGGGAGGGACTCCTGCTGCCATGGAGCCTATCAGGAAAGGAAAATTACGGTAAGTATTTGATATAAATTTTCCTGACAGGCTCCATGGCAGCATACGTGTGGGAAATAACTCGCCAAACACACCCGGGTGGGCACAATGCTGAGCGAGAAAATAAATTTATTTAACACTGTCCACTGACAGCACTTTCAAACCAAAATTAATGGATGACAAAGCGGCAGGTTCAACACAATAGTGAGAAACAAACGTATTGATAGATGACCAGGAAGCCGCTCTACATATAACGTCGGGTGCGACATGAAGAGAAGCCGCCCACGAGGTTGAGATACTCCGAGTTGAGTGTGCAGTCACTGCCTCTGGAGGAGCCAAGCCCTTCGCTTTATAAGCCCTTTGAATGGTCTGTACTATCCAAGCAGAGATGGATCTGATTGAGGCCCGTTTTCCTCTATTTTTCCCTTGCAGAAGAATGAAAAGGAAGTCCGTCTGTCTAAATGATTCCGTAGCTTCCAGGTATTGACTCAAAGTATGTCCCACATCAAGGGGATGAACTTCTTGACCTTCTGTTGTATTAAAGGTAGGCAATACAATTTCCTGATTTTCGTGAAAAATAGATGTCACTTTAGGGTTTGAGCCCAACATGGGAATTAATACTGCTCTATCCGGGAAAAAGGTCAGGAAAGGCTCTTTGGAACCTAAGTTCCTGATTTCAGACACTCTCTTGGCTGAAGTTACTGCCACCAGGAAGACGGTCTTGAGTGTGAGGTCTTTAACTGATAGAGGATTATCAGGATCTGTTCCAAGCGTGGAAAGGAAATCTAGAACAAGGGGAAGATCCCATTTGGGGAATCTCGGTTTCCTTTGAGGTCTTAGCCTGATAGCACCCTTGAAGAATTGGTGAACCAGGGCGTGGTTAGCCCATGAAATTCCTGTGAATGCCGAGATGGCTGATATTTGCACACGAAGGGAACTTACTGCTAGAGGCAAATCCAACCCTGTTTGCAGAAAGCTGAGGATATCCTGGACTTTTGGAGAACCACAAGGATTAGGTCTAGAGGCCATGTGCTCTGTGAACTTGGACCAGATACGTTCATACACTCTATTAGTGCTCTTCCGTCTGGCATTCAGAAGCGTCGGGATGGCTTCTTCTGGACAACCTAAGGCTTCAAGCCTTCCCCTCTCAAAAACCAAACCCTGAGATGTAAATGAGCAGGGCATGGATGCAGGATAGAACCTTGGGACAGAAGATTCGCCCTGAGAGGCAGAGGGATTGACTCCCGATAACTGAGGAGAGTTAAGAGGGGAAACCATGGCCTGTTGGGCCAAAACGGTATCACTGCCATAACTTCCACTTCCTCTGTTCTGAGCCTGCGGAGAAACTGGAGTATCACAGGTACCGGAGGGAAGGCATACGCCTTGTTGAACCTCCACCGATCCGTGAGGGCATCTATCCCATATGCTTGGGGATCCCGGAACCTTGAGTAATACTTGGTGAGTTTGTAGTTGCATGGGGATGCAAACAGATCCACTTCTGGAGACACTCCCAGTGTCAGGAGCCACTTGAACACCTCTTTGTGCAGGGACCACTCGTTGTTGTCCATTTGAACACGGGACAGAAAGTCCGCCTGAACATTCTGGACCCCCGGAATGTAGACTGCCGAAATGTTGGACAGATTCTTCTGAGCCCAGTTCATGATTGGCTCCACTTCCCTTAGGAGGGACCAGCTGCGAGTCCCACCTTGTTTCCTTATATAGGCCACCGCGGTTGTGTTGTCCAACCGGAGCATCACTAAGGAGTTCTTTATCAGATGGTAGAAGGATCTGAGCGCCTGAAAGGCCGCTCGAAGTTCCAAAATGTTGGATACAGTCTTCTGAGATGGCGAGATCCATCTGCCCTGAGCCACTTCTGACAGGCAATGAGCACCCCAGCCCCGATTGCTGGCATCTGAGGTCACTGTGACCCATGTGATGGGAAGAATTCGAATGGCAATTGCGGAGATTTTTCCCTTGGAGCCACCAAAGGAGAGACTCTCTCATGGATGGAGTGAGAAGGATGCGCTGATTCTTGCTGGGAGAATCCCACTGTTGGAGAAACCCTTTCTGGAATGGGCGAGTGCGCCATTGAGCCCACTTCACCATGGGAATGGTGGCTGCCATTGTGCCGATCACCTTCAGACATTGAAGAGCGAAAAGGTGAGATGAAGCAAGAGTCGAACGGATCCTGTCCCGGATCACCACGATCTTCTCCTCTGGTAGCGAGATGGTGCCCTCTAGTGTGTTGAAATGGGCACCTAGAAATATGAGAGACTGAGATGGAATCAGGTGACTTTTCTCCAAATTCAGGAGCCACCCAAACTCTTGGAGAGTGGAAATTACTAGACTCCTGTGCTTTAGAAGCTGACCCTTGTCCTGGCCTAGAAGGAGGAGGTCGTCGAGATAGTGGTGAAGGCGAACTCCTTTGACTCGGAGCAGAGCAACAACAGCCAGCAGAACCTTGGAAAACACCCGAGGTGATGTTGTGAGACCAAATGGAAGGCAGGTAAACTGTAAGTGTTGATCGTCTACAGCAAAGCGAAGGAACTTTTGGAAGTCTGCCGCCACTGGGACATGAAAGTAGGCATCTTTCAAGTCTATTGACACCAGCCAATCTTCTAGATGAACCGATTGTTGAATCTTTAATAGTAACTCCATCTTGAATTTTTCCTTTCGGATAAACCGGTTGAGATGAGTCAGGTCTATAACAGGCCTCCATGTGCCGTTCTTCTTCTGTACCAGAAACAGAGGAGAGTACATGCCTTCTCCTCGTTCGCCATCTGGAACAGGAATGGCTGCGTTTTGAGCTAATAAAGAGCTTATGTAAGCTAAAAGAACTTGTTTCTTCTCTTCTGAACTTGGAAGATTTGTTGATATAAATCTTAGCCTGGGAGTGCTGTTGAAAACCCAGGTGTGGCCTGAGGACACTGTCTTGACAGTCCAGAAATCCCGAATTGAGGCCGCCCAAACATGCCGGAAGTGGAGCAGACGAGCCCCCACCTGACATGTTTGAGCAGGCCCAATTTCAAAAGGACTTAGTGGAGTCCTGGTTACTGGTAGAAGCCCCTTTTGTGGGCTTTTTAAAAGAGGACTGCCTGGATTTCCAGGATCTAGAAAATTCCCGACCAGGCCTATAGCTACGTGCTTCCCTTGCACGGTCGGTGTTCTGCGATCTTGAAAAGGTGCGTTTTTGATTCTGTAAACACCTGTCTTGAGGGAGGAACCCCGATTTACCACCCGTAGCCTGGGTAATGGCGCTATCCAGCTTGTTGCCGAAGAGGGATGAACCCTCAAATGGAATACGGCACCAAGCCTGTTTAGAGGCTGGGTCCGCCAACCAAGGTCGCAGCCACAAGGCCCGACGGGCGGTGACCGACGACAACATCACCCGAGCCACTAGGCGAACAATGTCAATAGAGACCTCCCCCAGAAAGGCAGAGGCAAGCCTGATTTCCTGAATAGGGGAGCTCTTAGCCGCTTCTTCAGCGATACCTCTAATGCCGCGTACACACGGTCGGACTTTCTATCCTACTTGGTCCGGCACACTTTCCGACGGACTTTGTCCGCCAGGTGCGCCGGACTTTAAAACGGACGGACTTGCCCACACACACCGGGACTTTCCGGCGGGCTAAGTCCGCCCGTCTTTCCGACGGACTTTCGCCGGAGTTCCGGCGGACTTTCAGAATGAACGGACTTGCCCACACACGGACAAGTCCGTTCATTTTGAACGTGACTCAGGTGCGACGGGACTAGAAAAGGATGTCAATCTTGCCGCTTTTATCAGCGAAATTGACACCTTGCGAGCCCCGTCGCGGGGCATACCAGGCCCTTAGGTCTGGTATGGATTATAAAGGGGAACCCCTACGCCGAAAAAACGGCGTGGGGCCCCCCCTAAAATCCATACCAGACCCCGATCCGAGCACGCAGCCTGGCCGGTCAGGAAAGGGGGTGGGGACGAGCGAGCGCCCCCCCCCTCCTGAACCGTACCAGGCCGCATGCCCTCAACATGGGGGGTGGGTGCTTTGGGGGAGGGGGACGCCCTGCGCCCCCCCCCCAAAGCACCTTGTCCCCATGTTGATGAGGACAAGGGCCTCTTCCCGACAACCCTGGCCGTTGGTTGTCGGGGTCTGCGGACGGGGGCTTATCGGAATCTGGGAGCCCCCTTTAATAAGGGGGCCCCCAGATCCCGGCCCCCCACCCTATGTAAATGAGTATGGGGTACATGGTACCCCTACCCATTTACCTAGGAAAAAAGTGTAAGTAATAAAACACACTACACAGGTTTTTAAAACATTTTATTAAACAGCTCCGGGGGGGGGGGGAATCTTCCTCCGGCTTCGGGGGTCTTCTTCCGGCTTCGGGGGTCCCTCCGCTTCATCTTCTCCCGGCGTCCGGTTGGTTCTTCTCCGCTCTCCGGCCTCTTCTCCCGGTGTCGCAGGTCTTCGGCCGGCCCCTCCGCTGTCTTCATGTAGCTCTATTGCCAGCGGAGGTCCAGACTTCTTGGCTTCTTGGCTTCTCTTCTCTTCTCTTCCCCCAGATGTTGACACGACGCTCTCTCCGGCTGGACTGGTCTCTGAGGGCTGCGTTGTGACTTATATAGGCGGAGACCCCGCCCCCATATGATGTCACAGTCCTTGGGCATGCTGGGACTGTGACGTTTTAGGGGGCGTGGTCACGCCCCCTAAAACGTCACAGTCCCAGCATGCCCAAGGACTGTGACATCATATGGGGGTGGGGTCTCCGCCTATATAAGTCACAACGCAGCCCTCAGAGACCAGTCCAGCCGGAGAGAGCGTCGTGTCAACATCTGGGGGAAGAGAAGAGAAGAGAAGCCAAGAAGCCAAGAAGTCCGGACCTCCGCTGGCAATAGAGCTACATGAAGACAGCGGAGGGGCCGGCCGAAGACCTGCGACACCGGGAGAAGAGGCCGGAGAGCGGAGAAGAACCAACCGGACGCCGGGAGAAGATGAAGCGGAGGGACCCCCGAAGCCGGAAGAAGACCCCCGAAGCCGGAGGAAGATCCCCCCCCCGGAGCTGTTTAATAAAATGTTTTAAAAACCTGTGTAGTGTGTTTTATTACTTACACTTTTTTCCTAGGTAAATGGGTAGGGGTACCATGTACCCCATACTCATTTACATAGGGTGGGGGGCCGGGATCTGGGGGCCCCCTTATTAAAGGGGGCTCCCAGATTCCGATAAGCCCCCGCCCGCAGACCCCGACAACCAACGGCCAGGGTTGTCGGGAAGAGGCCCTTGTCCTCATCAACATGGGGACAAGGTGCTTTGGGGGGGGGGGGCGCAGGGCGCCCCCCTCCCCCAAAGCACCCACCCCCTATGTTGAGGGCATGCGGCCTGGTACGGTTCAGGAGGGGGGGGGCGCTCGCTCGTCCCCACCCCCTTTCCTGACCGGCCAGGCTGCGTGCTCGGATCGGGGTCTGGTATGGATTTTAGGGGGGGCCCCACGCCGTTTTTTCGGCGTAGGGGTTCCCCTTTATAATCCATACCAGACCTAAGGGCCTGGTATGCCCCGCGCTCGCCGCAATAGGAAGATTTGTTTTTCCTATTGCAGCGAGCGCGAGATGCCCTCGTGTCGTATTTGGTCTGTCGGACCAGCCTACACACGAGCGGGCTTTCCGTCGGACCAGCACACACACGAGCGGACTTTCCGCCCGAAACTGAGTCCGACGGAAAGATTTGAAACTTTCTTCAAATCTAGGTCCGGCGGGCTTTTGGGAAGAAGTCCGCCGGAAAAGTCCGCCGCCGCCCACACACGGGCGGATTGTCCGGCACACTCTGGTCCGCCGGACCAAGTATGCCGGAAAGTCCGACCGTGTGTACGCGGCATAAGAGAATCATTCACATTGTCTGACCATGCCTCCAAAGCTTTAGAGACTGCTGCTAAGGCCAGAGCTGGTTTGCACACTGTGCCTGCTGTCAGGTAAATCCTTTTTAGGTCGGCATCAATCCGTCTCTCTAGCGCAGTGGTTCTCAACTCCAGTCCTCGGGACCCACCAACAGGTCAGATTTTAAGTATTACCTTGGGGAGATGCAGACTAGAATACTGCAATCACTGAGCAGCATATTATATCACCTGTGATGTATTTCAGTTATCTTGCAAACCTGGCCTGTTTGTGGGTCCTGAGGAGTTGAGAACCACTGCTCTAGCGGATCTTTAAATGAGACTGTATCTTCAAGAGGCAGAGTCACATATCTCACAAGCCTCATTAATGCAGCATCTACCAAGGGAGCTGACTCAAGGTGTTTAACCTCTTCTTCCTTGAAAGGGTATAGTTTTGCGACTTTGGATTGCATAGAGCTTTTTTTATCTATCTTGCCCCAATCTTCAAAAATTATAGCTCCCACTTCCGTGAGGAAAGGAAAATAATGACGCTCCTTGCTGAGCTGTTTGAAAAACTTTCTCTGTTTAGCAGGAGAAATAACTGGTTCTTCCCAAACCAGAGCGTTTTTAACCGCTTTCACCAGAGAAGGAACCAGGGCATATTCAAAGCCCATCCCAGGATCATCTGCTTCTGACCCACTATCTGAGGGGGGAGCTGACTGGTGGCTAGGTTGAGAAGACTCCCACGTCTCAGGAACTGGACCCTCTTCTGACAGGGGAATCAGTGGATCTTGAGGAGAATCACGAGGCTTTGCAGCGTCTCTCTCCTGCAGTGATTCTTTCACAACTCGCTTGATTAGAGTTTCCAGGTGTTGGTCTGCACCTTCCCTCTCATTAGCTGCTTTAGAAAAACAGCGGTCACAGAGAGACTTGCTGGCAGGAACTGGGGCCCTGCATCCCCAACATATTTTCTCCGGTCCCCTATGAGATGAGGGGGGTGAGGAGAGCCTCTACTGTGGTCTTCAGACTTAGAGGATGAACCATGGTGTCTAGAGCCAGAGGAGGAATGCCGGTGGTGTGATTTAGATGACCCGCTCCTTCTGCGGGAACTACTTTGTCTTTGATCAGACCTAGAAGGGCTAAGGAAAGAAGGAAGACAGGAATAGAGAGAGAGAAAGGCACAAGTCAGAATGATGCCCTACACTCCGCTCTCTTCCCCCCAGCAGGTAAGTAAAGAAATATACTTTCAAATCCTACCTGCTGCGAGAGGACTGGCCACCAGGAGGCAGTGAAGAGTCCATGGCTGATGCTGGGAATCGCTGCAGGTGAACACAGAGTAAATCAGATACACCAGAAAGCAAAACAGCAAGCACAGACCCATCTGTACTGCACTTACCTGGGGAAGGCTCTGCAGATGCTCAGGGAAGTCGCCGCTATGCCCACGATCATTCCCGAGCTCTGCAAGCTTCCCCAGGCTTTTAAAATTGGCGCCGCGTGACGTCACGGCCGCGCCAGGCCCACGGTCGTCGTGCGCATGCGGGAAACCAGGCCTCGCTTTCGTTCTGGAACTGCGCCTGTGCAGAACGCAGACAGAACCCGGAAGTAGAGGGAGCGGCGGCTGGAACGCACAGGGAACCAGCCGCTGCATAGGCAATTTGACAAAGAGCACACAGAGAGAAAAACAACAACAACAAATATATACACTGCTGCCATGAAGGCGATATATGCTCACCACCACCTACGATCGACTCGGCCGGAACATCCATACACACACCGGGCTTTTGGCAGATAATGGCCACCTGCATACTACTAGGCAATCGGCCTGTGCGCGCTTTTCATTCAAAAATGACTCCAGCTCTTCAGCGCTTACTCTGCAATACACTCCATACCCTGCTAACAGTCAAGGCTTATTGGAGGGATGAGACATCACATCAGTCGGCCGATACGATCGCGGGACATCATCTTCAGGTAGGAGAACCAAACATCAGGTCCTACGGAGGAGGACAAAAAAGGAACACGGCTGAGAGCCCACAGCTGAAATTTATAGGGAGGGGTCCTATTGGGTAGTTATGGAGGCGGGGTCAACCCACACGTATGCTGCCATGAAGCCTATCAGGAAAAATAAAATACGCAGAGGTGATCAAATACCACCAAAAGAAATCTCTATTTGTGGGGGGAAAAAGGACTTCAATGTTGTTTGAGAGCCACGTCGCACGACCGCTCAATTGTCAGTCAAAGCGACGCAGTGCCGAATCGCAAAAAGTGCTCTGGTCAGTAAGGGGGTAAAATCTTCCGGGGCTGAAGTGGTTAATATGTGATGTTGTTGTTGAAGTGTTTAAAGAAAAAAAAATACAGTCAGCGAACATCCGCTTTAAATTTGCATCAGTGATGGTATCAATGGTTTGTGGTTTGTAAAGACACCTGTGTGAGTTTGGGGTGAAGATTTTTGAGTAACAAGTGAAAGTGACAGAGAAAAATATATTTGACCAAAACATCAAAACATTCCACATTGTAACATTCTCAAAAACAAAATAGATGAAGAAGAAGCTACATTGTTATTTGAAAGAAAGATACATTTGTTCTCAAAATGTAAAGTATTTATTTGGGAAAGTTACAATTGTACCATTATAATCAATGGCTGAAAACTTGCATTGGGATATATAGCGCAACTTTTCACTCTCAAAAACGCATTTTAGCCCAGCGCTAATTTTGGTATTTTACTATAACGCCCTGTAAAAAAAGGCATGGGAGTTAAAATGAGAGTTGTTTGCAGGTCTGAGCATGCTCAGTTGTTCTGGCACATAGTTGTACACAGACGGGGAATTTATCTCTTTTCAGATACTTTTAAAGATATTTTAGTGTAGAAATCACTTTTAAAAGCAGATTATCTTTAACCTCTTCAGCCCCGGAAGATTTGGCTGCTCGATGACCGGGGCCATTTTTTGCGATTCGGCACTGCGTCGCTTTAACTGTCAATTGCGCAGTCGTGCGACGTTGTACCCAAACAATATTGACATCCTTTTTTTTCCCCACAAATAGAGCTTTCTTTTGGTGGTATTTGATCACCTCTGCGGTTTTTATTTTTTGCGCTATAAACAGAAAAAGAGCAACAATTTTGAAAAAAAAACACAATATCTTTTACTTTTTGTTATAATAAATATCCCACATTTTTTTATCAAAAATTTTTTTTTTCCCTCAGTTTAGGCCGATATATATTCTTCTACATATTTTTGGTAAAAAAAGTCGCAATAAGCGTATATTGATTGGTTATAGTGTCTACAAAACAGGGGATAGTTTTATAGCATTTTTATTATTATTATTTTTTTTTTTTACTAGTAATGGCGGCAATCTGTGATTTTTATTGGGACTGCGATATTGCGGCGCATACATCGGACACTTTTGACACATTTTTGGGACCATTGGCAATTATACAGCGATCAGTGCTATAAAAATGCATTGATTACTGTATATATGTCACTGGCAGGGAAGGGGTTAAGACTAGGGGGTGATCAAGGGGTTAACTGTGTTCCTCCGTGTGTGTTCCAACTGTGGGGGGGGATGGGACTATCTAGGAGGAGAGAGAGATCGGTGTTCATACTTAGTATGAACACACGATCTGTCTCTGCTCCCCTGAAAGAACCGGGTTCTGACGCTCTGTCACGAGCGATCGCGGGAACCCGGCGGTCATCGCGCCCACCGGGCACTCGCATCAGCTCCAGGCACACGCTGCGGGCGCGCGCCCCTAGTGGCCAAAAGGCGAAGCGACGTAAGGTAACGTCGTTTCGCCCAGTAAAACTGCGGCAGCTGGTCGGCAAGCGGTTAAACGATATACCGCATATTTCAGTACCATTGAGGCGATCATATCAGGCTCTAAACATTATTTCCATGTGCAATTCTCCAGGTTCTAGCAGAGTAATGGTTTGGGCGGTATCTGTTGTCTGGGCGCTATAGTAAATTCGATTTTGGGAGTATTTTTTCCCCAGCACTATAGTTAATTCTGTTTTGGCGCTAATTAGCGAGATTTCACTATTTTGAGAGTGGTTATTCACGCGAATGCATATTAGCGCTATTAGCACTATAGTAAATGACCCCCATAGTAAACAGTTTACTATGCTCCAGCTATAAATGAATAAGAAAAAATCATTACTGATCACTGACTTTATTCATTAAGACAACGAAGGAACCGGTAAATGACACATTTGCCTGCTCCTTCCCTATTATCCATCTTGACAGATCCCCCGCAGCAGCCAGCGGGTGGTGGGAGGGGGAGTCCCAGCAGTGCTGTTGGGCGGGGGGGGGGGCCAGGAGAGAGTACACAGGAGCCCGGGGCAGCAGGACAGTGATAGGGAGGCAGTAGGAGCGGCATATGGAGGAACCAATTTTTTTTTTTAATTCAATAAAGTGTATTTTTTCCCCCAAAAAATTGTGTTTGAAAAACCGCTGCGCAAAAACCGCGTGGCAAAAAATTTCAGCGAACGCCCTTTTTATTCCCTAGGGTCTCTGCTAAATATATATATATATATATATATATATATATATATATATATATATATATATATATATATATATATATATATATATATATGTATATATATGTGTGTATATATATATATATATATATATATATATATATATATATATATATATATGTATATATAATGTTTGGGGGTTCTATATAATTGTCTAGCAAAAAATATTCAGAAAAATTAAAAATAAAATGTCAGCAAATGGCCCGGTCAGCAAGAATTTGTACACATGCATATACATAGGCACAAATACATGCAAGTGCTATACAGTCCATTCTCTTTTTTTTTTTCTTTTTTTTTAGTGCCAGGAATATCTGTTTATACATCAGTGCCCTATGCAAGTTCCCTTTAAGTGTATCTGGGGATTTTGTCATATACTGTATCATTCAGGTATCAGGCTGCCATCTAGTGGTGGTTCTTATTATTTCAGATCTGCCAGCGCCGAGCCCATTGAATGATCTGCTATATTGGAATCTATTTAAAATCTGTGCTTGGTGGATCCTTTTTTTTTTAATACTTTCTTTATTTAAAAGGAGAGTTTATTGCAATTACATTAAATTGCATTTTGTCACAAAGGCGCAAGTTTGAAAGTACGAACCCGTCCGGTCATTGTGTAAATATTTGCCAGCACACTGCGGATCTTCAATTAGGTCCAAACGTTTTTTTTTATTGAAGAAAGATCACATCACAAACATGAGTATCGCAGCGTTTCGGATCGGCACAGGTCCCCTTCATCAGGCAGGACACATCCCCGTATTACAGGAAATTGTCAGAACACATTTTTGCGTTTTGTTGCCGGCGTCATCGCTAGACCCGGACACCACAGGGGAGTCTACCCTATTCTGAGACGGGTGACGTCACCACGCACCAGGACTGCGGCCATCTTTCTGGTTAGTAACTTTGCCCGTTTTTTGGATGATATGCCTATTTAACGTTTCTGGAGTCTTTTTAACCTCTTCAATACCAAACCCCCCTCCCCCGCCCAGGACAATTTTCAGCTTTCAGCGCTGTCACATTTTGAATGACAATTGCGCGGTCATGTAACACGGTACACATAGGACATTTTTATCTTTTTTTTGAGACAGAGAGAGCTTTCTTTTGGTGGTTTTTAGTCACCACTGGGCTTTTTATTTTTTGCTAAACAAATGAAAAAAGGCCGAAAATTTTGAAAAGAGAAAAGTTTTTCTTTGTTTGTTTCTTTGTAAATAAGTAATTTTTCTCCTTCACTGATGTGCACTGATGAGGCGGCACTGATAGGCAACACTGATGGGCACTGATAAGCTGCACTGATGGACAATGATGAGGCTGCTCAGATATGCTGCACTGATGGACACTGATTTGGTGTACTGATGGGCAATGATGAGGCTGCACTGGTATGCCGCGTACACACGATCGGACATTCCGACAACAAAACCGTGGATTTTTTTCCCGACGGATGTTGGCTCAAACTTGTCTTGCATACACACGGTCACACAAATGTTGTCGGAAAGAACGCCGTGACATACAACACGTACGGCGAGCCGAGAAAAATGAAGTTCAGTAGCCAGTGCGGCCCTTCTGCTTGACTCTGAGCATGCGTGGAATTTTGTGCGTCGAAATTGCGTACGCACGATCGGAATTTACGACAATGGATTTTGTTGTCGGAAAAATTTGAGATCCAGATCTCAAACATCTGTTGTCGGAAATCCCGACAGCAAATGTCCGATGGAGCCTACACACGGTCGGAATTTCCGACAACAAGCTCACAACGAACATTTGTTGTCGGAAATTCCGATCGTGTGTACGCGGCAATATGCTGCACTGATAGGCAGCACTCTTATGCTGCACTGATGGACACTGATATGCGGCACTGATGGGCAACGATGAGGCTGCACTGATGGGCAATGATGAGGCTGCACTGATGGGCAATGATGAGGCTGCACTGATGAGCAATGATGAGGCTGCACTGATGGGCAATGATGAGGCTGCACTGATGGGCAATGATGAGGCTGCACTGATGAGCAATGATGAGGCTACACTGATGGGCAACGATGAGGCTGCACTGATGGGCAACGATGAGGCTGCACTGATGAGCAATGATGAGGCTACACTGATGGGCAATGATGAGGCTGCACTGATGGGCAACGATGAGGCTGCACTGATGAGCAATGATGAGGCTACACTGATGGGCAACGATGAGGCTGCACTGATGAGCAATGATGAGGCTACACTGATGGGCAATGATGAGGCTGCACTGATGGGCAATGATGAGGCTGTACTGATGGGAAATGATGAGGCTGCACTGATGGGCAATGATGAGGCTACACTGATGGGCAATGATGAGGCTGCACTGATGGGCAATGATGAGGCTGTACTGATGGGAAATGATGAGGCTGCACTTATGGGCACTGATATGCTGCACTGATGGGCAATGATGAGGCTGCACTGATGGGCAATGATGAGGCTGTACTGATGGGAAATGATGAGGCTGCACTGATGGGCACTGATATGCTGCACTGATGGGCAATGATGAGGCTGCACTGATGGGCAATGATGAGGCTGCACTGATGGGCAATGATGAGGCTGCACTGATGGGCAATGATGAGGCTGCACTTATGGGCACTGATATGCTGCACTGATGGGCAATGATGAGGCTGCACTGATGGGCAATGATGAGGCTGCACTGATGGGCAATGATGAGGCTGCACTGATGGGCAATGATGAGGCTGCACTGATGGGCAATGATGAGGCTGCACTGATGGGCAATGATGAGGCTGCACTGATGGGCAATGATGAGGCTGCATTGATGGGCAATGATGAGGCTGCACTGATGAGCAATGATGAGGCTGCACTGATGAGCAATGATGAGGCTGCACTGATGGGCAATAATGAGGCTGCACTGATAAGCTGCATTGATGGGGCTACACTGATTATCAGTATAAATGTTCCCTGTTGCCTTTTGATGCGTTTTTACATGCGTTTTGCGTTTTTTTTTCTCCATAATGAACTGTGAATAGTCGGTTGTTAAGGAGCAGGCAGCCGCTGCGTCCTTAACAACCAATGAGTCATCAGCTGCCAGCGGGGGTTCCGCTCTGACAGCTGAATGTAAAAATAATAATTGCCGGCAATAAAAAAAGGTTGAAAAAAAAAAGGCGTGGGGTCCCCCCCAATGCATACCAGGCCCTTCGGGGGTCTGGTTTAAAGTTTGAGGGATGCCCCTCGCTAAAAATTTTCAAAAAAATTGAGTAGGGCCCCCCCCAAAATCCATACCAGACCCTTATCCAGGCATGCAGCCCAGCAGGTCAGGAAAGGGGCACACACTCTCCTGAACCATACCAGGCCACATGCCCTCAAAATGGGGGAGGTGCTTTGGGGCAATTTTAGGCCTGGAGGTTACACAAATCCCCCAAACGTGATATATTTTCTGAAAGCCGACACCCTAGAGAATAAAATAGTGGTAGTTCCAACTAGGAAACACAATGTTTTAGTAAAAAAATTTTTTTAAAAACACAATAAAGTTAATGTGTGTCCGCTCTCCTACCTCTCCTCTACCCGGCGGCACCCTTTATGCCGGTCTCGGGTCTGGAATTGGGCACACCCCATCAGGTGGGTGCGCGCGGGGGGGGGTGTGGAAGCATTCGGGCGACTGCCCAGGCGCCAGGACGCAATTTCTTGTCACCATGGCGACCTGGCCCCTGGGATTTGTCCAGCCCTGAGAAAAAGTTTGAACCAAAGCCACTTCACTAACCTGAGCTACTGAAGCCACTGAATAGCCCAGGAAGTCCCAACACTCCTAGTAGAATGAATGGAATTTCACCGAAAAGGTGGAATGGCGCTGTTGAAGACATAAGCCTGAGAAGTACGGCACTGTGCAAAAGTTTGAGGCAGGTGTGAAGAAATGCTGCAAAGAAGAATGCTTCCAAAAATATGTATTTTGGTTCTTTTTATCAATTTCCAAAATGCGATGTGAGCGAACAGAAGAAAGATCGAAATGGAATCAATGTGTGGTGTGACTACCCTTTGCCTTCAAACCAGCGTCAGTTCTGACACTCGCACGATTTGTACACATGCACAAAGTCAGGGATTTTGTAGGATTACAGTCAGGTAATCCTACAAATCAGGTGCTAATGATCATCAATTTCATATGTAGGCTGAAACACAGTCATTAACTGAAACAAAAACAGCTGTGTAGGAGGCTTAAAACTGGATGAGTTTCTGGAATGTTATAGAATCTTGCCGTGTGTCATGTAACTATTTTGTGCTTTTTTTTTTTTTGTTTGTTTATTTTATGATAAAATTTGAATAAAAACGTAAGTACAATTAAAAAAACACAAAAAAAACACTAGGTGAGGAAATGCCCAACTCTAAAGTGAGGTTGTGGAAGACATTTTTTATGCCACAGGTCATACACAATGGCAGGCCTGAGCACAGCAACAAGACACAAGGTAGTTATACAGCATCAGCAAGGTCTCTCCCAGGCAATAATTTCAAAGCAGACTGGGGGTTCGAGATGTCCTGTTCAAGGTCTTTTGAAGAAGCACAAAGAAACGGGCAACATTGAGGAGCGTAGAGGCAGTGGTCAGCTAGCTTTGAGGAGTGTAGATGCAGTGGTAGGGTAACGTTGAGGTGCCTAGACACAGTGGTTGGGTAGCGTTGAGGAGCATAGACGCAGTGGTTGGGTAACATTGAGGAACTTAGACGCAAGGAAACCAGTGGGACCCAGGTACCCCCCATCTACTGTCTGGAGAAGTCTGGAGTTAACCAGTGGGACCCAGGTACCCCCATCCACTGTCTGGAGAAGTCTGGAGGAAACCAGTGGAACCCAGGTATCCCCATCCACTGTCTGGAGAAGTCTGGAGGAAACCAGTGGGACCCATGTACTCCCATCCACTATCCGGAGAAGTCTGGAGGAAACCAGTGGGATCCAGGTACACCACCTACTGTCCGTCGAAGTCTGGAGGAAACCAGTGGGACCCAGGTACCCCCATCTACTGTCCGAAGAAGTCTGGAGGAAACCAGTGGGACCCAGGTACCCCCATCTACTGTCTGGAGAAGTCTGGAGGAAACCAGTGGAACCCAGGTACCCCCATCTACTGTCTGGAGAAGTCTGGAGGAAACCAGTGGGACCCAGGTATCCCCATCCACTGTCTGGAGAAGTCTGGAGGAAACCAGTGGGACCCATGTACCCCCATCCACTGTCCGGAGAAGTCTGAAGGAAACCAGTGAGACCAGGTACCCTCAATCTACTGTCTGGAGAAGTCTGGAGTTAACCAGTGGGACCCAGGTACACCATCTACTGTCCGGAGAAGTCTGGAGGAAACCAGTGGGACACAGGTACCCCCCATCTACTGTCTGGAGAAGTCTGGAGGAAACACCACACCACCAATGTGTGGTGGTTTATCTCGATATCCTCATATTTAGTCCCTGGAGAGCCACCACACAGATGTCTGTCGTGTGCTTCAGAAACTAAGAGAGAACAATTTCTATTGTAAACTGAAGTGCGAGTTCCATCGGGAATAGGTTAAATTCCTGGGTTATGTCATTTCCACTGCTGGTTTTTTGATGGACCCAGAGAAACTTTTGGCAGTTCTACAGTGGCCTCTACCCGTGGGTTTACGTTCTCTTCAGCGTTTCCTGGGCTTTGCCAACTATTATCGGAAGTTTATTCATAACTTCTTGTCTCTGGTCTAGCCCCTGACTGATATGACCAGAAAGGACGGTAACCCACAAAGTTGGTCTCCGGAGTCCATTAAGGCCTTTGAGAGTTTCAAGGCTGCCTTTGTTTCTGCTCCTGTGTTGGCACATCCTGATCCTACCTTACCTTTTATCCTTGAGGTTGATGCTTCTGAGACTGGTGTTGGTGTCACGTACCTTACAGCGGAGCTCGAAATGATGAGAGTGGCCTCTTGCACAGTTCCGGTCCAAGCACCCCCGGTGGTGGGTACAGGGAGTGCGAGGGCAACGAAAGGGTGCAGGTGCCTGCAGGTAGGAGGCTGGAACTTGGAGATATAGGAACCTCTGCTGAGGAGATGTGGAAACTGATCACCAGACTTGTTCAGCGGGAGCCAGATCAGGATCAACTGCAGAGTCAGGAACAGGCAGGAGTCGGCAACAGGCTGGCAGCGGGGTACCGAATCAGAAGGCAAAACCGTAGTCAGGAACAGGCAGAGGTTGGCAACATACTGGCAGCGGGGTACAGAATCAAAAGGCAGAGCCGTAATCATAAGTCCAAGCCAAGGTCAGTATTGCAAGTAGAGGCAGGTTCAGCAGGCAGGGAAGATCCAAGAAAATGGTCAGAAGATAGCCGGGTTTTCAGGAACAAGGTCAATCAGGCAGAGTAACAACAGGAACACAGGGACAAGCAGAAGACGATCCAGCACTGATGTTAGGCAGACTCCCTGTTTATATAGGGTGCCCTGTCGCATTAGCACGTTGGCATTCGCGGGTGCGCGTCAGCACGCGCGTGTGCGTTTGCATGCCCACTCTGGATCTCATTTGTCTCTGGCTACAGTACTGTGCATGCACATTGGCAGTAGCGGAACGAGGGTTGGCAGCTGCTGCACAGAGACGGGTGCTTGCTGTGTGAGTTCTTTGACATTAGGAGCAGAGTCCGGATGCCCATTTGAGACATCTTCTCTGGATGGGAACGATGAAAGGCCTGTATCAGTCTCTGAGCATGGAGATTGGTCTCAGGATCCCAGGAATTTTCCTCCGGGCCAAAACCTCTCCACTTGATCAGGTATTGGTTCTGCCCCTGTCGTTTCCTACAATCCAAGATGGCTTTAATCTCGAACTCTTCTTCTCCATCTTCCATTATAGCTTCAGGGGGTCCCACTTCACGATCCGGAAAGGGATTCGCTAAGTCAGGCTTCAGTAGCATGAAACACAGGGTGGATTCTAAATGAGTCAGGAAGTTCGAGTTCAAATGCTACCGGATTAATCTTCCTCTTAACTGGGAAGGGTCCCAATTATCTGGGTCCCAGTTTCCTGGAAGGGCATGCCAGTTTCAGGTTGGCTGTTGAAAGCCAAACACGGTCACCAGTCTTCAGGTCCAGTTCCCCCCTTCTTCTTTTATCAAAGAATCTTTTACTATTTTCCTGTGCCTTGGAGATGGTTTCTCTCAACACCTGACTGTTGGTAACAAGGAAGTTTAGTCTATCCTGGACAGCTGGCAATGGAGAGTCCGGCACAAGTGTTGGCAAAAAAGAGGGGTGGAAGCCATAATTGGAGAAGAAGCGTGACTGGTCTGTGGTAGAGTGGGTTTAATTATTCAATGCAAATTCCGCCAGGGGCAGTAGTGAGGCCCAATCTTCCTGGGTGAAGGAGGGAAAACAACGTAGATACTGCTCCAACGTTTGGTTAGTACGTTCAGTCTGCCCATTGGTCTGGGGGTGGTAGGCTGAGGAGAAACTGAGTTTGATACCCAGGGCTTCACACAATGCTTTCCAAAACTTTGACGTGAACTGTACCCCACGAACATGTCCCCAGGAATTCCGCGAAGTCTAACAATTTCTTTAATGAACACCCTGGCTGTCTCTGTTGCTGATGGAGTCCCCTTCATGGGGATAAAATGTGCCATCTTAGAAAGACGATCAACCACCACAAAGATGGACAAAATCCTTCAGAAGGGGGAAGCTCAACAATGAAATCCATTGCGATCTTATCCCATGGTCTTTCAGGGATGAGCAGTGGTCTTAGTAACCCCCAAGCCTTGTTTTTACTGTTCTTATTCTTGAGGCAGGTTAAACAAGAACTAACGTAATTCCTGCAATCCTTTGCTAGATTGGGCCGGGCTCCAGAATCAGAAGTCAGAGCCGTAATCATAAGTCCAAGCCAAGGTCAGTATTACGTGTAGAGGCAGGTTCAGCAGGCAGGGAAGATCCAAGAGAATGGTCAGAAGATAGCCGGGTTTTCAGGAACAAGGTCAATCAGGCAGAGTAACAACAGGAGCACAGGGACAAGCTGAAGACGATCCAGCACTGATGCTAGGCAGACTCTCTGTTTATACAGGGTGCCTTGTGCCAGGATTCACGGCAGCGTACGTGCGTGTGCGCATGAGCATCAGCGCATTAGCACATGCGCGTCAGCATTCGTGGGTGCGCGTTAGCGCGTTTGCATGCCCACTCTGGATCTCATTTGTCTCTGGCTACGGTTCCGTGCATGCACATTGGCATTAGTGGAACGGGGGGGTTGGCAGTTGCTGCACGGAGACGGGTGCTTGCTGTGTGAGTTCTCTGACAGTTGGAGCCCTTCTGTCTCAACGTCCTACCTCTGAGAGTGCTATGCATCCTTGTGGCTACTTTTTCAAGAAATTGGCACCTGCGGAGTGCAATTACGAGATTGGTGACAGAGAGCTGTTGGCGATCATTCGAGCCCTGAAAGAATGGAAACATCTCCTTGAAGGTACCACTGTGCCGCTTCTCATTCTTACTGACCATAAGAATCTCACATTCTTGTCTGAGTCTAAACACCTTTCTCCCAGAAGGGTGTGATGGGCTCCTTTCTTGTCAAGTTTCAATTACATTGTCTCATTCTTACCAGGTACTAAGAATGTAAGGGCTAACGCCTTGTCACCACAAATTTCCTCCACTTCCAAGTTGGAGTCGGTTCCGGTTCCTGTGATTCCTCCTGATCGTATTCTGGCTATGGTTCGCACCAGTCTCACTTCTCTTTTGGGTGACAAAATTCTTGCTGCTCAGGTCCATGCTCCTCCTGAGAA
Source organism: Lithobates clamitans (assembly GCA_037952925.1). Lineage (NCBI taxonomy): Eukaryota > Metazoa > Chordata > Amphibia > Anura > Ranidae > Lithobates > Lithobates clamitans. The sequence continues at coordinate 364,940 of JBBGZY010002467.1, forward strand.
ACCTTGTGACCGCTGCTTTGTCCCAGAGAGTCTCCGTCCTGCCGTGCTCCAGACTTACCATTCTCCCAAGGCTGCTGGCCACCCTGGTAAGAATCAACTCTTTTGGGCCATTTCCCAACAATTCTGGTGGCCTAGTCTACGTGCTGATGTAACCGCCTTCGTAGCTGCCTGTTCCGTGTGTGCTCAGAGTAATGCCTTGTACACATGATCGGACATTGATCGGACATTTCGACAACAAAATCCATGAATTTTTTTCGACGGATGTTGGCTCAAACTTGTCTTGCATACACACGGTCGCACAAAGTTGTTGGAAAATCCGACCGTTCTGAACGCGGTGACGTAAAACACGTACGTCGGGACTATAAACGGGGCAGTAGCCAATAGCTTTCTTTTCTTAATTTATTCTGAGCATGTGTGGCACTTTGTGCGTCGGATTTGTGTAAACGCGATCGGAATTTAAGCGATCGAATTTTGTTGTCGGAAAATTTTATAGCCTGCTCTCAAACTTTGTGTGTCGGAAATTCCGACGGAAAAAGTCAGATGGAGCCCACACACAATCGGAATTTCCGACAACACAATCCGAACGCATTTTTTCCGTCAGAAAATCTGACCGTGTGTACAGGGCATTAGACTCCAAGACACCTTCCAGTGGGCCTCCTACAACCCATACCCAATGGAAAGAGGCCCTGGACCCCCCTGTCTATAGATTTCATTGTGGAGTTACCCAACTCCCAGGGCAACACAGTTATCCTTATGGTGGTTGACCGGTTCTCAAAGATGTGTCATTGTATTCCATTTAAGAAGTTGCCCACTTCTAAGGAACTGGCTTCCATTTTTGTTCAAAAGATCTTTCGCTTACATGGGCTACCCAAGGTGATTGTCTCGGACAGGGGTAGTCAGTTTGTGTCCCGGTTCTGGCGAGCCTTTTGTGCACAGTTGGGAATTCAGCTTGCTTTCTCCTCTGCGTATCACCCGCAGTCTAATGGAGCCGCAGAACAAGCCAATCAGTCCTTTGAGCAAATCCTACGTTGCTATATTTCTGACCATCAAAACAACTGGTCAGACCTATTACCGTGGGCAGAATTTGCTCACAACAGTGCCTTGAATTCTGCTTTCCGATTGTCCCCGTTTATGGCGAATTATGGTTTCCAACCTTCTATATTGCCTAACTCGTTTGTCCCGCAGAATATTCCTGCGTTAGGGGAGCATCTCCGTGGTTTTCGTTCCACTTGGGAACAAGTCCAGGAGGCTTTGCGACATGCCAATGATAGGTACAGACTCCATACTGACCGCAGACGCCTGCCTGCGCCTTCCTGCGAAGGAACGAAGACCACAGAGATGCTCCTCTAGCGCAGGAATACCCTGCGGAACAAATAAGTCAGGCAACGTGGAAGGTTGGAAACCATGATTCACCATAAACTGAGACAATCGAGAAGCAGAATTCAAGGCACTGTTGTGAGCAAACTCTGCCCATGGTAATAGGTCTGACCAGTTGTTGTGATGGTCAGAAATATAGCAACGTAAGAATTGCTCCAAGGACTGCTTGGCTGGTTCTGCGGCTCCATTAGACTGCGGGTGATACGCAGAGGAGAAAGCAAGCTGAATTCCCAGCTGTGCACAAAAGGCTCACCAGAACTGGGACACAAACTGACTACCCCTGTCTGAGATAATCACCTTGGGTAGCCCATGTAAGAGGAAGATCTCCCAAGCAAAAATGGAAGCCAGTTCCTTAGAAGTGGGCAACTTCTTAAGTGGAATACAATGACACATCTTTGAGAACCGGTCAACCACCATAAGGATAACTGTGTTGCCTTGGGAGTTGGGCAACTCCACAATGAAATCCATAGACAGGTGGGTCCAGGGCCTCTCTCCATTGGGTATGGGTTGTAGGAGGCCCACTGGAAGGTGTCTTGGAGTCTTACTCTGAGCACACACGGAACAGGCAGCTACGAAGGCAGTTACATCAGCACATAGACTAGGCCACCAGAATTGTTGAGAAATGGCCCAAACAAGTTGATTCTGACCAGGGTGGCCAGCTGCCTTGGGAGAATGGTAGGTCTGGAGCACGGCAGTACGCAGACACTCTGGGACAAAGCAGCGGTCACAAGGTTTCTCAGGAGCAGCATGGACCTGAGCAGCAAGCATTTTGTCACCCAAAGGAGAAGTAAGACTGGTGCGAACCGTAGCCAGAATACGATCAGGAGGAATCATAGGAACCAGAAGCGACTCCAACTTGGAAGTGGAGGAAAATTATCGTGACAAGGCGCCAGCCCTTACATTCTCAGTACCGGGTAAGAATGAGACAATGTAATTGAAACTTGACAAGAAAAGAGCCCATCGCGCCCTTCTGGGAGAGAGGCGTTTAGCCTCAGATAAGAATGTGAGATTCTTATGGTCAGTAAGAATGAGAACCGGCAAAGTGGTACCTTTGAGGAGATGTCTCCATTCTTTCAGGGCTAAAATGATTGCCAACAGCTCTCTGTCACCAATCTCGTAATTGCACTTGGCAGGTGACAATTTCTTGGAAAAATAGCCACAAGGATGCATAGCGCTCTCAGAGGTAGGATGTTGAGATAGAAGGGCGCCAACTCCAGTCTTAGAAGCATCAACTTCTAGGATAAAAGGCAACGTAGGATCAGGATGTGCCAACACAGGAGCAGAAACAAAGGCAGCCTTGAGACTCTCAAAGGCCTTAATGGAGACCAACTCTGTGGGTTACCGTCCTTTCTGGTCATATCGTTCAGGGGCTTGACCAGAGATGAGAAGTTACGAATAAACTTCCGATAATAGCTGGTAAAACCCAGGAAACGCTGCAAAGGATGTAACCCTTACGGGTCGAGGCCACTGTAGGACTGCCGAAAGTTTCTCTGGGTCCATCAAAAAACCAGCAGTGGAAATGACATAGCCCAGGAATTTAACTCACACTTCTCCAGTTTACAAAGGCCAAAAGGCATTACGAGATACTCATAATGGCCTGTTCTGGTATTAAACGCAGTTTTCCACTCGTCGCCCTCCTTAATCCTCACGAGATTGTAAGCCCCTCTCAGATCAAGCAACCGTTGCTCCCTTGAGGTGGTCAAATAACTTTGTAATCAACGGGATTGGGTAGGCATTCTTAATCGATAAACGATTGAGACCCCTATAATCAATACAAGGTCTCAGTTCACTAGTCCTCTTCTTCACAAAGAAGAAACCAGCACCAGCAGGAGATGAGGATTTTCAGATGAAACCCTGAGAAAGTGCGCATGCAACATACTCCTCCATGGCTTTATCCTCCAAGACCGACAAAGGGTAAACCCGGCCACGAGGGGGAGTGGCATCAGGTTGAAGGTCAATTGCACAATCATACGGCCGGTGTGGAGGCAAACTACCTTTGTCAAAGACATCGCTAAAATCACGGTACTCCTCTGGCAGGGAGGAGAGTGAAGAGTTACACAGGACCTTGGCTACCTTCCGGAAGCATGTTTCACTGCATTGTGGTGACCAGGAGAGAACCTCAGCACGGAGCCAGTCAAAAGAGGGGTTGTGCCTCTGTAACCATGGATAACCAGCGGAAACTTAGGAGAGGAAATCACTTGGAATTGGATTATCTTATGGTGAAGAGCTCCTACGGCCATGGACAAGGGAACCGTCTCATGGGTCACATGGGCAGGCTGTAGAGGTCTCCCGTCAAGAGCCTCAATGGCAAGTGGAGTGTCACGCAGCTGCAGTGGAATCGAGTGCTGTGATTCAAAGGGAGCATCAATGAACAGGCCTGCAGCCCCAGAGTCGATTAGAGCCTGTATCTCAATAGACAACTTAGCCCAAGAAAGGGTGACCAAAACCAAGGGCTTATCCTTCTGGATAACCGAGAACGACACAACACCACCTAAGGCATGACAGGACCTCAAGGTTCGGGTGTTCCCAGGACGGGTAGGACAAGACTTCAAAAAGTCACCTGCCTGGCCACAATAAAGACACAATCTCTCCCTCCTCCTAAAGGTTCTCTGATCCACAGAGAGACGCGTGAAGCCCAAGTGCATGGGTTCATCTTGACTTACCGACTCGGCACCAGGAGGCATGGGAGGTGAGGGAGGCACGGGTGGGACTGCAAAGCTCGGAGGCAAACGTACAGGAGGCTTCTGCAAGCGAGAAAGTCTTTCTCTGAGTCTGGAGTCAATGAGGATGGCAAACGAGATCAAGCTCTCCAGCTCACTGGGTATATCTCGGGCTGCTATCTCATCCTTGATGGAATCCGAGAGACCATGAGAAAAATCAGCCATGAGGGCCTCATTGTTCCAAGCAACCTCTGCTGCCAAAGTACGGAACTCAATGGCGTAGTCGGCAACATTTCTTGTACTCTGATGGACATGAGGCACTTGGCAGCAGAAGCGGAGCGTGCGGGAACGTCAAATACCCATTTAAAGGTGGCCACCAACTCAGGGTAACTCAAGACAACAGGTTTTGGCATCTCCCATAGAGGGTTAGCCCAGGCCAAGGCTCTCTCAGAAAGCAAAGATATCACAAACCCTACTTTGCTTCTGTCTGTGGGAAACGCCTGGGGCAGCATCTCAAAGTATATCTCAACTTGGTTGAGAAACCCTCTGCATTGAACTGGATCACCCCCAAATCGCTGGGGAAGCGGGGCGGAACCAGACATACCTCTTATAGAGGTAATACTCGAGGCCGGTGCCCGCACAGAGACTGGAGCAGCAGCAGGGACAGCCTGCAACACAGGTTGTACCAGAGCAGCCATAGTGGGAGATTCCAGGTGAGCCGTGTGACTCAGGAGCGTTTGTAACGCCATGGCAAACTGATCCATGCAGTGATCCTGCTCATCCAATCTGGAAAAAATATTACCAACAAGTGGATTGACTGCATCTTCTGAATTCATGGCCTTCGCCTACTGTCAGAAACCATGAACCTGACCCAGACAGAAGTACAGTAAAATCACACTTGTTTATTAATAAAAAATAAAAAGGAAAATAGAGTAAGCGTGGTCAAAGCATAGCCAGAGTCCAGTAATCGGATTGGGTAATCAGCCAGGCCAGAAGTCAGGGATCCAAGTGGAGGAACAGCAAGCAGGATCCGGAGCCAGAAGGGATGTCAGTAAAGCCAGTCTTTAAACAGGAACGCAGGAGATGCTTTCTTGTGATGTGACCAAGGCGAAGGCAGGAATGAAGTGAGCTGGAGATCTTTAAGTAGGCGGGACTAACGAGCAGATCCACAACAGCTGGTTAACTGTGGAGAGAGATGAGAGCTGGCAATTAGCCGACAGCTGAGCGGCCAGCTCAGAGAAGGAAGAGCTGAGCCCAGCCCTGACAGTCAGTCCTGCCTACATAAGCCGTCCAGCCCAGATGATCCCTGCCTTCATCTTGGTCAACATCACAGAAACTCCTGCGATCCTGTTCAAGACTTGCTTTGCTGACTACCCCCCTGGCTCCAGATCCTACTTGCTGTTCCACTACATTGATCCCTGACTTCTGGCTTGGCTGACTATCCGTTCCGGTTACTGAACTTTGGCTATGTTTTGACTACGTTTGTTTTTTTAAGTGTGATTTAACTGTACTTCTGTCTCAGGCCGATTTCATGGTTTCTGACAGGAGTGATATTATAGGGGGAGGGGCAGTATAATGATGGAGTGATATTATAGGTCAGGGGATATTATAGGGGAGGAGCAGTATTAGGATGGAGAGATATTATAGGTCAGGGGATATTATAGGGGGAGGGGCAGTATTACGATGGAGTGATATTATAGGGGGAGGGGCAGTATTACGATGGAGTGATATTATAGGTCAGGGGATATTATAGGGGGAGGAGCAGTATAATGATGGAGTGATATTATAGGTCAGGGGATATTATAGGGGGAGGGGCAGTATTAGGATGGAGTGATATTATAGGTCAGGGGATATTATAGGGGAGGGGCAGTATTATGATGGAGTGATATTATAGGTCAAGGGATATTATAGGGGGAGGAGCAGTATAATGATGGAGTGATATTATAGGTCAGGGGATATTATAGGGGGAGGAGCAGTATTACGATGGAGTGATATTATAGGTCAGGGGATATTATAGGGGGAGGGGCAGTATAATGATGGAGTGATATTATAGGTCAGGAGATATTATAGGGGGAGGGGCAGTATAATGATGGAGTGATATTATAGGTCAGGAGATATTATAGGGGGAGGAGCAGTATAATGATGGAGTGATATTATAGGTCAGGGGATATTATAGGGGGAGGGGCAGTATTACGATGGAGTGATATTATAGGTCAGGGGATATTATAGGGGGAGGAGCAGTATTAGGATGGAGTGATATTATAGGTCAGGGGATATTATAGGGGGAGGAGCAGTATTAGGATGAAGTGATATTATAGGTCAGGAAATATTATAGGGGGAGGAGTAGTATAATGATGGAGTGATATTATAGGTCAGGGGATATTATAGGGGAGGGGCAGTATAATGATGGAGTGATATTATAGGTCAGGGGATATTATAGGGGGAGGGGCAGTATAAGGATGGAGTGATATTATAGGTCAAGGGATATTATAGGGGGAGGGGCAGTATAATGATGGAGTGATATTATAGGTCAGGGGATATTATAGGGGGAGGAGCAGTATTAGGATGGAGTGATATTATAGGTCAGGGGATATTATAGGGGGAGGGGCAGTATAAGGATGGAGTGATATTATAGGTCAGGGGATATTATAGGGGGAGGGGCAGTATAAGGATGGAGTGATATTATAGGTCAGGGGATATTATAGGGGGAGGGGCAGTATTACGATGGAGTGATATTATAGGTCAGGGGATATTATAGGGGGAGGGGCAGTATTAGGATGGAGTGATATTATAGGTCAGGGGATATTATAGGGGGAGGGGCAGTATTAGGATGGAGTGATATTATAGGTCAGGGGATATTATAGGGGGAGGGGCAGTATAATGATGGAGTGATATTATAGGTCAGGGGATATTATAGGGGGAGGGGCAGTATAATGATGGAGTGATATTATAGGTCAGGGGATATTATAGGGGGAGGGGCAGTATTAGGATGGAGAGATATTATAGGTCAGGGGATATTATAGGGGGAGGAGCAGTATAATGATGGAGTGATATTATAGGTCAAGGGATATTATAGGGGGAGGGGCAGTATAATGATGGAGTGATATTATAGGTCAGGGGATATTATAGGGGGAGGGGCAGTATTAGGATGGAGTGATATTATAGGTCAGGGGATATTATAGGGGGAGGGGCAGTATTACGATGGAGTGATATTATAGGTCAGGGGATATTATAGGGGGAGGAGCAGTATAATGATGGAGAGATATTATAGGTCAGGGGATATTATAGGGGGAGGAGCAGTATTACGATGGAGTGATATTATAGGTCAGGGGATATTATAGGGGGAGGGGCAGTATAATGATGGAGAGATATTATAGGTCAGGGGATATTATAGGGGGAGGAGCAGTATTACGATGGAGTGATATTATAGGTCAGGGGATATTATAGGGGGAGGAGCAGTATTAGGATGGAGTGATATTATAGGTCAGGGGATATTATAGGGGGAGGGGCAGTATAATGATGGAGAGATATTATAGGTCAGGGGATATTATAGGGGGAGGAGCAGTATAATGATGGAGTGATATTATAGGTCAGGGGATATTATAGGGGGAGGGGCAGTATAAGGATGGAGTGATATTATAGGTCAGGGGATATTATAGGGGGAGGGGCAGTATAATGATGGAGTGATATTATAGGTCAGGGGATATTATAGGGGGAGGAGTAGTATAATGATGGAGTGATATTATAGGTCAGGGGATATTATAGGGGGAGGGGCAGTATAATGATGGAGTGATATTATAGGTCAGGGGATATTATAGGGGGAGGAGCAGTATTAGGATGGAGTGATATTATAGGTCAGGAGATATTATAGGGGGAGGAGCAGTATAATGATGGAGTGATATTATAGGTCAGGGGATATTATAGGGGAGGAGCAGTATAATGATGGAGTGATATTATAGGTCAGGGGATATTATAGGGGGAGGGGCAGTATAATGATGGAGTGATATTATAGGTCAGGGGATATTATAGGGGGAGGAGCAGTATTAGGATGGAGTGATATTATAGGTCAGGAGATATTATAGGGGGAGGAGCAGTATAATGATGGAGTGATATTATAGGTCAGGGGATATTATAGGGGGAGGGGCAGTATTAGGATGGAGAGATATTATAGGTCAGGGGATATTATAGGGGAGGAGCAGTATTAGGATGGAGTGATATTATAGGTCAGGGGATATTAAAGGGGGAGGGGGAGGAGCAGTATAATGATGGAGTGATATTATAGGTCAGGGGATATTATAGGGGGAGGAGTAGTATAATGATGGAGTGATATTATAGGTCAGGGGATATTATAGGGGGAGGAGCAGTATTACGATGGAGTGATATTATAGGTCAGGGGATATTATAGGGGAGGAGCAGTATTAGGATGGAGTGATATTATAGGTCAGGGGATATTATAGGGGAGGGGCAGTATAATGATGGAGTGATATTATAGGTCAGGGGATATTATAGGGGGAGGGGCAGTATAATGATGGAGTGATATTATAGGTCAGGGGATATTATAGGGGGAGGGGCAGTATTAGGATGGAGTGATATTATAGGTCAGGGGATATTATAGGGGAGGGGCAGTATAATGATGGAGAGATATTATAGGTCAGGGGATATTATAGGGGGAGGGGCAGTATAATGATGGAGTGATATTATAGGTCAGGGGATATTATAGGGGGAGGAGCAGTATTACGATGGAGAGATATTATAGGTCAGGGGATATTATAGGGGGAGGGGCAGTATAATGATGGAGTGATATTATAGGTCAGGGGATATTATAGGGGGAGGAGCAGTATTAGGATGGAGTGATATTATAGGTCAGGGGATATTATAGGGGGAGGGGGCAGTATAATGATGGAGTGATATTATAGGTCAGGGGATATTATAGGGGGAGGGGAAGTATAATGATGGAGTGATATTATAGGTCAGGGGATATTATAGGGGGAGGAGCAGTATAATGATGGAGAGATATTATAGGTCAGGGGATATTATAGGAGGAGGGGCAGTATAATGATGGAGTGATATTATAGGTCAGGAGATATTATAGGGGGAGGGGCAGTATAATGATGGAGTGATATTATAGGTCAGGGGATATTATAGGGGGAGGGGCAGTATAATGATGGAGTGATATTATAGGTCAGGAGATATTATAGGGGGAGGGGCAGTATAATGATGGAGTGATATTATAGGTCAGGGGATATTATAGGGGGAGGGGCAGTATAATGATGGAGTGATATTATAGGTCAGGGGATATTATAGGGGGAGGGGGAGGGGCAGTATTAGGATGGAGTGATATTATAGGTCAGGAGATATTATAGGGGGAGGAGCAGTATAATGATGGAGTGATATTATAGGTCAGGGGATATTATAGGAGGAGGGGCAGTATAATGATGGAGTGATATTATAGGTCAGGAGATATTATAGGGGGAGGGGCAGTATTACGATGGAGTGATATTATAGGTCAGGGGATATTATAGGGTGAGGGGCAGTATTACGATGGAGTGATATTATAGGTCAGGGGATATTATAGGGGGAGGGGCAGTATAATGATGGAGTGATATTATAGGTCAGGAGATATTATAGGGGGAGGAGCAGTATAATGATGGAGTGATATTATAGGTCAGGGGATATTATAGGGGGAGGGGCAGTATTAGGATGGAGTGATATTATAGGTCAGGGGATATTATAGTGGGAGGGGCAGTATAATGATGGAGTGATATTATAGGTTAGGGGATATTATAGGGGGAGGAGCAGTATAAGGATGGAGTGATATTATAGGTCAGGGGATATTATAGGGGGAGGGGGCAGTATTACAATGGAGTGATATTATAGGTCAGGGGATATTATAGGGGGAGGAGCAGTATTTGGATGGAGTGATATTATAGGTCAGGGGATATTATAGGGGGAGGGGGCAGTATTACAATGGAGTGATATTATAGGTCAGGGGATATTATAGGGGGAGGGGCAGTATTAGGATGGAGAGATATTATAGGTCAGGGGATATTATAGGGGGAGGGGGCAGTATAATGATGGAGTGATATTATAGGTCAGGGGATATTATAGGGGGAGGGGCAGTATAATGATGGAGAGATATTATAGGTCAGGGGATATTATAGGGGGAGGGGCAGTATAATGATCGAGTGATATTATAGGTCAGGGGATATTATAGGGGGAGGGGCAGTATTAGGATGGAGTGATATTATAGGTCAGGGGATATTACAGGGGGAGGAGCAATATAATGATGGAGTGATATTATAGGTCAGGGGATATTATAGGGGGAGGAGCAGTATAATGATGGAGTGATATTATAGGTCAGGAGATATTATAGGGGGAGGGGCAGTATAATGATGGAGTGATATTATAGGTCAGGAGATATTATAGGGGGAGGAGCAGTATAATGATGGAGTGATATTATAGGTCAGGGGATATTATAGGGGGAGGAGCAGTATTACGATGGAGTGATATTATAGGTCAGGGGATATTATAGGGGAGGAGCAGTATAATGATGGAGAGATATTATAGGTCAGGGGATATTATAGGGGAGGGGCAGTATAAGGATGGAGTGATATTATAGGTCAGGGGATATTATAGGGGGAGGAGCAGTATTAGGATGGAGTGGTATTATAGGTCAGGGGATATTATAGGGGAGGAGCAGTATTAGGATGGAGTGATATTATAGGTCAGGGGATATTATAGGGGAGGGGCAGTATAATGATGGAGTGATATTATAGGTCAGGGGATATTATAGGGGGAGGGGCAGTATAATGATGGAGTGATATTATAGGTCAGGGGATATTATAGGGGGAGGGGCAGTATTAGGATGGAGTGATATTATAGGTCAGGGGATATTATAGGGGGAGGGGGCAGTATAATGATGGAGTGATATTATAGGTCAGGGGATATTATAGGGGGAGGGGCAGTATTAGGATGGAGTGATATTATAGGTCAGGGGATATTATAGGGGGAGGAGCAGTATAATGATGGAATGATATTATAGGTCAGGGGATATTATAGGGGGAGGGGCAGTATTAGGATGGAGTGATATTATAGGTCAGGGGATATTATAGGGGGAGGGGCAGTATAATGATGGAATGATATTATAGGTCAGGGGATATTATAGGGGGAGGGGCAGTATAATGATGGAGAGATATTATAGGTCAGGGGATATTATAGGGGGAGGAGCAGTATAATGATGGAGTGATATTATAGGTCAAGGGATATTATAGGGGGAGGGGCAGTATAATGATGGAGAGATATTATAGGTCAGGGGATATTATAGGGGGAGGAGCAGTATAATGATGGAGTGATGTTATAGGTCAGGGGATATTATAGGGGGAGGGGCAGTATTAGGATGGAGTGATATTATAGGTCAGGGGATATTATAGGGGGAGGAGCAGTATAATGATGGAGTGATGTTATAGGTCAGGGGATATTATAGGGGGAGGGGGCAGTATAAGGATGGAGTGATATTATAGGTCAGGGGATATTATAGGGGGAGGAGCAGTATAATGATGGAGTGATATTATAGGTCCGGGGATATTATAGGGGGAGGAGCAGTATAATGATGGAGAGATATTATAGGTCAGGGGATATTATAGGGGGAGGAGCAGTATAATGATGGAGTGATGTTATAGGTCAGGGGATATTATAGGGGGAGGAGCAGTATAATGATGGAGTGATATTATAGGTCAGGAGATATTATAGGGGGAGGGGCAGTATAATGATGGAGTGATATTATAGGTCAGGGGATATTATAGGGGGAGGAGCAGTATAATGATGGAGTGATGTTATAGGTCAGGGGATATTATAGGGGGAGGAGCAGTATAATGATGGAGTGATATTATAGGTCAGGGGATATTATAGGGGGAGGAGCAGTATAATGATGGAGTGATATTATAGGTCAGGAGATATTATAGGGGGAGGGGCAGTATAATGATGGAGTGATATTATAGGTCAGGGGATATTATAGGGGGAGGAGCAGTATAATGATGGAGTGATATTATAGGTCAGGGGATATTATAGGGGGAGGAGCAGTATAATGATGGAGTGATATTATAGGTCAGGGGATATTATAGGGGGAGGGGCAGTATAATGATGGAGTGATATTATAGGTCAGGGGATATTATAGGGGGAGGGGCAGTATAATGATGGAGTGATATTATAGGTCAGGGGATATTATAGGGGGAGGGGCAGTATAATGATGGAGTGATATTATAGGTCAGGGGATATTATAGGGGGAGGGGCAGTATAATGATGGAGTGATATTATAGGTCAGGGGATATTATAGGGGGAGGAGCAGTATAATGATGGAGTGATATTATAGGTCAGGGAATATTATAGGGGGAGGGGCAGTATTAGGATGGAGTGATATTATAGGTCAGGGGATATTATAGGGGGAGGAGCAGTATAATGATGGAATGATATTATAGGTCAGGGGATATTATAGGGGGAGGGGCAGTATTAGGATGGAGTGATATTATAGGTCAGGGGATATTATAGGGGGAGGAGCAGTATAATGATGGAATGATATTATAGGTCAGGGGATATTATAGGGGGAGGGGCAGTATAATGATGGAGAGATATTATAGGTCAGGGGATATTATAGGGGGAGGAGCAGTATAATGATGGAGTGATATTATAGGTCAAGGGATATTATAGGGGGAGGGGCAGTATAATGATGGAGAGATATTATAGGTCAGGGGATATTATAGGGGGAGGAGCAGTATAATGATGGAGTGATATTATAGGTCAGGGGATATTATAGGGGGAGGAGCAGTATTAGGATGGAGTGATATTATAGGTCAGGGGATATTATAGGGGGAGGGGCAGTATTAGGATGGAGTGATATTATAGGTCAGGGGATATTATAGGGGGAGGAGCAGTATAATGATGGAGTGATGTTATAGGTCAGGGGATATTATAGGGGGAGGGGGCAGTATAAGGATGGAGTGATATTATAGGTCAGGGGATATTATAGGGGGAGGAGCAGTATAATGATGGAGTGATGTTATAGGTCAGGGGATATTATAGGGGAGGGGCAGTATAATGATGGAGTGATATTATAGGTCAGGGGATATTAAAGGGGGAGGGGGAGGAGCAGTATAATGATGGAGTGATATTATAGGTCAGGGGATATTATAGGGGGAGGGGCAGTATTAGGATGGAGAGATATTATAGGTCAGGGGATATTATAGGGGGAGGGGCAGTATAATGATGGAATGATATTATAGGTCAGGGGATATTATAGGGGGAGGGGCAGTATTAGGATGGAGTGATATTATAGGTCAGGGGATATTATAGGGGGAGGAGCAGTATAATGATGGAGTGATATTATAGGTCAGGGGATATTATAGGGGGAGGAGCAGTATAATGATGGAGTGATATTATAGGTCAGGGGATATTATAGGGGAGGGGCAGTATAATGATGGAGTGATATTATAGGTCAGGGGATATTAAAGGGGGAGGGGGAGGAGCAGTATAATGATGGAGTGATATTATAGGTCAGGGGATATTATAGGGGGAGGGGCAGTATAATGATGGAGTGATATTATAGGTCAGGGGATATTATAGGGGGAGGGGCAGTATAATGATGGAGTGATATTATAGGTCAGGGGATATTATAGGGGGAGGAGCAGTATAATGATGGAGTGATATTATAGGTCAGGGGATATTATAGGGGGAGGAGCAGTATAATGATGGAGTGATATTATAGGTCAGGGGATATTATAGGGGGAGGAGCAGTATAATGATGGAGTGATATTATAGGTCAGGGGATATTATAGGGGGAGGAGCAGTATAATGATGGAGTGATATTATAGGTCAAGGGATATTACAGGGGAGGAGCAGTATAATGATGGAGTGATATTATAGGTCAGGGGATATTATAGGGGGAGGGGCAGTATTAGGATGGAGAGATATTATAGGTCAGGGGATATTATAGGGGGAGGGGCAGTATAATGATGGAATGATATTATAGGTCAGGGGATATTATAGGGGGAGGGGCAGTATTAGGATGGAGTGATATTATAGGTCAGGGGATATTATAGGGGGAGGGGCAGTATTAGGATGGAGAGATATTATAGGTCAGGGGATATTATAGGGGGAGGGGCAGTATTAGGATGGAGTGATATTATAGGTCAGGGGATATTATAGGGGGAGGGGCAGTATTAGGATGGAGTGATATTATAGGTCAGGGGATATTATAGGGGGAGGAATAGTTGAACTATATTTATGTATATGAATGTTCTGATTGGTGCTCTTCTCTCCTCCCGGCGCTGGGGGCGCTGTGTGTGTAAGGAGGGGGGCGGGGCCCAGCGCTCTGTTTTGGGTTTGCTAGGCGGGAAAGGGGAGGAGTTCCGGACTCTGTGTAATGGGCGGGGCTGACCGTAGAGTTGGGGGCGGGTCAGTGGGAGCTGAGTGGGTGGGCGGGGTAAGGGGCGGAGCTGTGTGCCGGGTTCTCTCACTCGCCCTCCGCTGACTGTCGCCGCCGCCGCCGCTGACCGGATCTCCCGCCTCTCAGGTAACCCCGCCCCCCCCCGCGGCCTCCATTCCCCGCCGCTCTGTATGACGTAACACGGCGGAGACATGGCGGCCTATCCTAACATTACATCATCTCCTGTCACCGCCATGTGTCCTGTCACTGGGGCCCCCCCCCGAGTACCGGGACTGAGGGGTGTGAGGGGCCCCCCCGAGTACAGGGACTGAGGGGTGTGAGGGGCCCCCCCGAGTACAGGGACTGAGGGGTGTGAGGGGCCCCCCCGAGTACAGGGACTGAGGGGCCCCCCGAGTACAGGGACTGAGGGGTGTGAGGGCCCCCCCGAGTACCGGGACTGAGGGGTGTGAGGGGCCCCCCCGAGTACAGGGACTGAGGGCCCCCCCCCGAGTACAGGGACTGAGGGGCCCCCCCGAGTACCGGGACTGAGGGGCCCCCCCGAGTACAGGGACTGAGGGGTTGTGAGGAGCCCCCCTGAGTACCGGGACTGAGGGGCCCCCCGAGTACCGGGACTGAGGGGCCCCCCGAGTACCGGGACTGAGGGGCCCCCCGAGCACCGGGACTGAGGAGTGTGAGGGCCCCCCCCCGAGTACAGGGACTGAGGGGTGTGAGGGGCCCCCCCGAGTACAGGGACTGAGGGGTGTGAGGGGCCCCCCCGAGTACAGGGACTGAGGGGTGTGAGGGCCCCCCGAGTACAGGGACTGAGGGGTCCCCCCGAGTACAGGGACTGAGGGGTGTGAGGGGCCCCCCGAGTACAGGGACTGAGGGGTGTGAGGGCCCCCCGAGTACAGGGACTGAGGGGTCCCCCCGAGTACAGGGACTGAGGGGTGTGAGGGGCCCCCCCGAGTACAGGGACTGAGGGGTGTGAGGGGCCCCCCCGAGTACAGGGACTGAGGGGTGTGAGGGGCCCCCCCCGAGTACAGGGACTGAGGGGTGTGAGGGGCCCCCCCGAGTACAGGGACTGAGGGGTGTGAGGGGCCCCCCCGAGTACAGGACTGAGGGGCCCCCCCGAGTACAGGGACTGAGGGGTGTGAGGGGCCCCCCCGAGTACAGGGACTGAGGGGTGTGAGGAGCCCCCCGAGTACAGGGACTGAGGGGCCCCCCCGAGTACAGGGACTGAGGGGTGTGAGGGCCCCCCCGAGTACCGGGACTGAGGGGCCCCCCCGAGTACAGGGACTGAGGGGTGTGAGGGGCCCCCCCGAGTACAGGGACTGAGGGGCCCCCCCGAGTACAGGGACTGAGGGGCCCCCCCGAGTACAGGGACTGAGGGGTGTGAGGGGCCCCCCCGAGTACAGGGACTGAGGGGCCCCCCCGAGTACAGGGACTGAGGGGTGTGAGGGGCCCCCCCGAGTACAGGGACTGAGGGGTGTGAGGAGCCCCCCCGAGTACAGGGACTGAGGGGCCCCCCCGAGTACAGGGACTGAGGGGTGTGAGGGCCCCCCGAGTACCGGGACTGAGGGGTGTGAGGGGCCCCCCCCGAGTACAGGGACTGAGGGGCCCCCCGAGTACAGGGACTGAGGGGTGTGAGGGGCCCCCCCGAGTACAGGGACTGAGGGGTGTGAGGGGCCCCCCCGAGTACAGGGACTGAGGGGCCCCCCCGAGTACAGGGACTGAGGGGTGTGAGGGCCCCCCCGAGTACCGGGACTGAGGGGTGTGAGGGGCCCCCCCGAGTACAGGGACTGAGGGGCCCCCCCGAGTACAGGGACTGAGGGGTGTGAGGGGCCCCCCCGAGTACAGGGACTGAGGGGTGTGAGGGGCCCCCCCGAGTACAGGGACTGAGGGGCCCCCCCGAGTACAGGGACTGAGGGGTGTGAGGGCCCCCCCGAGTACCGGGACTGAGGGGTGTGAGGGCCCCCCGAGTACAGGGACTGAGGGGCCCCCCCGAGTACAGGGACTGAGGGGTGTGAGGGGCCCCCCCGAGTACAGGGACTGAGGGGTGTGAGGAGCCCCCCCGAGTACAGGGACTGAGGGGTGTGAGGGGCCCCCCAAGTACAGGGACTGAGGGGTGTGAGGGGCCCCCCCGAGTACAGGGACTGAGGGGTGTGAGGGGCCCCCGAGTACAGGGACTGAGGGGTGTGAGGGGCCCCCCCAAGTACAGGGACTGAGGGGTGTGAGGGCCCCCCCCGAGTACAGGGACTGAGGGGTGTGAGGGGCCCCCCGAGTACAGGGACTGAGGGGTGTGAGGGGCCCCCCCGAGTACCGGGACTGAGGGGTGTGAGGGGCCCCCCGAGTACAGGGACTGAGGGGTGTGAGGGGCCCCCCCGAGTACAGGGACTGAGGGGTGTGTGGGGCCCCCCGAGTACAGGGACTGAGGGGTGTGAGGGGCCCCCCGAGTACAGGGACTGAGGGGCCCCCCCGAGTACAGGGACTGAGGGGTGTGAGGGGCCCCCCCGAGTACCGGGACTGAGGGGTGTGAGGGGCCCCCCGAGTACAGGGACTGAGGGGTGTGTTGGGCCCCCCGAGTACCGGGACTGAGGGGTGTGTGGGGCCCCCCGAGTACCAGGACTGAGGGGTGTGAGGGGCCCCCCGAGTACAGGGACTGAGGGGTGTGAGGGGCCCCCCCGAGTACAGGGACTGAGGGGTGTGAGGGGCCCCCCCGAGTACAGGGACTGAGGGGTGTGAGGGGCCCCCCGAGTACAGGGACTGAGGGGGGTGTGGGGCCCCCCCGAGTACCGGGACTGAGGGGCCCCCCCCGAGTACAGGGACTGAGGGGTGTGAGGTGCCCCCCCGAATACAGGGACTGAGGGGTGTGAGGGGCCCCCCGAGTACAGGGACTGAGGGGTGTGAGGGGCCCCCCGAGTACAGGGACTGAGGGGTGTGTGGGGCCCCCCCGAGTACCGGGACTGAGGGGTGTGTGGGGCCCCCCCGAGTACCGGGACTGAGGGGTGTGTGGGGCCCCCCCGAGTACAGGGACTGAGTGGTGTGTTGGGCCCCCCGAGTACCGGGACTGAGGGGTGTGTGGGGCCCCCCGAGTACCGGGACTGAGGGGTGTGAGGGGCCCCCCCGAGTACCGGGACTGAGGGGTGTGAGGGGCCCCCCCGAGTACCGGGACTGAGGGGTGTGAGGGGCCCCCCCGAGTACCGGGACTGAGGGGTGTGAGGGGCCCCCCGAGTACAGGGACTGAGGGGTGTGAGGGGCCCCCCCGAGTACAGGGACTGAGGGGTGTGAGGGGCCCCCCCGAGTACAGGGACTGAGGGGTGTGAGGGGCCCCCCGAGTACAGGGACTGAGGGGTGTGCAGGGCCCCCCCCGAGTACAGGGACTGAGGGGTGTGAGGGGCCCCCCCGAGTACAGGGACTGAGGGGTGTGAGGGGCCCCCCGAGTACCGAGACTGAGGGGTGTGAGGGCCCCCCCGAGTACAGGGACTGAGGGGTGTGAGGGGCCCCCCCGAGTACAGGGACTGAGGGTGTGAGGGGCCCCCCGAGTACAGGGACTGAGGGGTGTGAGGGCCCCCCGAGTACAGGGACTGAGGGGTGTGAGGGGCCCCCCGAGTACAGGGACTGAGGGGTGTGAGGGGCCCCCCGAGTACAGGGACTGAGGGGTGTGAGGAGCCCCCCCGAGTACAGGGACTGAGGGGTGTGAGGGGCCCCCCCGAGTACAGGGACTGAGGGGTGTGAGGGGCCCCCCCGAGTACAGGGACTGAGGGGTGTGAGGGGCCCCCCCGAGTACCGGGACTGAGGGGTGTGAGGGGCCCCCCCGAGTACAGGGACTGAGGGGTGTGAGGGGCCCCCCCGAGTACAGGGACTGAGGGGTGTGAGGGGCCCCCCCGAGTACCGGGACTGAGGGGTGTGAGGGGCCCCCCCGAGTACCGGGACTGAGGGGTGTGAGGGGTCCCCCCGAGTACAGGGACTGAGGGGTGTGAGGGGCCCCCCGAGTACAGGGACTGAGGGGCCCCCCGAGTACAGGGACTGAGGGGCCCCCCCGAGTACCGGGACTGAGGGGTGTGAGGGGCCCCCCCGAGTACCGGGGACTGAGGGGTGTGAGGGGCCCCCCCGAGTACAGGGACTGAGGGGTGTGAGGGGCCCCCCCGAGTTACAGGGACTGAGGGGTGTGAGGGGCCCCCCGAGTACAGGGACTGAGGGGTGTGAGGGGCCCCCCCGAGTACAGGGACTAAGGGTGTGAGTGGCCCCCCCGAGTACAGGGACTGAGGGGTGTGTGGGGCCCCCCCGAGTACAGGGACTGAGGGGCCCCCGAGTACAGGGACTGAGGGGTGTGAGGGGCCCCCCGAGTACAGGGACTGAGGGGTGTGAGGGGCCCCCCCGAGTACCGGGACTGAGGGGTGTGAGGGGCCCCCCCCGAGTACCGGGACTGAGGGGTGTGTGGGGCCCCCCCGAGTACCGGGACTGAGGGGTGTGAGGGGCCCCCCCGAGTACAGGGACTGAGGGGTGTGAGGGGCCCCCCCGAGTACAGGGACTGAGGGGTGTGAGGGGCCCCCCCGAGTACAGGGACTGAGGGGTGTGAGGGGCCCCCCGAGTACAGGGACTGAGGGGGGTGTGGGGCCCCCCCCGAGTACCAGGACTGAGGGGTGTGAGGTGCCCCCCCGAATACAGGGACTGAGGGGTGTGAGGGGCCCCCCGAGTACAGGGACTGAGGGGTGTGTGGGGCCCCCCCGAGTACCGGGACTGAGGGGTGTGTGGGGCCCCCCCGAGTACCGGGACTGAGGGGTGTGTGGGGCCCCCCCGAGTACCGGGACTGAGGGGTGTGTGGGGCCCCCCGAGTACCGGGACTGAGTGGTGTGTTGGGCCCCCCCGAGTACCGGGACTGAGTGGTGTGTTGGGCCCCCCCGAGTACCGGGACTGAGGGGTGTGTGGGGCCCCCCCGAGTACCGGGACTGAGGGGTGTGAGGGGCCCCCCGAGTACCGGGACTGAGGGGTGTGAGGGGCCCCCCCGAGTACCGGGACTGAGGGGTGTGAGGGGCCCCCCCGAGTACCGGGACTGAGGGGTGTGAGGGGCCCCCCGAGTACCGGGACTGAGGGGTGTGAGGGGCCCCCCCGAGTACAGGGACTGAGGGGTGTGAGGGGCCCCCCCGAGTACAGGGACTGAGGGTGTGAGGGGCCCCCCCGAGTACAGGGACTGAGGGGTGTGAGGGGCCCCCCCGAGTACAGGGACTGAGGGGTGTGAGGGCCCCCCGAGTACAGGGACTGAGGGGTGTGCAGGGCCCCCCCGAGTACAGGGACTGAGGGGTGTGAGGGGCCCCCCGAGTACAGGGACTGAGGGGTGTGAGGGGCCCCCCCGAGTACCGAGACTGAGGGGTGTGAGGGGCCCCCCCGAGTACAGGGACTGAGGGGTTTGAGGGGCCCCCCGAGTACAGGGACTGAGGGGTGTGAGGGGCCCCCGAGTACAGGGACTGAGGGGTGTGAGGGGCCCCCCGAGTACAGGGACTGAGGGGTGTGAGGGGCCCCCCGAGTACAGGGACTGAGGGGTGTGAGGAGCCCCCCTGAGTACAGGACTGAGGGGTGTGAGGGGCCCCCCGAGTACCGGGACTGAGGGGTGTGAGGGGCCCCCCGAGTACCGGGACTGAGGGTGTGAGGGCCCCCCGAGTACCGGGACTGAGGGGTGTGAGGGGCCCCCCGAGTACCGGGACTGACGGGGTGTGAGGGGCCCCCCCGAGTACCGGGACTGAGGGGTGTGAGGGCCCCCCGAGTACCGGGACTGAGGGGTGTGAGGGGCCCCCCCGAGTACCGGGACTGAGGGGTGTGAGGGGCCCCCCGAGTACCGGGACTGAGGGGTGTGAGGGGCCCCCCCGAGTACAGGGACTGAGGGGTGTGAGGGCCCCCCCCGAGTACAGGGACTGAGGGGTGTGAGGGGCCCCCCCCCCGAGTACAGGACTGAGGGGTGTGAGGGGCCCCCCCCCGAGTACAGACTGAGGGGTGTGAGGGGCCCCCCGAGTACAGGGTGTGAGGGGCCCCCCAAGTACAGGGACTGAGGGGTGTGAGGGGCCCCCCGAGTACAGGGACTGAGGGGGTGTGAGGGGCCCCCCGAGTACAGGGACTGAGGGGTGTGAGGGCCCCCCCCGAGTACAGGGTGTGAGGGGCCCCCGAGTACCGGGACTGAGGGCTAAGAGGCCCCCCCGTGTACTGATATTGATCTGTGTCTGGCGGGAGGAGCTCTGTGTTTGTATTTGTACATTTGATAAAGTTTTTTTGTGTAATACAGATCAATCACACAGTGTATACAGTAATGAATAGTCCTGAATATACAGAAGTGTCTCTATTGGTCGGGGTGTCCCTGTCGGGTTTCTGTACAGACTGGGGGGGCCCTTCCCAGGATCTCATTCCGGAAGATCTCCAGGATCCTCTCCCTTCTCATTAAGAGGCGGGTCCCTGGGAGGCGGGTCTCTGTGTTCTGGTCCCTGGGTGGCGGGTCCCTGTGTATCGCCCCGGTCGGCGGGTCCCTGTGTATCGCCCCGGTCCCTGTGTATCGCCCCGGTCCCTGGGAGGCGGGTCCCTGTGTATCGCCCCGGTCCCTGGGAGGCGGGTCCCTGTATTGTAGTCCCTGGGAGGCGGGTCACTGTGTTCCAACCGGTTCCCTGGGAGGCGGGTCTCTGTGTTCTGGGTCCCTGGGAGGCGGGTCTCTGTGTTCTGGTCCCTGGGAGGCGGGTCTCTGTGTTCTGGTCCCTGGGAGGCGGGTCCCTGTGGTTCGCCCCGGTCCCTGGGAGGCGGGTCCCTGTGGTTCGCCCCGGTCCCTGGGAGGCGGGTCCCTGTGGTTCGCCCCGGTCCCTGGGAGGCGGGTCCCTGTGGTTCGCCCCCGGGAGGCGGGTCCCTGTATTGTGGTCCCTGGGAGGCGGGTCACTGTGTTCCAACCGGTTCCCTGGGAGGCGGGTCTCTGTGTTCTGGTCCTGGGAGGCGGGTCCCTGTGGTTCGCCCCGGTCCCTGGGAGGCGGGTCCCTGTGGTTCGCCCGGGAGGCGGGGTCCCTGTGGTTCGCCCCGGGAGGCGGGTCCCTGTGGTTCGCCCCGGGAGGCGGGTCCCTGTGGTTCGCCCCGGGAGGCGGGTCCCTGTGGTTCGCCCCGGGAGGCGGGTCCCTGTGGTTCGCCCCGGGAGGCGGGTCCCTGTGGTTCGCCCCGGGAGGCGGGTCCCTGTGGTTCGCCCCGGGAGGCGGGTCCCTGTGGTTCGCCCCGGTCCCTGTGCTCTGGGAGGCGGGTCCCTGTGCTCTGGGAGGCGGGTCCCTGTGCTCTGGGAGGCGGGTCCCTGTGCCCTGGGAGGCGGGTCCCTGTGGTTCGCCCCGGTCCCTGGGAGGCGGGTCCCTGTGGTTCGCCCCGGTCCCTGGGAGGCGGGTCCCTGTGGTTCGCCCCGGTCCCTGGGAGGCGGGTCCCTGTGGTTCGCCCCGGTCCCTGGGAGGCGGGTCCCTGTGGTTCGCCCCGGGAGGCGGGTCCCTGTATTGTGGTCCCTGGGAGGCGGGTCACTGTGTTCCAACCGGTTCCCTGGGAGGCGGGTCTCTGTGTTCTGGTCCCTGGGAGGCGGGTCCCTGTGGTTCGCCCCGGTCCCTGGGAGGCGGGTCCCTGTGGTTCGCCCCGGGAGGCAGGTCCCTGTGGTTCGCCCCGGGAGGCGGGTCCCTGTGGTTCGCCCCGGGAGGCGGGTCCCTGTGGTTCGCCCCGGGAGGCGGGTCCCTGTGGTTCGCCCCGGGAGGCGGGTCCCTGTGGTTCGCCCCGGGAGGCGGGTCCCTGTGGTTCGCCCCGGTCCCTGTGCTCTGGGAGGCGGGTCCCTGTGCTCTGGGAGGCGGGTCCCTGTGCTCTGGGAGGCGGGTCCCTGTGGTTCGCCCCGGTCCCTGGGAGGCGGGTCCCTGTGGTTCGCCCCGGTCCCTGGGAGGCGGGTCCCTGTGGTTCGCCCCGGTCCCTGGGAGGCGGGTCCCTGTGGTTCGCCCCGGGAGGCGGGTCCCTGTATTGTGGTCCCTGGGAGGCGGGTCACTGTGTTCCAACCGGTTCCCTGGGAGGCGGGTCTCTGTGTTCTGGTCCCTGGGAGGCGGGTCTCTGTGTTCTGGTCCCTGGGAGGCGGGTCCCTGTGGTTCGCCCCGGTCCCTGGGAGGCGGGTCCCTGTGGTTCGCCCCGGTCCCTGGGAGGCGGGTCCCTGTGGTTCGCCCCGGTCCCTGGGAGGCGGGTCCCTGTGGTTCGCCCCGGTCCCTGGGAGGCGGGTCCCTGTGGTTCGCCCCGGGAGGCGGGTCCCTGTGGTTCGCCCCGGGAGGCGGGTCCCTGTGGTTCGCCCCGGGAGGCGGGTCCCTGTGGTTCGCCCCGGGAGGCGGGTCCCTGTGGTTCGCCCCGGGAGGCGGGTCCCTGTGGTTCGCCCCGGTCCCTGTGCTCTGGGAGGCGGGTCCCTGTGCTCTGGGAGGCGGGTCCCTGTGCTCTGGGAGGCGGGTCCCTGTGCGGCGGGTCCCTGTGGTTCGCCCCGGTCCCTGGGAGGCGGGTCCCTGTGGTTCGCCCCGGTCCCTGGGAGGCGGGTCCCTGTGGTTCGCCCCGGTCCCTGGGAGGCGGGTCCCTGTGGTTCGCCCCGGGAGGCGGGTCCCTGTATTGTGGTCCCTGGGAGGCGGGTCACTGTGTTCCAACCGGTTCCCTGGGAGGCGGGTCTCTGTGTTCTGGTCCCTGGGAGGCGGGTCTCTGTGTTCTGGTCCCTGGGAGGCGGGTCCCTGTGGTTCGCCCCGGGAGGCGGGTCCCTGTGGTTCGCCCCGGGAGGCGGGTCCCTGTGGTTCGCCCCGGGAGGCGGGTCCCTGTGGTTCGCCCCGGGAGGCGGGTCCCTGTGGTTCGCCCCGGTCCCTGGGAGGCGGGTCCCTGTGCTCTGGGAGGCGGGTCCCTGTGCTCTGGGAGGCGGGTCCCTGTGGTTCGCCCCGGTCCCTGGGAGGCGGGTCCCTGTGGTTCGCCCCGGGAGGCGGGTCCCTGTGGTTCGCCCCGGGAGGCGGGTCCCTGTGGTTCGCCCCGGGAGGCGGGTCCCTGTGGTTCGCCCCGGGAGGCGGGTCCCTGTGGTTCGCCCCGGTCCCCGGGAGGCGGGGTATCATTGGTATCATTGTGGGGGGTTCTTACAGGGGAAGCGGTGAGATCATCTTTTATAATGAATATTTATTGTCATCATAGAACAGAAATCGATCAAATAGATCTGTGTGTGTGTCGGGATCAGCTGATCCTCCGGAGGAGATAACAAATATCCAGGGTTGCCAGTAAATTTACTGACAGTTTGTACAAAAGCAGTGATTTTTTTTTTTACAAATGCCAGTAAATATCTGGGGCTGATAATTTCATGCTGTGTTGACTTTTTAAATGTAAATCAAACAAATGACTTTATTCTCTGTATTGTCAGTGTCTCCATATCATAGTTTTCAATCTGTCATTTCTCAGGTTTCCAGTAAAAAAAGTGATCTGTCAGTAAATTTCTCATGTTTTGTCAGTAAAAGATGCTGCAGGAGGTTGGCAAATATCTAACATACAGATGATGATCAGGAGAAAAATACAGGGACTGCAGGATGTTGTCACCTGTGATGATACATTGTATCCGTGTCCCTGATCTGTGTACAGTGTGTCCTGGGATCATACATTGTATCCGTGTCCCTGATCTGTGTACAGTGTGTGTCCTGGGATCATACATTGTATCCGTGTCCCTGATCTGTGTACAGTGTGTGTGTTCTGGGATCATACATTGTATCCGTGTCCCTGATCTGTGTACAGTGTGTGTCCTGTGATCATACATTGTATCCGTGTCTCTGATCTGTGTACAGTGTGTGTCCTGTGATCATACATTGTATCCGTGTCCCTGATCTGTGTACAGTGTGTGTCCTGTGATCATACATTGTATCCGTGTCCCTGATCTGTGTACAGTGTGTGTCCTGTGATGATACATTGTATCCGTGTCCCTGATCTGTGTACAGAGTGGGTCCTGGGATCATACATTGTATCCGTGTCCCTGATCTGTGTACAGTGTGTGTCCTGGGATCATACATTGTATCCGTGTCCCTGATCTGTGTACAGTGTGTGTCCTGTGATCATACATTGTATCCGTGTCCCTGATCTGTGTACAGTGTGTGTCCTGAGATCATACATTGTATCCGTGTCCCTGATCTGTGTACAGTGTGTCCTGTGATCATACATTGTATCCGTGTCCCTGATCTGTGTACAGTGTGTGTCCTGGGATCATACATTGTATCCGTGTCCCTGATCTGTGTACAGTGCGTGTCCTGTGATCATACATTGTATCCGTGTCCCTGATCTGTGTACAGTGTGTGTCCTGGGATCATACATTGTATCCGTGTCCCTGATCTGTGTACAGTGTGTGTCCTGTGATCATACATTGTATCCGTGTCCCTGATCTGTGTACAGTGTGTGTCCAGTGATCATACATTGTATCTGTGTCCCTGATCTGTGTACAGTGTGTGTCCTGTGATCATACATTGTATCCGTGTCCCTGATCTGTGTACAGTGTGTCCTGGGATCATACATTGTATCCGTGTCTCTGATCTGTGTACAGTGTGTGTCCTGTGATCATACATTGTATCCGTGTCCCTGATCTGTGTACAGTGTGTGTCCTGGGATCATACATTGTATCCGTGTCCCTGATCTGTGTACAGTGTGTGTCCTGGGATCATACATTGTATCCGTGTCCCTGATCTGTGTACAGTGTGTGTGTCCTGGGATCATACATTGTATCCGTGTCCCTGATCTGTGTACAGTGTGTCCTGTGATCATACATTGTATCCGTGTCCCTGATCTGTGTACAGTGTGTGTCCTGTGATCATACATTGTATCCGTGTCCCTGATCTGTGTACAGTGTGTCCTGTGATCATACATTGTATCCGTGTCTCTGATTTGTGTACAGTGTGTGTCCTGGGATCATACATTGTATCCGTGTCTCTGATCTGTGTACAGTGTGTGTGTCCTGGGATCATACATTGTATCCGTGTCCCTGATCTGTGTACAGTGTGTGTCCTGTGATCATACATTGTATCCGTGTCCCTGATCTGTGTACAGTGTGTGTCCTGTGATCATACATTGTATCCGTGTCCCTGATCTGTGTACAGTGTGTATCCTGTGATCATACATTGTATCCGTGTCCCTGATCTGTGTACAGTGTGTGTCCTGTGATCATACATTGTATCCGTGTCCCTGATCTGTGTACAGTGTGTGTCCAGTGATCATACATTGTATCTGTGTCCCTGATCTGTGTACAGTGTGTGTCCT
Organism: Lithobates clamitans; assembly: GCA_037952925.1. Taxonomy (NCBI): domain Eukaryota; kingdom Metazoa; phylum Chordata; class Amphibia; order Anura; family Ranidae; genus Lithobates; species Lithobates clamitans. The sequence continues at coordinate 390,665 of JBBGZY010002467.1, forward strand.
GGGATCATACATTGTATCCGTGTCCCTGATCTGTGTACAGTGTGTGTCCAGTGATCATACATTGTATCTGTGTCCCTGATCTGTGTACAGTGTGTGTCCAGTGATCATACATTGTATCTGTGTCCCTGATCTGTGTACAGTGTGTGTCCTGGGATCATACATTTTATCCGTGTCCCTGATCTGTGTACAGAGTGGGTCCTGGGATCATACATTGTATCCGTGTCCCTGATCTGTGTACAGTGTGTGTCCTGTGATCATACATTGTATCCGTGTCCCTGATCTGTGTACAGTGTGTGTCCTGGGATCATACATTGTATCCGTGTCCCTGATCTGTGTACAGAGTGGGTCCTGGGATCATACATTGTATCCGTGTCCCTGATCTGTGTACAGTGTGTGTCCTGTGATCATACATTGTATCCGTGTCCCTGATCTGTGTACAGTGTGTGTCCTGGGATCATACATTGTATCCGTGTCCCTGATCTGTGTACAGTGTGTGTCCTGGGATCATACATTGTATCCGTGTCCCTGATCTGTGTACAGTGTGTGTCCTGGGATCATACATTGTATCCGTGTCTCTGATCTGTGTACAGTGTGTGTCCTGTGATCATACATTATATCCGTGTCCCTGATCTGTGTACAGTGTGTGTCCTGGGATCATACATTGTATCCGTGTCCCTGATCTGTGTACAGTGTGTGTCCTGGGATCATACATTGTATCCGTGTCCCTGATCTGTGTACAGTGTGTGTGTCCTGGGATCATACATTGTATCCGTGTCCCTGATCTGTGTACAGTGTGTCCTGTGATCATACATTGTATCCGTGTCCCTGATCTGTGTACAGTGTGTGTCCTGTGATCATACATTGTATCCGTGTCCCTGATCTGTGTACAGTGTGTCCTGTGATCATACATTGTATCCGTGTCTCTGATTTGTGTACAGTGTGTGTCCTGGGATCATACATTGTATCCGTGTCCCTGATCTGTGTACAGAGTGGGTCCTGGGATCATACATTGTATCCGTGTCCCTGATCTGTGTACAGTGTGTGTCCTGGGATCATACATTGTATCCGTGTCCCTGATCTGTATACAGTGTGTGTGTCCTGTGATGATACATTGTATCCGTGTCCCTGATCTGTGTACAGTGTGTGTCCTGTGATGATACATTTTATCCGTGTCCCTGATCTGTGTACAGTGTGTGTCCTGTGATGATACATTGTATCCGTGTCCCTGATCTGTGTACAGTGTGTGTCCTGTGATCATACATTGTATCCGTGTCCCTGATCTGTGTACAGTGTGTGTCCTGTGATCATACATTGTATCCGTGTCCCTGATCTGTGTACAGTGTGTGTCCTGGGATCATACATTGTATCCGTGTCCCTGATCTGTGTACAGTGTGTGTCCTGGGATCATACATTGTATCCGTGTCCCTGATCTGTGTACAGTGCGTGTCCTGTGATCATACATTGTATCCGTGTCCCTGATCTGTGTACAGTGTGTCCTGGGATCATACATTGTATCCGTGTCCCTGATCTGTGTACAGTGTGTGTCCTGTGATCATACATTGTATCCGTGTCCCTGATCTGTGTACAGTGCGTGTCCTGTGATCATACATTGTATCCGTGTCCCTGATCTGTGTACAGTGCGTGTCCTGTGATCATACGTTGTATCCGTGTCCCTGATCTGTGTACAGTGTGTGTCCTGGGATCATACATTGTATCCGTGGCCCTGATCTGTGTACAGTGTGTGTCCTGTGATCATACATTGTATCCGTGTCCCTGATGTGTGTACAGTGTGTGTCCAGTGATCATACATTGTATCCGTGTCCCTGATGTGTGTACAGTGTGTGTCCAGTGATCATACATTGTATCCGTGTCCCTGATCTGTGTACAGTGTGTCCTGGGATCATACATCTTATCCGTGTCCCTGATCTGTGTACAGTGTGTGTCCTGGGATCATACATTGTATCCGTGTCCCTGATCTGTGTACAGTGTGTGTCCTGTGATCATACATTGTATCCGTGTCCCTGATCTGTGTACAGTGTGTGTCCAGTGATCATACATTGTATCCGTGTCCCTGATCTGTGTACAGAGTGGGTCCTGGGATCATACATTGTATCCGTGTCCCTGATCTGTGTACAGTGTGTGTCCTGGGATCATACATTGTATCCGTGTCCCTGATCTGTGTACAGTGTGTGTCCTGTGATCATACATTGTATCCGTGTCCCTGATCTGTGTACAGTGTGTGTCCAGTGATCATACATTGTATCCGTGTCCCTGATCTGTGTACAGAGTGGGTCCTGGGATCATACATTGTATCCGTGTCCCTGATCTGTGTACAGTGTGTGTCCTGGGATCATACATTGTATCCGTGTCCCTGATCTGTGTACAGTGCGTGTCCTGGGATCATACATTGTATCCGTGTCCCTGATCTGTGTACAGTGCGTGTCCTGGGATCATACATTGTATCCGTGTCCCTGATCTGTGTACAGTGTGTGTCCTGGGATCATACATTGTATCCGTGTCCCTGATCTGTGTACAGTGTGTGTCCTGGGATCATACATTGTATCCGTGTCCCTGATCTGTGTACAGTGTGTGTCCAGTGATCATACATTGTATCCGTGTCCCTGATCTGTGTACAGTGTGTGTCCTGGGATCATACATTGTATCCGTGTCCCTGATCTGTGTACAGTGTGTGTCCTGTGATCATACATTGTATCCGTGTCTCTGATCTGTGTACAGTGTGTGTCCTGTGATCATACATTGTATCCGTGTCCCTGATGTGTGTACAGTGTGTGTCCAGTGATCATACATTGTATCCGTGTCCCTGATCTGTGTACAGTGTGTGTCCTGGGATCATACATTGTATCCGTGTCCCTGATCTGTGTACAGTGTGTCCTGTGATCATACATTGTATCCGTGTCCCTGATGTGTGTACAGTGTGTGTCCAGTGATCATACATTGTATCCGTGTCCCTGATCTGTGTACAGTGTGTCCTGGGATCATACATTGTATCCGTGTCCCTGATCTGTGTACAGTGTGTGTCCTGGGATCATACATTGTATCCGTGTCCCTGATCTGTGTACAGTGTGTCCTGTGATCATACATTGTATCCGTGTCCCTGATCTGTGTACAGTGTGTGTCCTGTGATCATACATTGTATCCGTGTCCCTGATCTGTGTACAGTGTGTCCTGTGATCATACATTGTATCCGTGTCTCTGATTTGTGTACAGTGTGTGTCCTGGGATCATACATTGTATCCGTGTCCCTGATCTGTGTACAGTGTGTGTCCTGGGATCATACATTGTATCCGTGTCCCTGATCTGTGTACAGAGTGGGTCCTGGGATCATACATTGTATCCGTGTCCCTGATCTGTGTACAGTGTGTGTCCTGGGATCATACATTGTATCCGTGTCCCTGATCTGTATACAGTGTGTGTGTCCTGTGATGATACATTGTATCCGTGTCCCTGATCTGTGTACAGTGTGTGTCCTGGGATCATACATTGTATCCGTGTCCCTGATCTGTGTACAGTGCGTGTCCTGTGATCATACATTGTATCCGTGTCCCTGATCTGTGTACAGTGTGTCCTGGGATCATACATTGTATCCGTGTCCCTGATCTGTGTACAGTGTGTGTCCTGGGATCATACATTGTATCCGTGTCCCTGATCTGTGTACAGTGTGTGTCCTGGGATCATACATTGTATCCGTGTCCCTGATCTGTGTACAGTGCGTGTCCTGTGATCATACATTGTATCCGTGTCCCTGATCTGTGTACAGTGTGTGTCCTGGGATCATACATTGTATCCGTGTCCCTGATCTGTGTACAGTGTGTGTCCTGTGATCATACATTGTATCCGTGTCTCTGATCTGTGTACAGTGTGTGTCCTGTGATCATACATTGTATCCGTGTCCCTGATCTGTGTACAGTGTGTGTCCAGTGATCGTACATTGTATCCGTGTCCCTGATCTGTGTACAGTGCGTGTCCAGTGATCATACGTTGTATCCGTGTCCCTGATCTGTGTACAGTGTGTGTCCTGGGATCATACATTGTATCCGTGGCCCTGATCTGTGTACAGTGTGTGTCCTGTGATCATACATTGTATCCGTGTCCCTGATGTGTGTACAGTGTGTGTCCAGTGATCATACATTGTATCCGTGTCCCTGATGTGTGTACAGTGTGTGTCCAGTGATCATACATTGTATCCGTGTCCCTGATCTGTGTACAGTGTGTCCTGGGATCATACATCTTATCCGTGTCCCTGATCTGTGTACAGTGTGTGTCCTGGGATCATACATTGTATCCGTGTCCCTGATCTGTGTACAGTGTGTGTCCTGTGATGATACATTGTATCCGTGTCCCTGATCTGTGTACAGTGTGTGTCCTGGGATCATACATTGTATCCGTGTCCCTGATCTGTGTACAGTGTGTGTCCTGGGATCATATATTGTATCCGTGTCCCTGATCTGTGTACAGTGTGTGTCCTGTGATCATACATTGTATCCGTGTCCCTGATCTGTGTACAGAGTGTCCTGGGATCATACATTGTATCCGTGTCCCTGATCTGTGTACAGAGTGTGTCCTGTGATCATACATTGTATCCGTGTCCCTGATCTGTGTACAGTGTGTGTCCTGGGATCATACATTGTATCCGTGTCCCTGATCTGTGTACAGTGTATGTCCTGTGATCATACATTGTATCCGTGTCCCTGATCTGTGTACAGTGTGTGTCCTGTGATCATACATTGTATCCGTGTCCCTGATCTGTGTACAGAGTGTCCTGGGATCATACATTGTATCCGTGTCCCTGATCTGTGTACAGTGTGTGTCCTGGGATCATACATTGTATCCGTGTCCCTGATCTGTGTACAGTGTGTGTCCTGTGATCATACATTGTATCCGTGTCCCTGATCTGTGTACAGTGTGTGTCCTGGGATCATACATTGTATTCCTGTGTTGGGGGAGTTGTGAAGTTCGATGGAACACAACATAGAGGGTCCTGCTCATCCCATGTATTGCACTGGGGGGGGTCCCCATTATACAGAGCTCCCCCATTGTAAATGAACCTCTGAGCAGTGCATTGTGGGAGCTGCCAGGAGATACACTTTGTTCTTTAACCCCCCTGGCGGTTTTCCCGAGTGCGGCTCGGGGTTAAAATTCAGTACCATTAGCGGTAACCCCGGGCCACACTCGGGATCGCATTGCAGGATCCTGGGGCGGCGTTACTTACCTTGTCCCCGGGATCCTGCGATGTCCCCCGCAGTGTCCGAGGGCTCCGTCCTCCTCCGAAGCCTCTCTGTGCCAGGCTCCGTTCCCTGCGAGCGGCGCGACGCACGGGGGCGGAGCCTGGCGGCAAATTAAAAAAAAAGTAAAAACCATAACACATACAGTACTGTATGAAATGATTTCACTTCCCTTTTGTCCCCAGTGCTTTGTCCAATGCTCTGCATGCAGTTTTACATGATATACACTGTTCTTTCTGCCTGGAAACTGGAGATTGTCCATAGCAACCAAAAAGTGTCCCTTTACGTCAAAAGTGGCTTTAGACCAGCTAGAAAACAGCGATAGTAAATTAGAACACTTGCAGAATTGAGCGATGGTGAATTGTGGGGAAATTTATTTTATTACTATTTTTTTTTTTTATTATTTATTTTTATTATATTATAATTTATGTTTTTGTGTTTCAAACTTTATCATACCCGGGATATCTACTAGACTCTTGGTGGACAGATTTAAGTGTGTTATTGTTAAGATTTACAGACCCACAATATAAAACGCCAAATTTCCATGCAAAATAATTGTACCGCTTTCAGCACCTAAAATCCGAAATAATCATCCCGCCAGGGAGGTTAATCATAAGTACAGGAAACGGGCGTCACACCTTCTCCGATTTCCAGAGGTGCCCGTGCCTGGAGGACCCCTGTGTGTGTCTGTAGAGGGGCCCCTGTGTGTGTGTCTGTAGAGGGGCCCCTGAGTGATAAGCAGAACCCGGGGCAGCTTTAAGACACAACCCCGCTTTATCAGCTGGCACACAGCCGTGTTGGTGTGGGCGGTCATACGCACGCTGGGGGGAGGGGAGAGACTACTGGGTGGCTTCTGATTTGTGGTGGAGACTGAGTGTGTCTTCCACCAACCTCCGCTGCTGTCTGGGATGGCGATCGAAGTTGTACGCTGACCTCCAACCTCCCCCTTCAGTCCTGCACAGGTGTACCGCTTCCTCTGATTTCACCGCACACTGTGAGCAGACTGTCCCTGGCCCCGCCCCTTTCGTTCGTTGGGTTTCAGTTTTGTCAAACGTGGTAGATCAGCATCACATGTGGGCGTTACCCAGGGCCGTCTCCTGTATTCAGGAAATTTAAAAGCGGCCACCCCCACCCCCACCCCCACACCCCGAAAACAGCCATGATCTGCCTTCATTACACAGTGAGGGGAAAAAAGTATTTGACCCCCTGCTGATTTTTTTATGTTTGACTGCTGACAAAGAATCGGTCGGTTTATTGTAACGGTGAGAGACAGAATAACAACAAAAATATCCAGAAAAACGCATTTCAAAAAAGTTATAAATTTAATTTCCATTTTAATGTGTGAAATAAGTATTTGCTCCCCGATCAACCAGTGAGATTTCTGGCTCCCAGGTGTCTTCTATACAGGAAACAAGCTGAGATTAGGAGCACTCTATCTCTCTCTCTCTTAAAGGGAGTGCTCCTAATCTCAGCTTGTTACCTGTATAGGAGACACCTGTCCACAGAAACGATCAGATTCCAATCTCTCCACCATGGCCAAGACCAAAGAGCTGTCCAAGGATGTCGGGGAGAAGATTGTAGATCTACACAAGGCTGGAATGGGCTACAAGACCATCGCCAAGCAGCTTGGTGAGAGGGTGACAACAGTTTATTATTCGCAAATGGAAGAAACACAAAATAACGATCGATCTCCCTCAGTCTGGGGCTCCATGGAAGGTCTCACCTCGTGGAGTTTCAATGATCATGAGAATGGTGAGGAATCAGCCCAGAACTACACGGGAGAATCTTCTCAATGATCTCAGCTGGGACCATAGTCACCAAGAAAACAATCGGTAACACACTACACCTTGATCGACTGAAATCCTGCAGCCCCCGCAAGGTCCCCCTGCTCAGGAAATCACATGTACAGGTCCATCTGAAGTTTGCTAATAAACATCTGAATGATTCCGAGGAGAACTGGGGGAAAGTGTTGTGGTCAGAGGAGACCAAAATCGAGATCTTTGGCATCAAGATGTTTGGAGGAGGAGGAATGCTGCCTATGACCCCAAGAACATCATCCCCCACCATCATACATGGAGGGGGAAACATTATGCTTTGGGGGTGTTTTTCTGCTAAGGGGACAGAACAACCTCACCACATCAAAGGGACGATGGACGGGTCCATGTACCATCAAATCTTGGGTGAGAACCTCCTTCCCTCAGCCAGGGCATTGAAAATGGGTGGTGGAGGGGTCTTCCAGCATGACAATGACCCAAAATACAAGGCCAAGACAACAAAGGAATGGCTCAAGAAGCACATTAAGGTCCTGGGGTGGCCTAGCCAGTCTCCAGACCTTAATCCCATAGAGAATATGTGGAGGGAGCTGAAGGTTCGGAGTTACCAAACGTCAGCCTCAAAACCTTAATGACTTGGAGAGGATCTGCAAAGAGGACAAAATCCCTCCTGAGATGTGTGCAAACCTGGAGGCCAACTCCAAGAAACGTCTGACCTCTGTGATCGCCAACAAGGGTTTCTCCACCAACTACTAAGTCATCAAATACTTATTTCACTCATTAAAATGAAAATCAATTTATAACTTTTTTTTAAATGCGTTTTTCTGGATATTATTATTCTGTCTCTCTCACTGTTATAATAAACCGACCAATAAAATTATAGACTGATCGATTCTTTGTCAGTGGGCAAATGTACAAAATCAAGAGTCGATCAAATATTTTTTTTCCCCCTCACTGTATAGACACTTGCCGACCACAATACGTATATATATATGCTCTGTGGCTTTGAAGTGGTTTACCAGGGCTATGACTGCAACTCTCAGCTATAACCCCGGGATTTTTATTTTCAGCCGGCGATTCTCCTTCTCAGGTGGCTAATTGCCGGATCTCTTTAAGTACCAGCAGGAGGGGTCCCCACCCCCCGCCGATCGCTGGTGTTTCTCGGGCTGAGGCTGGGTTCACACTGGTGCGACACGACAGCCGGCCTACTTTGGATCCGACTTTGCCCTGCGACATGAAGCCGGCATGTGTCCGATTTTCAATGAACGGGGATCCGACTTGGATCCCCGCCAAAGCCCGGCACTGTGTTTGGTATGAATCTTTAGGGGGAACTCCGCGCCAAATTTTAAATAAAAAACCGGCAGGGGTTCCCCCTCCAAGAGCATACCAGGCCCTTGGGTCTGGTATGGACCTTGAGGGGAACCCCCTACGCCGATAAAAACGGCGTGGGGGTCCCCCCCAATCCATACCAGACCCTTATCCGAGCACGCAGCCCGGCCGGACAGGAATGGGGGTGGGGACGAGCGAGCGCCCCCCCCCCTCCTGAACCGTACCAGGCCGCATGCCCTCAACATGGGGGGTTGGTGCCTTGGGGGAGGGGGCGCGCTGCGGCCCCCCACCCCAAAGCACCTTGTCCCCATGTTGATGAGGACAAGGGCCTCTTCCCGACAACCCTGGCCGTTGGTTGTCGGGGTCTGCGGGCGGAGGGCTTATCGGAATCCAGGAGCCCCCTTTAATAAGGGGGCCCCCAGATCCCGGCCCCCCACCCTATGTGAATGAGTATGGGGTACATGGTACCCCTACCCATTCACCTAGGGAAGTGTCAATAAAAAAAATCACAGTACACAGGTTTCAAAATTAATTTATTGGGCAGCTCCGGTATCTTCTTCCGACTTCTCCCGGTGTTCCGCCTCTTCTCCCGGGCCCCGCCGCTATCTTCTTCCAGCTCTATTGCCAGCGAGGGGCCCGGTCTGCTGCCGCTGTCTTGTCGCCGCTGTCTCACCGCTTCTTCTCTTCATCTCTTCTTCCGATGTTGACACGACGCTCTCCCCGGCTGGAATGCTCTCTGTGCGCTCTGCTCTGACTTATATAGGCGGTGACCCCGCCCCCTTATGCCGTCACAGTCCCTGGGCATGCTGGGACTGTGACGTTTTAGGGGGCGTGGTCATCGGGTGATGACCACGCCCCCTAAAACGTCACAGTCCCAGCATGCCCAGGGACTGTGACGGCATAAGGGGGCGTGGTCACCACCTATATAAGTCAGAGCGGAGCGCTCAGAGTGCATTCCAGCTCCAGAGAGCGTCGTGTCAACATCAGGAGAAGAGGGCAGAAGGCAGAAGATTGAAGACCAGGCTCCTCCGCTTTAGCAAAAGAGCTGCAAAAGAGCAGAAGAGAGCGGAGGAGCCCGGCAGAAGACCCGGAGAGCGTGGAGAAGAACCGGAGAGACCCCCGAAGTCGGAAGAAGACCCCCGGAGCTGTCTAATAAATTACTTTAAAAATATGTGTAGTGGTTTTTTTTAAATTGACACTTTTTCCCTAGGTGAATGGGTAGGGGTTCGATGTACCCCATACTCATTCACATAGGGTGGGGGGCCGGGATCTGGGGGCCCCCTTATTAAAGGGGGCTTCCGGATTCCGATAAGCCCCCCGCCCGCAGACCCCGACAACCAACGGCCAGGGTTGTCGGGAAGAGGCCCTTGTCCTCATCAACATGGGGACAAGGTGCTTTGGGGTGGGGGGGCCGCAGCGCGCCCCCCTCCCCCAAGGCACCAACCCCCCCATGTTGAGGGCATGTGGCCTGGTACGGTTCAGGAGGGGGGGGGGGCGCTCACTCGTCCCCACCCCCATTCCTGTCCGGCCGGGCTGCGTGCTCGGATAAGGGTCTGGTATGGATTGGGGGGGGACCCCCCACGCCGCTTTTTCGGCGTAGGGGGTTCCCCTCAAGGTCCATACCAGACCCAAGGGCCTGGTATGCTCTTGGAGGGGGAACCCATGCCGGATTTTTATTTAAAATTTGGCGCGGAGTTCCCTCTCAAGATCATCTGAGCACAAGTCGCGTGCCGAAGTCGGATCATGCAAGACGGCAATCCGACTTTGATCCGACTTCAATGATAGTCAATAGGCTGAAGTAGGATCAAAGTCGGACCAAAGTAGTACAGGGAGCATTTCTAAAGTCGGAACGACTTGTGTCGGACCAGTTAGGACGGCTCCCATAGGGAAACATTACATTTCACACGTCATGCGACATGAGCTCCCAATGTCGGAGCGTTTGTCGGACCAGTGTGAACCCAGCCTTACCGGTGAGCCTGGGAAATGGTCCAACGGTTTGTGCAGCTGGCCATAGAGGTGAGCAGAGACAGGATTGTCTTTGATTATCTCTGATCCAGGAGGACCGAAATGAAGTCATGACATCACTTCCTGTCTAGGGTGGAAGTAAACAATTTTTTTTTAAAGCAAGAGAATAAATTCTTTTTTGCTTTCAAAGGTAGAGGAGAGAGTTGGGGTTTTATAGACCAACCCCCCTCTATAAAGAGGACCTGTCACCCCTTATTTCTATTACAAGATCTCCCCATAAGGAGGACCTGTCACCCCTTATTTCTATTACAAGATCTCCGCATAAAGAGGACCTGTCACCCCTTATTTCTATTACATGAGATCTCTTCATAAAGAGGACCTGTCACCCCTTATTTCTATTACAAGATCTCCGCATAAAGAGGACCTGTCACCCCTTATTTCTATTACATGATCTCTCCATAAAGAGGACCTATCACCCCTTATTTCTATTACATGATCTCCCCATAAAGAGGACCTGTCACCCCTTATTTCTATTACATGATCTCTCCATAAAGAGGACCTGTCACCCCTTATTTTTATTACATGATCTCCGCATAAAGAGGACCCGTCACCCCTTATTTCTATTACATGATCTCCGCATAAAGAGGACCTGTCGCCCCTTATTTCTATTACAAGATCTCTCCATAAAGAGGACCTGTCACCCCTTATTTCTATTACAAGATCTCCCCATAAGGAGGACCCGTCACCCCTTATTTCTATTACAAGATCTCTCCATAAAGAGGGCCTGTCACCCCTTATTTCTATTACAAGATCTCCCCATAAAGAGGACCTGTCACCCCTTATTTCTATTACATGATCTCTCCATAAAGAGGACCTGTCACCCCTTATTTCTATTACAAGATCTCCCCATAAGGAGGACCTGTCACCCCTTATTTCTATTACATGATCTCTCCATAAAGAGGACCTGTCACCCCTTATTTCTATTACAAGATCTCCCCATAAGGAGGACCCGTCACCCCTTATTTCTATTACAAGATCTCTCCATAAAGAGGACCCGTCACCCCTTATTTCTATTACAAGATCTCCCCATAAAGAGGACCTGTCACCCCTTATTTCTATTACATGAGATCTCCCCATAAAGAGGACCTGTCACCTCTTATTTCTATTACATGATCTCCCCATAAAGAGGACCTGTCACCCCTTATTTCTATTACATGATCTCTCCATAAAGAGGACCTGTCACCCCTTATTTCTATTACATGATCCCCCCATAAAGAGGACCTGTCATCTCTTATTTCTATTACAAGATCTCCCCATAAAGAGGACCTGTCACCCCTTATTTCCATTACATGATCTCCCCCTGAAGAGGGCCTGTCACCCCTTATTTCTATTACAAGATCTCCCCATAAAGAGGACCTGTCACCCCTTATTTCTATTACATGATCTCTCCATAAAGAGGACCTGTCATCTCTTATTTCTATTACATGATCTCTCCATAAAGAGGACCTGTCACCCCTTATTTCTATTACATGATCTCCCCATAAAGAGGACCCATCACCCCTTATTTCTATTACATGATCTCCCCATAAAGAGGACCCATCACCCCTTATTTCTATTACATGATCTCCCCATAAAGAGGACCTGTCACCCCTTATTTCTATTACATGATCTCCCCATAAAGAGGACCTGTCATCTCTTATTTCTATTACATGATCTCCCCATAAAGAGGACCTGTCTCCCCTTATTTCTATTACATGATCTCCCCATAAAGAGGACCTGTCACCCCTTATTTCTATTACATGATCTCCCCATAAAGAGGACCTGTCACCCCTTATTTCTATTACATGATCTCCCCATAAAGAGGACCTGTCACCCCTTATTTCTATTATATGATCTCTCCATAAAGAGGACCTGTCACCCCTTATTTATATTACATGATCTCTCTATAAAGAGGACCTGTCACCCCTTATTTATATTACATGATCTGCCCATAAAGAGGACCTGTCACCCCTTATTTCTATTACATGATCTCTCCATAAAGAGGACCTGTCATCTCTTATTTCTATTACATGATCTCCCCATAAAGAGGACCTGTCACCCCTTATTTTTATTACATGATCTCCGCATAAAGAGGACCCGTCACCCCTTATTTCTGTTACATGATCTCCCCATAAAGAGAACCTGTCACCCCTTATTTCTATTACATGATCTCCCCATAAAGAGGACCTGTCACCCCTTATTTCTACTACATGATCTCTCCATAAAGAGGACCTGTCATCTCTTATTTCTATTACATGATCTCCCCATAAAGAGGACCTGTCACCCCTTATTTCTATTACATGATCTCCCCATAAAGAGGACCTGTCTCCCCTTATTTCTATTACATGATCTCCCCATAAAGAGGACCTGTCGCCCCTTATTTCTATTACAAGGGAAGTTTACATTCCTTGTAATAGGGATAAAAGCGATCCAAAAAAAGAAAATAAATTAAAGGAACAGTGTAAGAATTAAATTGTATATTTTTTCATAAAGTGCATTGTGCTCGCGCGCAGAAGCGAACACATATGTGGGTCACGCACGCATATGTAAACAGTGTACGCACCACACATGGCAGGTATTGTAGCGAATGTTAGAGCGAGAGCAATAATTCTAGCTCTAGACCTCCTCTGTAACGCTAAACCCTTTAGGGTGCCGGACTGTGGCCTGTGGAAGTAGAAAATGTCCCATCATTGGTGTCAGTGGGAGGAATAGTGTCCCATCATTGGTGTCAGTGGGAGGAATAGTGTCCCATCATTGGTGTCAGTGGGAGGAATAGTGTCCCATCGTTGGTGTCAGTGGGAGGAATGGTGTCCCATCGTTGGTGTCAGTGGGAGGAATAGTTCCCTATCGTTGGTGTCAGTGGGAGGAATAGTGTCCCATCGTTGGTGTCAGTGGGAGGAATAGTGTCCCATCATTGGTGTCAGTGGGAGGAATAGTGTCCCATCATTGGTGTCAGTGGGAGGAATAGTGCCCCATCGTTGGTGTCAGTGGGAGGAATAGTGCCCCATCGTTGGTGTCAGTAGGAGAATGACAGTGCCGTGTATATCGGACTTCAGTGGTTGGAGGTGTGGTGGAGGCGAGCCGCTTGGCTGGAAATGTTGGCACTGTGCGGCATCCCTCTTCCCTGTCTCGGAAAGTTGGCCGGTGTGTCTGGCTCGCTGTGCGATACGCTGACCCCAGACGTCCTCGGTTGAGTAACTCCATTAGGATACAACACACCTCTAATGCCAATGAGAATCAGACTTTGCTGGTTCCTCAAAGTACCATCTCCCACCTCGTGTGTGTATCTTTTTATCAGTTTTTTGTACCTTCTCTCAACGAATGTTCTAATCCAGTACAGAAGTATACTGGCAACTGAGGTCAGAGTTCATAGATAAATGAAAGTTCTAGCAAGATGGCAGCTCCATACAATGCCGGGTGATGCTTCTGTGAAGCTTGGCAAATGCCCTGTGTGTGATTTTTGGTTTGTTTTAAAGGGGCCCAGCAGATCCCCAGCTCATTGGTACATTCGTTCAGCAGATCTCCAGCTTATTATCACCCTCGTTCAGCAGATCTCCAGCTTATTATCACCCTCGTTCAGCAGATCTCCAGCTTATTAGCACCCTTGTTTAGAAGATCCCCAGCTTATTAGCACCCTCGCCAAGTTTATTCCCACCCTCGTTCAGCAGATCCCCTGCTCAGTAGGACCCCCGGGTCTGCTAATACCCCACTCAGTAGTAAGCCCAGCTTTGCTGATTCCCCCCACACTCAGTAGTACCCCCAGCTCTGCTGATCCTCCTCTCTCTGGCCCCCCGCTCCCTCCCATTCTAATGTTCCAATGCTGCTCATCATGTGTGATATCTGCTAGTTTCTGTTGCTCCGGTCCCCCAGCTCTGCTGGTCCTCTGTCGCTCAGTCCTCTCTCTCCGGTGCCCGCTCACCTTCAGCTGTAGCATTCCAACGCTGCACACCAGATGTGACGTCTGCACCAGACGCTCCCAGAATATATATACACATGAACCGGAAGTGACTACTGATGACGTCTTTCTGGTTCTCTTCTTAGTTTTCCAGTGCATCCTGGGAGATCTCTTACCTGCGATACCACTAAAGCTGAATAAAAGCCCCTCAAAAGCTGCAGGTGCTGTTAGCGAGCATTGCCATAGACTTCTATGGAGGCTTTGGAGATGGTCTGAAGCACCTTTTAAAAGAGACACGGGGGGGGGGGGATAATTTTTATAGCGAACGCAGCATGTGACCAGAACTGTAAAGTGATCTCTTTTTTTTTTTTTTTTTAGTGACAGGAGCTTTGATTGGCATTGAGTGCTTTAAAAACTTTTGTCCAATGCCATGTTTTGAAAGGTAAACAAACCCTAATGGTTCGGTGGTAAAGTGTGTGAAACACGTATGTGATACACCTAGACGTGTAGGTATGGGATGGGTCTTTGGGGGGCTCCGGCGGACCTCCAGGTTGCCTGATGTTCTGATGTTTCTTTGACCCGTTCTGCAGCAGTAGATTCAGCTCACATGTTTTTACTAGAGGTCGACCGATATGGGTTTTTCTCTGGCCGATGCCGATATTTAGAAATTGCAGTGGCCGATGGCCGATATGTGATGCCGATTTTTTTTTTGGGCCAATATATTTGCCCGATTTTTTTTTTTTTTCCTTTCTTTTTTCCCTTCATCTCATAAAATCTAACAGTTAGACCCCTTTCACACTGGGGCGTTTTTCAGGCGCTTTTGGGCTAAAAATAGCGCCTGTAAAGTGCCTGTAAGACGGCTCCCCTGCAGTCTCAGTGTGATATCCCGAGTGCTTTCACACTGAGGCGATGCGCTGGCAGGATGTAAAAAAAAGTCCTGCAAACGGCATCTTTGGAGCGGTGTATACCGCTCCTCTACCACTCCTGCCCATTGAAATGAATGCGCACCGCTGCCGAAGCGCCTGCAAAGCGTTTTGGCAGCGGCGCTTCAGGGGCGCTTTTAACCCCTTCCTCGGCCACTAGCTGGGTTATAAGCGCCCCGCTAGCAGCCGAATAGCGCCTCTAAAATGACGGTAAAGCGCCGCTAAAACTAACAGCGTTTTACCATCAACACATGCCTGCTCCAGTGTGAAAGCAGCCTTAAGTAATACAGAATTTTTTTTTTCATTTAAACATTAAACAAAACAAACCTTCAATCAGTTCACTTGTATGTATAATTTAATAAAAAGAAAAAACTATCTAAAATAATAAATACACAAAAACAGGTAATCAAAACTTTTGGACGAAAAAAAATGGGCTAACTTTACTGCTTAGGTTTTTTTTTTTTAATTCATTACTGTATTTTTTTTTTTTAAATTGTGTTTGAAAGACCGCTGCGCAAATACCGTGTGACATAAAATATTGCAACAATCACCATTTCATTCCCTAGGGTCTCTGCTAAAAAATATATATATAATGTTTGGGGGTTCTAAGTGATTTTCTAGCAGAAAATACAGGATTTTTACTTGTAAGCAACAAGTGTCAGAAAAGATTTAGTCTTTAAATGGTTAAACTGAAAACTTCTCCACACAGAGTTCAGTCTATTGATAAAAAGAACCTGAAAGATACAAATGTATCTTCTTATCAGACTTGGCTGCCCAGAGGAGGAGAGAATCCTCTCCACAGATAACTTAGGGAAACTTCCATTAACTTCTATTACAGAAGTCATTTGCAAGTCACAGCTGAAGTTACAATCGGCCTTTTTTATCAGCACAATCGGCTGATGCTGATTAAGTAAAAAAATGCCAAATATCGGCCGATATATCGGTCGACCTCTAGTTTTTACACCGAGAAGTCAGGATAGGAAATCTTATGGATGGATTGTGCTGTATACAGTGGATATAAAATGTCTACACGCCCCTTAGTTACATAGTAGGTGAGGTTGAAAAAAGACACAAGTCCATCAAGTCCAACCTATGTGTGTGATTATGTGTCAGTATTACATTGTATATCCCTGTATGTTGCGGTCATTCAGGTGATTATCTAATAGTTTCTTGAAGCTATCAATGCTCCCCGCTGAGACCACCGCCTGTGGAAGGGAATTCCACATCCTTGCCGCTCTTACAGTAAAGAACGATCTACGTAGTTTAAGGTTAAACCTCTTTTCTTCTAATTTTAATGAGTGGCCGCGAGTCTTGTTAAACTCCCTTCTGCGAAAAAGTTTTCTCCCTATTGTGGGGTCACCAGTACAGTATTTGTAAATTGTGGGGTCACCAGTCCGGTATTTGTATATTGTGGGGTCACCAGTCCGGTATTTATATATTGTGGGGTCACCAGTACAGTATTTGTAAATTGAAATCATATCCCCTCTCAAGCGTCTCTTCTCCAGAGAGAATAAGTTCAGAGCTCACAACCTTTCCTCATAACTAAGATCCTCCAGACCCTTTATTAGCTTTGTTGCCCTTCTTTGTAGTCGCTCCATTTCCAGTACATCCTTCCTGAGGACTGGTGCCCAGAACTGGACAGCATACTCCAGGTGCGGCCAGACCAGAGTCTTGTAGAGCGGGAGAATTCTAGTTTTATCTCTGGAGTTGATCCCCTTTTAATGCCAATATTCTGTTTGCTTTGTTAGCAGCAGCTTGGCATTGCATGCCATTGCTGAGCCTCTCATCTACTAGGACCCCCAGGTCCTTTTCCATCCTAGATCCCCCCAGAGGTTCTCCCCCCAGTCTATAGATTGCATTCAGATTTTTGCCACCCAAATCCATTATTTTACATTTTTCTACATTGAACCTCATTTGCCATGTAGTCGCCCCTCCCCCATTCATTTGTTCAGATCTTTTTGCAAGGTTTCCACATCCTGCAGAGAAGTTATTGCCCTGCTTAGCTTAGTATCATCCGCAAATACAGAGATTGAACTGTTTATCCCATCCTCCAGGTCGTTTATGAACAAATTAAATAGGATTGGTCCCAGCACAGAACCCTGGGGGACCCCACTACCCACCCCTGACCATTCCGAGTACTCCCCATTTATCACCACCCTCTGAACTCGCCCTTGTAGCCAGTTTTCAATCCATGTACTCACCCTATGGTCCATGCCAACAGACCTTACTTTGTACAGTAAACGTTTATGGGGAACTGTGTCAAATGCTTTTGTAAAATCCAGATACACCACGTCTACGGGCCTTCCTTTATCTAGATGGCAACTCACCTCCTCATAGAAGGTTAATAGATTGGTTTGGCAAGAACGATTCTTCATGAATCCATGCTGATTACTGCTAATGATATCGTTCTTATTACTAAAATCTATTAAAACCCCTGTTGGTAAAATGTCAGGTTTCTGTGATGTAAAAAAATGAGAAGATAAATTATTTCAGAACTTTTTCCACCTTTTGAATGTGACTTATAAACTGTACAACTCAGATTAACAACAAACTGAAATCTTTTAGGTGGAGGGAAGTAAAAATAAACTAAAATAATGTGGTTACATAAGTCTGCACACCCCTTACGCTAATACTTTGAAGCACATTTTGATTTTATTCCAGCACTCAGTCTTTTTTGGGGATGAGTCTATCAGCATGGCACATCTTGACTTGGCAATATTTGCCCCACTCTTCTTTGCAAAATCACTCCAAATCCTTTCAGATTGTGAGGGCATCTCCTGTGCACAGCCCTCTTCAGATCACCCCACAGATTTTCAGTGGGATTCAGGTCTGGGCTCTGGCTGGGCCATTCTATAACTTTCATCTTCTTCTGGTGAAGCCATTCCTTTGTTGATTTGGATGGATGGTTTGGGTCGTTGTCATGCTGAAAGATGAAGTTCCTCTTCATTTTCAGTTTTCTAGCAGAAGCCTGAAGGTTTTGTGCCAATATTGAGTGGTATTTGGAACTGTTTGTAATTCCCTCTACCTTGAATAAAAGGCCCCTGTTCCAGCTGAAGAAAAACATCCCCAAAGGGTGATGCTGCCACCACCATGCTTCACAGTGGGTATGGTGTTCTTTTGGTGATGTGCAGTGGTGTTTTTGCGCCGAACATGTCTTTTGGAATTCTGGCCAAATGTTCAGCCTTGGTTTCATCAGACCAGAACACATTTTCCCTCATGCTTTTGGGAGACTTCAGATGTGTGTTTGCAAAATCTAGCTGGGCTTGGATGTTTTTTCTTCCTAAGAAAAGTCTTCCGTCTCGGCACTCTACCCCATAGCCCAGACATATGAAGAATACGGGAGATTGTTGTCACCACACAGCCAGTACTTGCCAGATATTCCTGCAGCTTCTTTTAACCACTTAAAGTGGGGTTCCACCCAAAAAACAAAAATACCTGGAAAAAATCTAAAAAACAAAACAAAAAAAATGTGGATATTTTTTTTTTTCACTTACCTCTAAATGCCTGTTGCTAGGTGGTCCCTCGTAGTCTGCCTGTTCCTTTGCCTGGGCTGGTGACATCACTTCCCCCTGGCACAGGAAGGGCTCCGCTCTGCTCCCTCCCTCCTGTCAATCATCTGGGACCCATTACAGGTCCCAGGTGATTGATCGGCCAATCACGGCGCGCGGCGCCGCTCGCGCATGCACAGTGGGTGCCAGGCTGTGAAGCCACAGCCCGGCGCCCACAGTTGAAATGCCGGCGCTGACGAGCGGAGGGGGGGGACGAGCGGGGCTTCGATCCCCCGCATCGCTGGACCCAGGGACAGGTAAGTGTCCAATTAAAAGTCAGCAGCTGCAGTATTTGTAGCTGCTGACTTTTAATTTTTTTTTTTTTTTTTTTGACGTCCCCCTGGGTGGAACTCCTCTTTAAGGACCAGCCTCGTTTTGAGATTTTGTGAGCACTCGTTCTGAGGGACGTTCCTGAACGTCCACTCAGAACGCGGAAAGGACCACCCAGCCGTTTATGTGCAGTGGCCGGGTGGGAAGTAGTTAACAATGAGATCCCTCCGACGCTTTGGAAGCTCTCTGCGGACCATGGCTTTTGCTGTAGGGTGCGACTATGAAAATGTCAGGAAAGACCTACTAGAACAGCTGAACTTTAAATGATGGCAGGTGTGTACCGACTCCTATTTAATATGAGTTTGAATGTGATTGTTTAACTTTTGTTTAGGGCTGCAACTAACGATTATTTTAATAATCGATTAGTTGGCCGATTGTTGTTTCGATTAATCGATTAATCGGTTAAGCTTAAAAAAAAAAAAAAGTGTGGTGTATAATTTAGTTAATATGTAAAGTTTAAAAAAAAAGGCAATTTATTCTTCAATATCTTCTATGCAGTGGTAAGTATAAACAACCAACTATAGGGTTGGGGAGAAAAATATTGAATCCACTCTGAGAATAACAGACAGAAGAGATATACTGTATATACTATTAGAAGACAAATACTGTTTTTTGGCCAATTTGTTGTTTGTTGGCAGATTAAAAAATACAAATTGCTGCAAAAACGCATTACATGCTTTTCTGCAGCTTCTCCATTGAAGTATATTGAACCTAAAAAGCACCATTTCGCGTTAAAAAAAAAAAGTCCCTGACCCTTTCCAAATGCGCAGCGGCTGAAAAAAGGCATAGATGTGAACGTTAAATGAACTGCAGTGTGTTTCTGCAAAAAGTACCAAAAAACACATAGATCTGAACCAGGCCTAAGACGTTTAGTAACATAATGGTTAAAAGAAACTAAAATGAGCCCTTTATAGTACAAAAAAAGCAAATAATCGCTATTGTAAGGGGTTCATTTTTGTACTGTAGAACGGTGAAATAATATTTACAGTAGCGATTATTTGCTCTTTTTGTACTATAAAGGGCTCATTTTATTTTTTTTTAACCCCATTATGTTACTGGCCGATTAATCGATTATGAAAATAGTAATCGATTAATTTTATAATCGATTAGTTGTCGATTAATCGATTAGCTGTTTCAGCCCTACTTTTGTTTTTTATTTTTAATCCCCCCCCCCCGCAAAGATTTCAGTTTGTTGTTCAACTGAATTGTACAGGTTATAGGTCACATTAAAAGTTCTGAAATTATTTATCTTTGTGTCCTTTTTCCCCTTTTTTTTTTTTTTTTTTTTTACATCACAGAAACCTGACATTTTAACAGGGGTGTGTAGACTTTTTCTATCCACCGTATGTTAACAAATTGCTCAGATTTTGACTTGGCAGAGCAGCCTTTCGTGGTTTTCCTGCGATGGTCAGAGGCAGCGGGTGGTTATGAGCACAGATGCACCTGCCAGGACACATCGTATGCAAACCGTATGGAAATGTGTCCCGGTATTCTGGCTGGAGTCTATCATACTGGGGATAGTCTGAGGGATGGGAATGTTCACTGGCAGATGGAACTCCCGGGGAGTTCTCAGCTGTAAGATGTGGCCTGATGTGAGGCCAGGTGGGTCAGGGCCAAGTGAGGAGGCGGAGGGGGGGGGGGTCGCCTTCTACTCCCTGCAAAATGATATTCTCCATCCTGGCTGAACTGTTCGCCGCGGAAGGGTGAGGTAATGGATTGCAGAAAAGAACATCTCTAACTTTCCTGATCTGTATGCTTTTTCTACCTCCTAAGTACTGAGGTCAGAGGTTCGGCATGATAGCCAGGCAACTGGTATTTTCAGAAAATGGCAGCTTTTCTGTTATGGCGGTTTTAATTTCAAGTACCAACCCCATTGGGGAGGTCTTCCTTTTGCCTCCTCTGCCTATAATTACCCACCCTGCGTGGCCCAATCACCTCCCCCTCTGACCATCATGAACTAAGCACCTCCCCCTCTAATCCCCATGTCCTAATTGCCTCTTCTGAACTCCATGGCTTTGGCATCTCACCCTTTGACCCCCCCAAAACCTAAATTTCCCCCTCCAACCCCCATGGCCTATACATCGCTCCCTCTGATTGGCATGGCCTAAGCTGCTCTTCGTCTTACCGTCATGGCCTAAGTACCTCCCTCCTTGACCCCCATGGCCCTTATTGACTCTTCTGATGGCCACAGCCTTGGCATCTCACCCTCTGATCGGCATGGCCTGAGATCCTCTCCTTCTGACTGTCATGGTTTAAGCACCTCCCCTCTTTGACCCCCATGGCGGTCAGACAGAGAGGAGCTCAGACCATGCCGATCAGAGGGAGAGATGTTTAGCCCATGTGTGTCGGGGGGGGGGGGGCACATAGGTCTTGGGGATCAAAGGGTGAGCTGCCAAGGCCATGGCGATCAGAAGAGCCCCCCCCATGGCCTAAACACCTCTACCACTGATTGGCATGGCCTCCTCCTCATCTTGCCATCATAGCCTAAGCACCTCCCTCTTTACCCATGGCCTGATTGCTCTTTTGACAGCCATGACATCTCACCCTTTGACCCCCAAGTGCCCCCCCCCCCCCACCATTGGCCTAAATATCTCTCCCTCTGATCGGCATGGCCTGAGTTCCTCTCCTTCTGACTGTCATTGCCTAGGAACCTCCCCCTTTGACCTCCATGGCCTAATTGACTCTTCTGACCCCCATAGTCTTGGCATCTCACCCTTTAACCCCCAAGACCTAAGTGCCTCCCTTCTACACCCATGGCCTAAATATCTCTCCCTCTGATCAGCATGGCCTGAGTTCCTCTCCTTCTGAATGTCATGGCCTAAGCACCTCCCTAATTGACGCTTCTGACCACCATGGCCTTCGCATCTCACACTCTGACTCCCATGGCCTAAACACCCCTCCATCTGATCAGCATAGCCTAAGCTCCACTCCTTCTGAAACGTCCCCCTCTATAACACCCATGGCCTAAGCATCTTACCCTCTGACCTGCTCTAATCCCTGTGACCTAAGCGCCTCCCCCTCTAACCCCCATAGCCTTGGCACCCCACTCTGACCCCCCCCCATGGCTTAAGGACCCCTCCTTCCCCTGACTCCTGTGGCCTGAACACCTCCTCCCTGTTACCCTAATGCCATAAATACCCCTGGAACACCAGTTGGCCATACACCTCTAGCCTGCAAAGGCTTAGACAGGTTTGTTTGATGGCATTGTATGACCTAATTGTTCCTCCATGCAGATCCTCCAGTTTCAGCTCAATTTCTGAGGATTAGCGTTTTGCCGGAAGATAATTTAGGAACAGCTGTCTTATGTTAGTGGTATTAGAATGCATTTAATTATTTATTTTTTTTAGTAAATTAAATAGCTGGACTGAGCGGTTTAATGTTTATCCAGAGTTCTGCTTTAAGGTTCATATTGGAGAGAAGTGAGTTGAGGTATGGCTGATTTGTAATGCTTCTATTCTATTAAAGGAGAACTCTGAATAGACAGCTAACTACCAGGAAATTGGTCTTATGTCAGGGCGTGTAAATTTTGTTTTTGTGATGATGAGTGACAACAGTAGTGGATGCAGCCATTCCAATTACAGTTCACCCTGATTGGAGGAGGATTCAGCATTGGGACTTATGACTGGAACGTCTCTGAGAATGTAGTAAGTCAATGTGTCCTAAGGCAGTTATTCTGTACTTATACTAAAGGCAAAGTGGACCTGTCAAGACAGTTGTCACCTGTCCTATCCAAGCCTTTCAGCCAGCCCTGGACACTGCCAGTAGAAATGCTTGTTCCATGGTGGTGGTGGGGCCACTGGTTCCATGTTGGGGGAGTGATGGATCAATGGGGGGTGGTGGAGTGCCGGTTCAGTGGTTGTTGGGGCATTGGTTCTGTGGCAGTGGTGGTGGGGTGCCAGTTCACTGGTGGTTGGGGCTTTGGTTCCAAGTTGGGGGAGTGCTGGTTCCATGGGAAGGTGGTTCTGGTCCTGTGGCAATGGTGGCGGAGTGCCGGTTCCCAGGTGGCGGAGTGCCGGTTCCCAGGTGGCGGAGTGCCGGTTCCCAGGTGGCGGAGTGCCGGTTCCCAGGTGGCGGAGTGCCGGTGGTTGGGGCATTGGTTCCATGGGGGATGGTGCTGGTTCCATGGCAGTAAAGGTGGAGTGTCGGCTCAGTGGTGGTTGGAGTTTTGGTTTCATGTTGGGGAGTGCTTTTTCCATGGGGGGTAATGCTGGTTCCAGGGTGGTTAGGCTTGGGTTCCATGTTGGGGGAGTGTTGGTTCCATGGGGGATGGTGCTGGTTCCGTGGCAGTAATGGTAGAGTGTCGGTTCAGTGGTGGTTGGAGTTTTGGTTCCATGTTGAGTGCTTTTTCCATGGGGATGATGCTGGTTTCCGTGGTGGTTGGGGCTTTGGTTCCATGTTGGAGGAGTGTTGGTTCCATGGGGGATGGTGCTGGTTCCGTGGCAGTAGTGGTGGGGTGCTGGTACAGTGGTGGTTGGGGCTTTGGTTACATGTTGGGGGGTGCTTTTTCCATGGGGGGTGATGCTGGTTCCGTGGCAGTAGTGGTGGGGTGCCAGTTCAGTGGTGGTTGGGGCTTTGGCTCCATGTTGGGGGTGTGTTGGTTCCATGGAGGATGGTGCTGGTTCCATGGCAGTAGTGGTGGTTGGGGCTTTGGTTCCATGTTGGGGAGTGCTTTTTCCATGGGGGATGGTGCTGATTCCGTTGCACTAGTGGTGGAGTGGTGGTTGGGGCTTTGGTTCCATGGGGAGGTGGTGCTGGTTCTGTGGCAGTGGTTGGGGGAGCGTTGGTTCCATCATTTCCTCTGTCCTGAGTGCTCATTGGATGGGGTCTGTCTTCTGTGATCATGTGATCAGTCCCAGTGTTGTAATATGAGTGCGGCATACTGAACACTCCCAGGGTCACCATGGTTGCAAGAATGCAAAATTAGAATTTTTGTATCCGTCGTAGAAAGTCATGGTGGATGGAGAAGAAAAGTTCACTTTTTTAATAAATTACAAAATTAGCTGTGTGGAAATATTTAAAGCTACTGATAATTTTTTAGCAGTGGAGTTCTCCTTTAAGTTGGGAGTACAGGCACGCTCTCTGGAGTCACGGCCACCCCCAAGGCCACTTCCTAGAGTCGTCTCCAAGCACCGTCGCCGCCTGCCGTAAGTCCATAAATAGAATGAAACGGTCGGCCTCGAGGAACGTTTCTTCTGCCGATTTTACTCCTCTCAAGATTTGGGGGCGGAGCCTAGTTATTGGCAATGTTCCCAATGAAAAGGGGAAGCTGTGCTGTCTGAGCCTCAACTACCACGTGTTTTGACCTGCGTCTGTGCAGCCGCGTGTGTCGTCATGCATTGCTATGGGCTGCCTGTGCACAGCTCCGAGGTGGATGCAGAAGCAGCAAAAAGCATCTTGGCACGGAGGACGGGTCATGGCGCCCATCTGAATGAGCCCCAGTACACCGTACATTGTGTGTATACCGCCCATTGATAATTCATTTCCATGTGAGCGGTTGGTTTTCAGAATTTTTTGCTGGATTGCTTGAATGATTTGCTGATTAATGGAGTTCCCCTTTAATTAAGGCGTTTGTTACCAGGAAGGGATAATTGGTGAGAAATTCAGCCGAAACTTCATAGAGACTGGAACGCGTGCCGCGTCCCCCGCCAGAAGAGTTGTATGTCGCAGGACGTTTCCTCCTATGGATCGGCAATGTGCGATGTTCTGCAGAGTCACCGGTCTGAGCGCTAAGGGGCACAACATGCTGATACTAAAGAGAACCTGTTATGGTTTTTCCCCTCCCCCCCCAGTACACACCCCTATAGACCAGAGCAAGGTTTACATTTCCGCTATGGGCCTGTTTTATTATCTCCCGTCTGATCAATGTTTATAAACAATGTTACTTTGTATCTCTAAATGCCGGTTCACACAGGGGTGGCTTGAAAGTCGCCCGACTGTGAAGCCGCCCCGTACAGCGCGGCTTGCAAAACGACTTCTGTATAGACGTCAATGGCAAGCTGATCTGAAGTCGCCCCCAAAGTAGTGAAGGAACCTTTTTTTTTTCTAAGTCGGAGCGACTTGAGTCTCTCCTATTAGAGCGGTTCCATTGTACAGAATGGCGCGCGACTTGTCAGGCGGCTAAGTCACCCGACAGGTCGCCCCTGTGTGAAAACAGGTCTCTGTGTCTCCTGTCTGATCAATGTTTATAAACCATGTTACTTTGTGTCTCTCTATGTCCTGTCTGAACAAAGTAACATTGTTTTATAAACCTTGATCAGACGGGAGATGGAGAGATACAAAGTAACATCAAAAAAAAAAAAGAACCAGCGCCACAGTTACTAATTCGGAAATGGGATGCATTGTATCACAATGAGGAAATGGGCCGCAGCCACTAAAAGTTATGGGAGAGCAAAGAAAAGCAGCGATGGTTCAAGATCCCACCTAGATTAAAACCCCAAATCAGTAAAACAAAACAAAAAAAAAATTATATATATACACACACACACACAGTGGGGACGGAAAGTATTCAGACCCCCTTAAATTTTTCACTCTTTGTTATATTGCAGCCATTTGCTAAAATCATTTAAGTTCATTTTTTCTTCATTAATGTACACACAGCCCCCCATATTGTACACACGGCACCTCATATTGTACACACAGCCCCCCATATTGTACCCACAGCACCCCATATTGTACACACAACACCCCATATTGTACACACAGCCCCCCATATTGTACACACAACACCCCATATTGTACACACAGCACCCCATATTGTACACACAGCCCCCCATATTGTACACACAACACCCCATATTGTACACACAGCACCCCATATTGTACACACAGCTGCCCATATTGTACACAGAGCACCCCATATTGTACACACAGCCCCCCATATTGTACACACAGCACCCCATATTGTACACACAGCCCCCCATATTGTACACACAGCACCCCATATTGTACACACAGCACCCCATATTGTACACACAGCCCCCCATATTGTACACACAGCCCCCCATATTGTACACACAGCCCCCCATATTGTTCACCCAGCCCCCCATATTGTACCCACAGCTCCTCATATTTGTACACACAGCACCCCATATTGTACACACAGCCCCCCATATTGTACACACAGCACCCCATATTGTACACACAGCCGCCCATATTGTACCCACAGCCGCCCATATTGTACCCACAGCCGCCCATATTGTACCCACAGCCGCCCATATTGTACCCACAGCCCCCCATATTGTACCCACAGCCGCCCATATTGTACCCACAGCCCCCCATATTGTACACACAGCCCCCCATATTGTACACACAGCACCCCATATTGTACCCACAGCCGCCCATATTGTACCCACAGCCGCCCATATTGTACCCACAGCCGCCCATATTGTACCCACAGCCCCCCATATTGTACCCACAGCCCCCCATATTGACAGAAAAACACAGAATTGTTGACATTTTTCAGTATTATTAAAAAAGAAAAACTGAAATATCACATGCTCCTAAGTATTCAGACCCTTTGCTGTGACACTCATATATATATATATATATATATATATGGTGCTGTCCATTTCTTCTGATCATCCTTAAAGAGGAAGTAAACCCTGATGAGTTTACTGATTGGACTTGATTAGGAAAGCCACACACCTGTCTATATAAGACCTTACAGCTCACAGTGCATGTCAGAGCAAATGAGAATCATGAGGTCAAAGGAACTGCCTGAAGAGCTCAGAGACAGAATTGTGGCAAGGCACAGAGCTCAGAGACAGGATTGTGGCAAGGCACAGATCTGGCCAAGGTTACAAAAACATTTCTGCTGTACTTAAGGTTCCGAAGAGCACAGTGGCCTCCATAATCCTTAAATGGAAGACGTTTGGGTCGACCAGAACCCTTCCTAGAGCTGACCGTCCGGCCAAACTGAACTATCGGAGGAGAAGAGCCTTGGTGAGAGAGGTAAAGAAGAACCCAAAGATCACTGTGGCTGAGCTCCAGAGATGCAGTCGGGGGATGGGAGAAAGTTGTAAAAAGTCAACCATCACTGCAGCCCTCCACCAGTCGGGGCTTTATGGCAGAGTGGCCCGACGGAAGCCTCTCCTCAGTGCAAGACACATGAAAGCCGCATGGAGTTTACTAAAAAAAACACCTGAAGGACTCCAAGATGGTGAGAAATAAGATTCTCTGTTCTGATGAGACCAAGATAGAACTTTTTGGCCCTTATTCTAAGCGGTATGTGTGGAGAAAACCAGGCACTGCTCATCACCTGTCCAATACAGTCCCAACAGTGAAGCATGGTGGTGGCAGCATCATGCTGTGGGGGTGTTTTTCAGCTGCAGGAACAGGATGACTGGTTGCAATCGAGGGAAAGATGAATGCGGCCAAGTACAGGGATATCCTGGATGAAAACCTTCTCCAGAGTGCTCAGGACCTCAGACTGGGCCGAAGGTTTACCTTCCAACAAGACAATGACCCTAAGCACACAGCTAAAATAACGAAGCAGTGGCTTCACAACAACTCCGTGACTGTTCTTGAATGGCCCAGCCAGAGCCCTGACTTAAACCCAATTGATAATCTCTGGAGAGACCTAAAAATGGCCGTCCACCAACGTTTACCATCCCCCCCTGACAGAACTGGAGAGGATCTGCAAGGAGGAATGGCAGAGGATCCCCAAATCCAGGTGTGAAAAACTTGTTGCATCTTTCCCAAAAAGACTCATCAAAAGGGGCTTCTACTAAATACTGAGCAAAGGGTCTGAATACTTAGGACCATGTGATATTTCAGGTTTTCTTTAATAAATCTGCAAAAATGTCAACAATACGGGGTACAATATGGGGTGCTGTGTGTACAATATGGGGTGCTGTGTGTACAATATGGGGTGCTGTGTGTACAATATGAGGTGTTGTGTGTACAATATGGGGGGCTGTGTGTACAATATGGGGGGCTGTGTGTACAATATGGGGGGCTGTGTGTACAATATGGGGGGCTGTGTGTACAATATGGGGGGCTGTGTGTACAATATGGGGTGCTGTGTGTACAATATGGGGGGCTGTGTGTACAATATGGGGGGCTGTGTGTACAATATGGGGGGCTGTGTGTACAATATGGGGTGCTGTGTGTACAATATGGGGGGCTGTGTGTACAATATGGGGGGCTGTGTGTATAATATGGGGGGCTGTGTGTACAATATGGGGGGCTGTGTGTACAATATGGGGGCTGTGTGTACAATATGGGGGGCTGTGTGTACAATATGGGGTGCTGTGTGTACAATATGGGGGGCTGTGTGTACAATATGGGGTGCTGTGTGTACAATATGGGGTGCTGTGTGTACAATATGGGGTGCTGTGTGTACATTAATGAGAAAAAAAAATGATTTTTTTTTTCTGATTTGGGGTTTTAATCTAGAGGGGTTTTGGACCAGCGCTGCTTTCTCTGTTCTCCCATAATGTAACATTGTTTATAAACACTGCTCAGAAAGGATGTAATGTTTATAGACCATATAATTGATCAACCACCAATCATTAACAATGTAGGTTGTCACCTGAATCTTTGGTGTGGCCCGGCACATGCCATTTCTCTGGCTGGGGGGTTTGGCTTTGCTCTCTCCCGCATGTTTTTTCCATGAATCAAAGCTTTGTTTCTTTCACATTGTTGATCGGATCAGAGGGAAGGAATTTTGTATAATCTGTTTTTTTTTGTCTGTGCCAGTTATAATATTTATAGAGGTGGAGTGCGGACATTTGGTATGAGAGGAGCGTCACCTGCTCCGTCCACAAACATGACCTGAACAGCACATTTTCTAACTATCTCCCTCCGGGAGCCCAGGGCCCTTTGTCTCCACCCTCCCCCCCCTTCTGTCTCTCCCAGGAGCCCAGGCCCCTTTGTCTCCACCCCCCCCTTCTGTCTCTCCCGGGAGCCCAGGCCCCTTTGTCTCCACCCCCCCTTCTGTCTCTCCCGGGAGCCCAGGCCCCTCTGCTTCCCCCCTGCTGGAACCCTGTGCCCTGCTGTCTTTTTCGGGAGCCCAGGGCCCTTTGTCTCCACACCCCCCCACTTCTGTCTCTCCCAGGAGCCCAGGCCCCTCTGCTGGAACCCT
The DNA here is from genome assembly GCA_037952925.1 of Lithobates clamitans. Lineage (NCBI taxonomy): Eukaryota > Metazoa > Chordata > Amphibia > Anura > Ranidae > Lithobates > Lithobates clamitans. The sequence continues at coordinate 419,793 of JBBGZY010002467.1, forward strand.
GTGCCCTTCTGTCTTTCTCGGGAGCCCAGGGCCCTTTGTCTCCACACCCCCTCTTCTGTCTCTCCCGGGAGCCCAGGCCCCTCTGCTTCTCCCCTGCTGGAACCCTGTGCCCTGCTGTCTTTTTCGGGAGCCCAGGGCCCTTTGTCTCCACACCCCCCCACTTCTGTCTCTCCCAGGAGCCCAGGCCCCTCTGCTGGAACCCTGTGCCCTTCTGTCTTTCTCGGGAGCCCAGGGCCCTTTGTCTCCACCCCCCCCCCTTCTGTCTCTCCCGGGAGCCCAGGCCCCTCTGCTTCTCCCCTGCTGGAACCCTGTGCCCTGCTGTCTTTTTCGGGAGCCCAGGGCCCTTTGTCTCCACACCCCCCCTTCTGTCTCTCCCAGGAGCCCAGGCCCCTCTGCTCCCCCCCCCCCCCCTGCTGGAACCCTGTGCCCTTCTGTCTTTCCTGGGAGCCCTGGCCCCTTATGTCTTTTTTTTTTTTTTCTTTTCCCCCCTTCAGCCCGAGCCCTTCTAGACTCCGTAGTTTCCTGAAGGAGATATACCTTGTGGTCCGTGGTCTTGGAGTTGTTTAGAAGCTATGCTGACTGCACTGCCTGATATCCAGATGGAGAATGTAGCACTGCAGAAAAATGTTTATATTTGTGTGTTGGATGTGGAATGTGATCAGCCTCCTCTGGCAGTATATGCCCCAATGCCCCAATAATACACATGAGACGGGCAATTGGTTCATCAGCCTGCTGAAGGGTTCTGTAGATCCTTCATGGCATTCACCCATCCAATTATATCAGCGAAGCCGGCATCATTGGGGGGGGGGCACCGTGTGATGGAGGGGGGACACTGTGTGATGGAGGGGGGACACTGTGTGATGGAGGGGGGACACTGTGTGATGGAGGGGGGACACTGTCGGATGGAGGGGGAAGACCTGTGATGGAGAAATGTGACTGGAGGTTTCCTCCATGAGAAATGGGATTATATTTTGTGTCTGATGTTGTCCGGCACGCAGGGAGACCAGACAGAGGTCACAGTGTGCCTAGTCCGGGGGGGGGGGACCCTCGGCTCTGCCAAACATTCAGCCTTTGTGTTCCGTCTGGGAACAGGTACTGTACAGAGCCGCGTTCAGAGCCCCTGGGGGGACCGCACACTGTAGATGTCTGTTCTGGGGGTCCCGTATGTTATGTCTGAGGGGTGTAGCTCTCTGCACTGTGGGGCCCGATTTATAGAAGTCAGATTGTCTCTCGTTATTCCCAGCGACATGTATCAATGTGTTTCCTGTCCAAAATCCCAGTGTGTCAGCGGGCGGCGGCAGGGGGGGGGGGCGCTGCGCTGTGTGCGAGTAGTCTCCTCTCCTCCCGCCATGTATAGCTGTGTATTCGGAGTCTCCTCTCCTCCCGCCATGTAGAGCTGTGTATTCGGAGTCTCCTCTCCTCCTGTCATGTACAGCTGTGTATTCGGAGTCTCCTCTCCTCCCGCCATGTATAGCTGTGTATTCGGAGTCTCCTCTCCTCCCGCCATGTAGAGCTGTGTATTCGGAGTCTCCTCTCCTCCCACCATGTAGAGCTGTGTATTCGGAGTCTCCTCTCCTCCCGCCATGTAGAGCTGTGTATTCGGAGTCTCCTCTCCTCCCGCCATGTAGAGCTGTGTATTCGGAGTCTCCTCTCCTCCCACCATGTAGAGCTGTGTATTCGGAGTCTCCTCTCCTCCCGCCATGTAGAGCTGTGTATTTGGAGTCTCCTCCCGTCATGTAGAGCTGTGTATTCGGAGTCTCCTCTCCTCCCGTCATGTAGAGCTGTGTATTCGGAGTCTCCTCTCCTCCCGTCATGTACAGCTGTGTATTCGGAGTCTCCTCTCCTCCCGTCATGTACAGCTGTGTATTCGGAGTCTCCTCTCCTCCCGTCATGTACAGCTGTGTATTCGGAGTCTCCTCTCCTCCCGTCATGTACAGCTGTGTATTCGAAGTCTCCTCTCCTCATCCCACCATGTATAGTTGTGTATTCGAAGTCTCCTCTCCTCATCCCGTCATGTACAGCTGTGTATTAGGAGTCTCCTCTCCTCCCGCCATGTACAGCTGTGTATTCGGAGTCTCTTCTCCCCCCGTCATGTACAGCTGTGTATTCGGAGTCTCCTCTCCTCCTGTCATGTACAGCTGTGTATTCGGAGTCTCCTCTCCTCATTCCGTCATGTACAGCTGTGTATTCGGAGTCTCCTCTCCTCATTCCGTCATGTACAGCTGTGTATTCGGAGTCTCCTCTCCTCATTCCGTCATGTACAGCTGTGTATTCGGAGTCTCCTCTCCTCATTCCGTCATGTACAGCTGTGTATTTGGAGTCTCCTCTCCTCATCCCGCCATGTACAGCTGTGTATTCGGAGTCTCCTCTCCTCATTCCGTCATGTACAGCTGTGTATTTGGAGTCTCCTCTCCTCATCCCGCCAATGTACAGCTGTGTATTTGGAGTCTCCTCTCCTCCCGCCATGTACAGCTGTGTATTTGGAGTCTCCTCTCCATTGTTGGAGAGTCCCAGCAGTTATGTAATGTGTTATTCAGCACCTGGCAGCCATTCCCCCGGGGAACGACACATTCTGGGTGCAGCAGGCTCTGTGTGCGTCCACATGTCTGTGCTCTATTATTACACAGAATAGCGATGCCTTTTCCCTCCACCTTGCTCAGTGTTGGCTCCGGTGATAAGATTGTAAACAATTCAGTCACATGACCTCCAGTGTTGTCATCTGGAGCCTGAGCCGAGGGAGGTGGATGGAAAGCCCGGTGCGCTGCAGGGCCCCGTCTCCTGCCTGGATTCTGCTTCATGTGCCGGAGCCCCGGTGATGTAGAGTGCTTATTGTCTCATTTACTATATATACACTGAGGTGACGGGTCTCTTTATATCAAGATATTGATATACATTAATTAGAACAGACAAATTGATACAAATCTTCTTTTTTTGTAATTTGTGTTTTTGCTTCCTTTTTCTATTTTTTATTTGAAAAAAAAATATTTATACATTTTTTTTTTTAACTTGTACATATTTATACTGCAGGTATCACCACTTCCCTCCCACAACGTCATATGACCTCCACCCGGGGAAACTTTGTGGGGAATACAGTTGTGCTCAGAAGTTTACAGAATGTATGATTTTTTTTTGGCCATTTTTCAGAGAATATGAATAACAACTTTTCTCTCACTCATGGTTAGTGTTTGGCTGAAGCCATTTATTATCAATCACCTGTGTTTACTTTTTTTAATATCATAATGGCCACAGAAACTACCCAAATGACCCTGATCAAAAGTTTACATACCCCAGTTCTTAATACGGTGTATTGCCCCCTTTAACATCAATGACAGATTGAAGTCTTTTGTGGTATTTGTGGATGAGGCTCTTTATCTTCTCAGATGGTAAAGCTGCCCATTCCTCTTGGTAAAAAGCCTCCAGTTCCTGTAAATTCTTGGGTTGTCTTCCATGAACGGCACGTTTTGAGATCTCCCCAGAGGGGCTCAATGATATTGAGGTCAGGAGACTGAGATGGCCACTCCAGAACCTTCACTTTATTCTGCTGTAGCCAATGACAGGTGGACTTGGCCTTCTGTTTTGGATCATTGTCATGTTGGAATGTCCAAGAACGTCCCATGCGAAGCTTCCTGGCTGATGAATGCAAATGTTCCTCCAGTATTTTGTGATAACATACTGCATTCATCTTGCCAACAATTTTGACCAAATTTCCTTTGCCTTTGTAGCTCACACATCCCCAAAACATCAGTGACCCACCTCCATGTTTCACAGTAGGGATGGTGGACCTTTCATCATAGGCCTTGTTGTCTCCTCTCCAAATGTAGTGTTTATGGTTGTGTCCAAAAAGCTACATTTTGGTCTCATTACTCCAAATGACTTTGTGGCAGAAGGTTTGAGGCTTGTCTCTGTGCTGTTTGGCGTATTGTAAGTGGGATACTTTGTGACATTTGTGTAGTAATGACTTTCTTCTGGCGACTCGACCATGCAGCCCATCTTTCTTCAAGTGCCTCCTTATTGTGCATCTTGAAACATCCACACCACATGTTTTCAGAGAATCCTGTATTTCACCTGAAGTTATTTGTTGGTTTTTCTTTGCATCCCGAACAATTTTCCTGGCAGTTATGGCTGAAATTTTAGTTGGTCTACCTGGCCGTGGTTTGGTTTCCACAGAACCCCTCGTTTTCCACTTCTTGATTAGAGTTTTTCCTGCTGTAGCCAATTGGAGCATGCTCTGTTGGGGTTTTTTGCCTTCCTCCTGGATCAACTGTGGATATAGAATTGGGTCTATTAGATTGTACGATATTTATTTTTTTTAATGGTTGAACTGGATGGACTTGTGTCTTTTTTCAACCTGACTAACTATGTATCTATGTAACTACTAATTGGCATTCTCAATTCCTTGGATATCTTGTTATATCCCTTTCCTGTTTTATACAGTTCAACTACCTTTTCCCTGCAGATCCTTTGACAATTGTTTTGCTCTCCACATGACTCAGAATCCAGAAACCTCAGTGCAGCACTGGATGAAAGATGCAAGGGTCTGTCAGGAGTCCAGAAACTCATTGACCTTTTATACACACACACTAATTACAAGCAACCAGATCACAGGTGAGGATGGTTACCTTTAATAGCCATGCAAACCCCTTTGTGTCAACTTGTGTGCATGTTAGCAGGCCAAAATCACCGGGGGTGTGTAAACTTTTGATCAGGGTCATTTGGGTAGTTTCTGTTGCCATTATGATATAAAAAGAGTAAACACAGTTGATTGATAATAAATGGCTTCAGCCAAACTCTAACCATGAGAGAAAGAAAAGTTTTTGTGTTATTTATATTCTTTGAAAAATGGCCAAGAAATCAAATTCTGCCAGGGTATGTAAACTTATGAGCACAACTGTGTGTGTGTGTGTGTGTGTGTGTGTGTGTGTGTGTGTGTGTGTATAGATATATATATATATATATATATATATATATATATATATATATATATATATATATATATATATATATATAGAGATGGATAGGGATAGAGATGGATAGGGATAGAGATGGATAGGGATAGAGATGGATAGGGATAGATAGATATATATATATATATATATATATATATATATATATATATATAATGTGTGTATATATACATATACACACACGAAGAAAGTATTTGATCGGTTGCTGATTTTGTACGTTTGCCCACTGACAAAGAATCGATCATCTATAATTTTATTGGTCGGTTTATTATAACAGTGAGAGAATAACAACAATAATATCCAGAAAAACGCATTTCAAAAACGTTTTATAAAATGATTTGTATTTTTATGAGTGAAATAAGTATTTGACCCCTTCACAAAACATGACTTAGTAGTTGGTGGAGAAACCCTTGTTGGCGATCACAGAGGTCAGACGTTTCTTGGAGTTGGCCTCCAGGTTTGCACACATCTCAGGAGGGATTTTGTCCTCTTTGCAGATCTTCTCCAAGTCATTAAGGTTTCCAGGCTGACGTTTGGTAACTCGAACCTTCAGCTCCCTCCACATATATTCTATGGGATTAAGGTCTGGAGACTGGTTAGGCCACTCCAGGACCTTAATGTGCTTCTTCTTAAACCACTCCTTTGTTGTCTTGGCCTTGTGTTTTGGGTCATTGTTATGCTGGAATACCTATCAACGACCCATTTTCAATGCCCTGGCTGAGGGAAGAAGGTTCTCACCCAAGATATGATGGTACATGGCCCCGCCCATCGTTCCTTTGATGTGGTGAAGTTGTCCTGTCCCCTTAGCAGAAAGACACCCCAAAATCATAATGTTTCCACCTCCATGTATGACGGTGGGGGGATGGTGTTCTTGGGGGTCATAGGACCTCCATGTATGACGGTGGGGGATGGTGTTCTTGGGGTCAGAGGCAGCATTCCTCCTCCTCCAAACACGGCGAGTTGAGTTGATGCCAAAGACCTAGATTTTGTTCTCCTCTGACCACAACACTTTCCCCCAGTTCTCCTCTGAATCATTCAGATGTTCATTAGTAATCTTCAGATGGACCTGTACATGTGATTTCCTGGTCCGGGGGACCTTGCGGGGGCTGCAGAATTTCAGTCCTTCACGGTGTAGTGTGTTACCGATTGTTTTCTTGGTGACTATGGTCCCAGCTGAGATCATTGAGAAGATTCTCCCGTGTAGTTCGGTCACCATTACACACACACACAATGATTGCACTGAGCCTGCCCTGCTGGGAAGTCCGGTCTGCGGTTTTTCTTCTGTATTTTAATGGAGAGAGATCTGACCATAATAACCTTCCACTGCTTTCACTTCTGTATTTTACCCAATATGCCACATGGAGCCAACCAAAGGGAAGTCTGTGACCCTTTCATATTATTACACAGTGCGTCTGGGAAAGTATTCACAGCGCTTCACTTTTTCCACAATTTGTTATGTTACAGCCTTATTCCAAAATGGATTAAATTCATTATTTTCCTCAAAACTCTACAAACAATCCCCCATAATGACAACGTGAAATAAGTTGGTTTTAAATCTTTGAAAATTAAAAAAAAAAATCCCATGTACATGAGTAGCGCAGGCTCCTCCCATGTACATGAGTAGCGCAGGCTCCTCCCATGTACATGAGTAGCGCAGGCTCCTCCCATGTACATGAGGAGGAGCGCAGGCTCCTCCCATGTACATGAGGAGGAGCGCAGGCTCCTCCCATGTACATGAGGAGGAGCGCAGGCTCCTCCCATGTACATGAGGAGGAGCGCAGGCTCCTCCCATGTACATGAGGAGGAGCGCAGGCTCCTCCCATGACATTCAGAATTGAGCTCAGGTCCATCCTGTTTCCACTGATCATCCTTGATGTTTCTACAACTTGGCCACCTGTGGTAAATTCAGGTGATTGGACATGATTTGGAAAGGCACACAGCTGTCTATATAAGGCCTCACACTTAACAGTGCATGTCAGAGCACAAACCAAGCCATGAAGTCCAAGGAAATGTCTATAGACCTCCGAGACAGGATTGTATGAAGGCACAGATCGGGGGAAAGGTACAGAAAACAGCATTGAAGGTCCCAATGAGCACAGTGGCCTCCATCATCTGTAAATGGAAGAAATTTGGAATCACCAGGACTCTTCCTATAGCGGGCCGTCCGGCCAAACTAAGCGATCAGCGGAGAAGGGCCTTAGTCAGGGAGGTGACCAAGAACCCGATGGCCACTCTGACAGAGCTCCAGCATTTCTCTGTGGAGAGAGGAGAACCTTCCAGAAGAACAACCATCTCTGCAGCACTCCACTAATCAGGCCTGTATGGTAGAGGGGCCAGACGGAAGACACTCCTCCAGTAAAAGGCACATGGCAGCCCGCCTGGAGTTTGCCAAGCGGCACCAGAAAGACTCTCAGACCATGAGAAACAAAATCCTCTGGTCTGATGAAACAAAGATTGAACTCTTTGGCCTGAATGGCAAGTATCATGTCTGGAGGAAACCAGGCACAGCTCATCACCTGACCAATACCATCCCTACAGTGAAGCATGGTGGTGGCAGCATCATGCTGTGGGGATGTTTTTCAGCGGCAGGAACTGGGAGACTAGTCAGGATCGAGGGAAAGATTAAATGCAGTAATGTAGAGACATCCTTGATGAAAACCTGCCCCAGAGAGCTCTGGACCTCAGACTGGGGCGATGGTTTATCTTCCAATAGGACAATGATCCTAAGCACTCAGCCAGGATAACAGAGTGACTACGGGACAACTCTGTGAATGTCCTTGAGTGACCCAGCAGAGCCCAGACTTGAATCTGACTGAACATCTCTGGAGAGATCTGAAAATGTCTGTGCACCGACGCTCCCCATCCAACCTGATGGAGCTGGAGAGGTCCTACAAAGAAGAATGGGAGAAACTGCCCATAAAAATAGGTGTGCCAAGCTTGTAGCATCATACTCAACAAGACTTGAGGCTGTAATTGGTGCCAAAGGAGCTTCACCAAAGTATTGAGCAAAGGCTGTGATACTTATGTACATGGGAGGAGCCTGTGATACTTCTGTACATGGGAGGAGCCTGTGATACTTCTGTACATGGGAGGAGCCTGTGATACTTCTGTACATGGAAGGAGCCAGTGATACTTATGTACATGGGAGGAGCCTGTGATACTTCTGTACATGGGAGGAGCCTGTGATACTTCTGTACATGGGAGGAGCCAGTGATACTTCTGTACATGGGAGGAGCCTGTGATACTTATGTACATGGGAGGAGCCTGTGATACTTATGTACATGGGAGGAGCCTGTGATACTTATGTACATGGGAGGAGCCTGTGATACTTATGTACATGGGAGGAGCCTGTGATACTTCTGTACATGGGAGGAGCCTGTGATACTTATGTACATGGGAGGAGCCTGTGATACTTATGTACATGGGAGGAGTCTGTGATACTTGTGTACATGGGAGGAGCCTGTGATACTTATGTACATGGGAGGAGCCTGTGATACTTCTGTACATGGGAGGAGCCTGTGATACTTCTGTACATGGGAGGAGCCTGTGATACTTATGTACATGGGAGGAGCCTGTGATACCTATGTACATGGGATTTTTTTCCTTTTTTTTATTTTTAATACATTTGCAAAAATTTCAAACAAACTTTTTTCGCGTTGTCATTATGGGGGATTGTTTGTAGAATTTTGAGGAAAATAATGAATTTAATCCATTTTGGAATAAGGCTGTAACATAACAAAATGTGGAAAAAGGGAAGCGTTGTGAATACTTTCTGGATGCTCTGTATGTTTGCATAGTTCTGACATATACCGCAGTGCTGTACAGAGAACATATAGCTCAGCCTTTTGGGTAATTGGTTTCGAGGGTGGGGGAGGGGATGATATCACAGGTTTGGGTCAGCCAGCCTGCCGTCAGTGCTGGGGCCGCAGTCACTATTGATGTCGGGTTACTCATTTCCAATCTGTATTGATCAGATTCCATTGTACACACGGAGCGCTGACATTTCTGTGTAAACAAACGAGGAAACTGAGACTATTGTATCTATCAGAAGGTGGAGTTAGTCATCACTGGACAAAAGAAAAGGCCGATCCTTCCAAAACTAATACTTCAATCATGGGTGAAGTCTGGTGGGTTGAGTCACATGTTATTCTTTCCTGAACCCCTCATAATGGGCACAGCGGGTGTACAGACCCGGGAACTCAGCACAGGGATGGTGAGAACCCCTCATAATGGGCACAGCGGGTGTACAGACCCGGGAACTCAGCACAGGGATGGTGAGAACCCCTCATAATGGGCACAGCGGGTGTACAGACCCGGGAACTCAGCACAGGGATGGTGGGAACCCCTCATAATCGGCACAGCGGGTGTACAGACCCGGGAACTCGGCACAGGGATGGTGGGAACCCCTCATAATGGGCACAGCGGGTGTACAGACCCGGGAACTCAGCACAGGGATGGTGGGAACTTCTCATAATGGGCACAGCGGGTGTACAGACCCGGGAACTCAGCACAGGGATGGTGGGAACCCCTCATAATATAAATGTTAGTATAAATGTTTTAAAACGATCCTGGCTCCCTACCTTGCGGAGGTTTTTAATGGCTGTTTGAATGAGGGTTCACTCCCTCCCTCCATGAGGCAATCTGCAGTGATCCTTCTGTCAAAGGGTAAAGATCCTTCCATGATTGGGAATTGGCGCCCCATTAGCCTTCTTAATGTCGATAGAAAGATACTGGCAAAGATTTTCTTCTGGCGATTATCACCAGTTGCAGGCAGTTTGTTATCCCGCCACCAGCACTGTTCGGTCCAAGGTAGAAGCACTTTCTCAGCAGTGTTAGCTGTCCGGGAGGCCTTGGAGCGTTGTAGGGCTGCTGGTTGGGGTAAATATTTGCTGACATTGGATCAGGCTAAGGCCTTTGATCGGGTTAATCATGAGTACTTGTGGCTCCTTCTTGACAAATATGGCCTGGAGGGGGGTTTCATTGATTGGCTCAAGATTTTGTACAAAGGGGCTGAAAGCTTTCCTTTGGTTAATGGTTGGGTCGGGCAGCCCTTTGCGGTCGGCTCGGGTGTGCGTCAGGGGTGTCCATTAAGTCCTCTGCTATATGTGTTTGCAATCGACCCCTTCATTAGAAGGCTAGAGAGTGGACCATTGTGTGGGGTACCTTTGGGCATCGCTGGTGAGCCTCCTTTGAAGGTTGTGGCCTATGCTGATGATGTTTCTGTTTTTATCTCTGGGACTGCGGAGGCGCAGGAGGTGGTCTCAGTGATAGGGCAGTATGCAGAGGCATCTGGTTCAAAGGTCAACCAGGACAAGTGTGAAGCTTTCTGGATGGGTGTGGAAGGGGAGAGCTTTGTTCTCCCGGATGACTTCCCGGAGCCCCAACAAAAAATTCGAGTTCTAGGCATTGAATTCGGCCCAGGTGACTATGGTCATGCAAATTGGGTGAACAGGCTGGAGAATGCCGATGCCAAGGTGGCAAGCTGGAAAGGTTGGCAGCTTTCCTTGAGGGAAAAGGTTGATCTGATCAAGACTTACCTGATTCCGATTTTTCTGTATGTCAGTTTTGTTTGCGTTTTGCCAGTTTCTCTCTATACCAGGATCTATAGTTGTTTCTTCCAGCTGTTATGGGGGAACAGAATAAACCTTGTCAAAAGGAATGTGACTTACCTTCCTAGGCGGGAGGGTGGTCTAGGGATGGTCAACCCTGTAGTCTTTTTCTCTCTGATGTTTCTGAAGTACAATCTTGGTAACATGTTGGCAGAGAGACCACCTGGGTGGGTTGGTATTTTCCAGTCCTGGTTTAGGCCCTTTCTGCGAGACTGGGAGAATGGTGGGCCAGTGAAGAGCCTGAGGGTCAAGCATGAACAGCTCCCGGCTTATGTTGCCCTGTGTTTGAAAATGCTTCGGCAGTGGCAAGTAACAGCAGGAGAAGTCAGATCTCTTCCAAGGAAACTTCTTGAGAAGCGGATCATGAGCTCTGCTTTTTGCGAGCCACTGGCCTTGAGGGATTGCCCAAGCCTGGTTTTGGGGGTGGGTTTGCGATTGATTAATTTGGAGAGAATCCCAATGAAGTTTAGGGATCAGGCTTGGCTTGCCTTTCATGGAAAACTATATGTGAAGGGCAACTTGAAGTTTCTTTCCATGAGTGATCGGGGCTGCCCGAGAGTGGAGTGTGGAGGAGTGGTGGAGTCCATGGATCACTTTCTACTTCAATGCCCTTTTAATATAGAGGTGTACAAGAGGGTTGGGAGGGCTCTGAGTATACCCTTCCTCCCCCATATGAGTTATGCAGAGTGGGTGTATGGGGCATTCCAGACTCGTCGGGATTATGATTTGGAAACACTTTTTTTAGTTAGTCTGGTAGTCCGTTATTTCACGTGGAGTGCACGGTGTCAGGTATCCTTACGGGGTAAAATCCTCCCTGTTGAAGTGGTGGTGCAGGACATTCTGGGTGAGGTTGGGAAGATTCGGGGTCTTGAGAAAGGCAGGTGGCAGCAGGAAGCCTGGATAAGGGTGTGGAGGAATATCAGGACTCTGTAGCTGCTGCCTGTTGATCTCGGGGTGTGCGGCTTTTCTTTGTATTCTTCATTCACTCCCCTAGATTTTCAAGATGAAATATATTTTTGATAAAAGGCTACATGCATGGTGACGGTGATGTTCCTTAGTCTGGCTCTCCCATAGGGATTGTGTTGTGCGCAATTTGTTTTGTACCATTTATTATGTTCTTGTTTTGTATTATCACATTCAATTATTTTGTAAATATGTTTTATTTATTTATTATGGTTTTATTGTATATAAGTTGTTGTTTGTAAGATTTTCAATAAACAAAATTAACCCCTCATAATGGGCACAGCGGGTGTACAGACCCGGGAACTCAGCACAGGGATGGTGGGAACCCCTCATAATGGGCACAGCGGGTGTACAGACCCGGGAACTCAGCACAGGGATGGTGGGAACCCCTCATAATGGGCACAGCAGGTGTACAGACCCGAGGACTCAGCACAGGGATGGTGGGAACCCCTCATAATGGGCACAGCGGTGTACAGACCCGGGAACTCAGCACAGGGATGGTGGGAACCCCTCATAATGGGCACAGCGGGTGTACAGACCCAGGAACTCAGCACAGGGATGGTGAGAACCCCTCATAATGGGCACAGCGGGTGTACAGACCCAGGAACTCAGCACAGGGATGGTGAGAACCCTCATAATGGGCACAGCGGGTGTACAGACCCGGGAACTCAGCACAGGGATGGTGGGAACCCCTCATAATTGGCACAGCGGGTGTACAGACCCGGGAACTCAGCACAGGATGGTGGGAACCCCTCATAATGGGCACAGCGGGTGTACAGACCCGGGAACTCAGCACAGGGATGGTGGGAACCCCTCATAATGGGCACAGAGGGTGTACAGACCCAGGAACTCAGCACAGGGAAGGAGGGAACCCCTCATAATGGGCACAGCGGGTGTACAGACCCGGGAACTCAGCACAGGGATGGTGGGAACTTCTCATAATGGGCACAGCGGGTGTACAGACCTGGGAACTCAGCACAGGGATGGTGGGAACCCCTCATAATGGGCACAGCGGGTGTACAGACCCGGGAACTCAGCACAGGGATGGTGGGAACCCCTCATAATGGGCACAGCGGGGTACAGACCCGGGAACTCAGCACAGGGATGGTGGGAACCCCTCATAATGGGCACAGCAGGTGTACAGACCCGAGAACTCAGCACAGGGATGGTGGGAACCCCTCATAATGGGCACAGCGGGTGTACAGACCCGGGAACTCAGCACAGGGATGGTGGGAACCCCTCATAATGGGCACAGCGGGTGTACAGACCGGGGAACTCAGCACAGGGATGGTGAGAACCCCTCATAATGGGCACAGCGGGTGTACAGACCCGGGAACTCAGCACAGGGATGGTGAGAACCCCTCATAATGGGCACAGCGGGTGTACAGACCCGGGAACTCAGCACAGGGATGGTGGGAACCCCTCATAATGGGCACAGCGGGTGTACAGACCCAGGAACTCAGCACAGGGATGGTGGGAACCCCTCATAATGGGCACAGTGGGTGTACAGACCCGGGAACTCAGCACAGGGATGGTGGGAACCCCTCATAATGGGCACAGCGGGTGTACAGACCCAGGAACTCAGCACAAGGATGGTGGGAACCCCTCATAATGGGCACACCGGGTGTACAGACCCAGGAACTCAGCACGGGGATGGTGGGAACCCCTCATAATGGGCACAGCGGGTGTACAGACCCAGGAACTCAGCACAAGGATGGTGGGTACCCCTCATAATGGGCACAGCGGGTGTACAGACCCGGGAACTCAGCACAGGGATGGTGGGAACCCCTCATAATGGGCACCGCGGGTGTACAGACCCGGGAACTCAGCACAGGGATGGTGAGAACCCCTCATAATGGGCACAGCGGGTATACAGACCCGGGAACTCAGCACAGGGATGGTGGGAACCCCTCATAATGGGCACAGCGGGTGTACAGACCCGGGAACTCGGCACAGGGATGGTGGGAACCCCTCATAATGGGCACAGCGGGTGTACAGACCCGGGAACTCAGCACAGGGATGGTGGGAACCCCTCATAATGGGCACAGCGGGTGTACAGACCCGAGAACTCAGCACAGGGATGATGGAAACCCCTCATAATGGGCACAGCGGGTGTACAGACCCGGGAACTCAGCACAGGGATGGTGGGAACTCCTCATAATGGGCACAGCGGGTGTACAGACCCGGGAACTCAGCACAGGGATGGTGGGAACCCCTCATAATGGGCTGTTCTTCTCATTGTTCTCCTTGCGGGAGAAGATTCTCTACCTGAGCTGATGCAATGCAAGCATCTCCCTGCTTCCGAGCCTGGTAGTCTCAGGAGAATTGTTCTCCCTGCTGGAGAGGAAGCTATACCTGAGCACCTGCAGTGTAAGGATCTCCCTGCTTCTGCTCCATCCGTTCTGTGCTTCCACCACCCCTATCATTAGCCAACTGGTCATCAGATCACCATTCCTGAGGAAGCGCAAAGCCCTGTCTACTCCAAGATGGCCGCATCCACACAGAGAAACATTGCAGGACAAGACCTGGTAAGGCCACAAGATCAGCAGCCAGGAGACCACAGGAAATACTGGTGAGTGTTCCTTTCTGTCTTCTCTTGGGCACAGCTTCCAGAGTTCTGTTACTCTTAAATGCCATGTGCCTGGCTTCCATACTGCCCAATGGCTTCAAATCCAATGTAGGCAAGAGAGCCAGGTGGCTGATATTTCATTGTCTCCTTGAGTACAGATGTAGTATATGATGTGTGTTTATTGTGTTTTTTTTACTGTATATGACGGGAGAGGTTGTCTGAAATCCGGCAGTAAAAGACCTGAATTGCCTGTAGCTGGTTGTAGCAGTTGGTTGTGGAATTCCTCATATTGAGGTGACAGTCTCGTACTCGCCGCGCTCCCAGCTATGAACCCGCAGCAGACAGGTTTGTATGGAGCTCTCTGGGTCTCGGCTGTTAAACCTGTTTTATGGGTTTCCTCCGAGTCCCTGGAAGAAAAGCTTTGTTGTGTATCCGTTACCTTTTCTCCACTGCTGACTCACGCGGCTCCGATTTCACCGATGTGACGCTGCGCGCGACGTACAGGCCTGGACCAGTGGGAGGGCCACAGAGCCTCAATTATTAAAGTGTGGTAGGGAAGGGTTAAAACCTCTGTGAATTTATTGCTCGCAGTATGTGTTCCATTGGGGAAATTTCTCTTAACTTCCTGTCTCAGTGGCTCAACAGGAAGTGAGCGGAATGCCCTTGTTGGATAAATGAAGATTCACAAACATTCTTATTCTTTCATGGGGGAAAATGTTTCTCCAGGATCCCGCCAGTGCTGATCATGTGACCAAAATACTAGACCATGTGGTCTCTGCGGGGAGGAGGATCCGCTAATCCAAGAATCCAGTCCTCCTTTTCTGCTGAGGTCGTGTGACCAAATGCCTCAGGTTTTAGTCCTGTGAGTAGCACCAGATTGGTGGTTTTGGAAGGACATGGTCAAGTTTTGGGTCTTCTCTAATTTTTATCTACCAACATTTCAATATTGCTGACATAACCACTTGCCAACCACAATACGTGTATGTATACAGTGAGGGGAAGAAAGTATTTGACCCCCTGCTGATTTTGTACGTTTGCCCGCTGACAAAGAAATGATTAGTCTATAATTTTAATGGTTGGTTTATTATTACATTGAGAGACAGAATAAAAACAAAAATATTCAGAAAAACGCATTTCCAAAAAGTTATGGATTGATTTGTATTTTTAATAAGTGAAAGAAGTATTTGATCCCTTCGTAAAAAACATGACTTAGTGGCAAAACCCTTGTTGGCGATCACAGAGGTCAGACGTTTCTTGTAGTTGGCCACCAGGTTTGAACACATCTCAGGAGAGATTTTGTCCTCCTTTGCAGATCCAGTTTCGAGGCTGACGTTTTGTAACTCGAACCTTCAGCTCCCTCCACATATTTTCTATGGGATTAAGGTTGGGAGCCTGGCTAGGCCACTCCAGGACCTTAATGTGCTTCTTCTTGAGCCACTCCTTTGTTGTCTTGGGCCGTGTGTTTTGGGTCATTGTTATGATGGAATACCCATCCACTACCCATTTTCAATGCCCTGGCTGAGGGAAGGAGGTTCTCACCCAAGATTTGACAGTACATGGCCCCCCGTCCATCGTCCCTGGTGAAGTTGTCCTGTCCCCTTAGCAGAAAAACACCCCCAAAGCATAATGTTTCCACCTCCATGTATGACGGTGGGGGATGGTGTTCTTGGGGTCATAGGACCTCCATGTATGACGGTGGGGATGGTGTTCTTGGGGTCATAGGACCTCCATGTATGACGGTGGGGGGTGGTGTTCTTGGGGTCATAGGACCTCCATGTATGACGGTGGGGGGTGGTGTTCTTGGGGTCATAGGACCTCCATGTATGACGGTGGGGGATGGTGTTCTTGGGGTCATAGGACCTCTATGTATGACAGTGGGGGATGGTGTTCTTAGGGTCATAGGACCTCCATGTATGACGGTGGGGGATGGTGTTCTTGGGGTCATAGGACCTCCATGTATGATGGTGGGGATGGTGTTCTTGGGGTCATAGGACCTCCATGTATGACGGTGGGGATGGTGTTCTTGGGGGTCATAGGACCTCCATGTATGATGGTGGGGGATGGTGTTCTTGGGGTCATAGGACCTCCATGTATGATGGTGGGGGATGGTGTTCTTGGGGTCATAGGACCTCCATGTATAATGGTGGGGGATGGTGTTCTTTGGGTCAAAGGCAGCATTCCTCCTCCTCCAAACACGGCGAGTTGAGTTGATGCCAAAGAGCTCGATTTTGGTCTCCTCTGACCACAACACTTTCCCCCAGTTCTCCTCTGAATCATTCAGATGTTGATTAGTAATCTTCAGACGGACCTGTACATGTGATTTCCTGAGCGGGGGGACCTTGCGGGGGCTGTAGGATTTCAGTCCTTCACGGTGTAGTGTGTTACCGATTGTTTTCTTGGTGACTATGGTCCCAGCTGAGATCATTGACAAGATTCTCCCGTGTAGTTCTGGGCTGATTCCTCACCGTTCTCATGATCATTGAACCTCCATGAGGTGAGACCTTGTATGGAGCCCCAGACTGAGGGAGACTGAAAATTAATTTGTGTTTCTTCCATTTGCGATTAATCGCACCAACTGTTGTCACCCTCTCACCAAGCTGCTTGGCGATGGTCTTGTAGCCCATTCCAGCCTTGTGTAGGTCTACAATCTTGTCCCCGACATCCTTGGACAGCTCTTTGGTCTTGGGCCATGGTGTAGAGATTGGAATCTGATCGTTTCTGTGGACAGGTGTCTGTTATACAGGTAACAAGCTGGGATTAGGAGCACTCCCTTTTAAGGGAGTGCTCCTAATCTCAGCTCATTACCTGTATGGAAGACACCTGGGAGCCAGAAATGTTGCTGATCGATAGGAGATCAAATACTTATTTCACTCATTAAAATACAAATCGTTTTATAACCTTTTTGAAATGCGTTTTTCTGGATATTTTTGTAGTTATTATGTCTCTCGCTGTTACAATAAACAACCATTTAAAATTTATAGCCTGAACATTTCTTTGTCAGTGGGCAAGCCTACAAAATTAAATACTTTTGTTTTCTTCACTGTACGTTGCGGTTTGCAAGTGGTTTGCTGGGATTATGTCTGAAGCTATCCGCCATAACCCTGGTATTTTTTTTTTCTTTTTTCAGCCAGCAATTTTCTTTCTCATGAAAGCGGACCGAGCGGCTAATTAGCTGCTGGATCATTTTCAGAAACAACGGGGGGGAGGGGTCGCTAGTGTTTCTCGGGCTTACTGTTCTCACTGGTCCGAGAAACAATCCCACAGTTTGCGGGGCTGGCCATAGAGGTGAAAAGAGACCAGATCGTCTCTGATCATCCTCTGTTCTTGGAGGACCGGAGCAACGTCACTTTCGGTCTTGGGCGGAAGTAAGCAATTTTTTTTAAAGCAAACAATCCAACTTTTTTTTTTTTTTCTTTTGCTTTTAAAGGTAGAGGAGAGATTTGGGGCCTTATAGACCCCAGTCCTCTTCATAAAGAGGACCTGCCATCCCTTATTTCTATCGCAAGGGATGTTTTACATTCCTTGTAATAGGAATAAAAGTGATCACAATTTTAAAAAAAATTTAACTAAAGGGACAGTGTAATAACTTGAAATTTTTTATTTTTCTTATTTAAAGTGCTCCCCCATCCCTCATATGTAAGTTGCGCACACATATGTAAACGGTGTTCGCACAACAAGTGAAGTATTTCCGCAAGCGTTAGATTGAGAGCGATAATTCTAGCGCTGGACCTCCTCTGTAACATTAAACTGGTAACCTGTAAAAAAAAAAGTTTTTAAAGCGTCGCCTATGGAGATTAAGTATCGTAGTTTGTTGCCATTCTACAAACAATTTTAAAGCATGACATGTTTGGTATCTATTTACTCGGCATAACATCATTTTTTATATTTTACCAAAAAATTGGGGTATATATTCAGTTATTTTTTTATTTATTAAAGTGTACTTTTTCCCCCGAAAAATTGCGTTTTAAGAACCGCTGTGCAAATACCGTGTAACATAGTATACTATTGTAACGATTGCCATTTTTATTTTCTAGGGTCTCTGCTAGAAATATAGAATGTTTGGGGGTTTTAAGTAATTTTTAAGCAAAAAAAAAAATACTGATTTTTACTTGTAAAGAAAAAAGTGTCTCAGAAAAGTCCTGGTCAGCAAGTGGATTATTATGGTACCATCCGGGCCGGGCTGAGGGGTAGGCAGAAGAGGCGACTGCCTTGGGCATTTCAGAAAAAGGGGTAAGGACTGAAACTTATGTTGCAAAAGTAGTTCACAGCTCATGGGGGGGGGAGGGGGGGCACTTTGGCCTTTTTGCCTTGGGTGCTAAAGGACTTTATCCCAGAAATGGGGGCCATTTCAGATTGGTACCTGTGTAAAGTCCCTGGTTATGCTTTTGTTTCTGTAAATGTAGATTCTTACATTGTGATCCATCAGTAGTAACCCTGTGTATCTGTGTCTTGTGTCCCCCCCCTGCAGGTCGCTCATGTTCTGGGTCAGTACAGAAGAAGCTGCGGAGTAGCCTGAAGGGCGGGTTACGTGATGGGGCGCAGGTGACAGCCGCTGAGAATGCCCCTGACTGATAGACTGCGCGAGAAGATATCGCAGGCTTTCCATAACCATGGGCTTCTGTGTGCGTCCTACCCCATCCCTATCATTGTCTTCACAGCGCTCTGCATTCTGGCCTGCTGGTGAGTCCCTGAACACTGCGCCCAACTGACGGGTCACAGAGTCCCGTACTAATCTGAACATGAGCTAATGAAATCGGGCTGGGGTCATCTGCTCCTTCATTCCCTAATCATCTCTATAATATGTCTAGAATCACAACAATGTTTATAAACAATGTTACTTTGTATCTCTTCATCTCCTGTCTGATCAATGTTTATAAACAATGTTACTTTATATCTCTCTATCTCCTGTCTGATCAATGTTTATAAACAATGTTACTTCATATCTCTCTATCTCCTGTCTGATCAATGTTTATAAACAATGTTACCCTCCTTCCTGCCCCTGCCACCCGGCCCTTTAAGAGAATCTAAATGGCAGGAAGCGGGCATTCTGATCACATGACCATGCTGATTGGCGGTCACATGACCGGAAAGCTCCTGAACGCAGAAAGATGTTTTACATAGAGCCACATATATGCGTACGGCTGGCGGGAAGAGGTTATATATATATAAATAAAGTGCTCACGGTGTTGCAAAACAATCAAATTGATGCGTGAAATAAATGAATAACAAAAACATCTATATACATGGTGAAAAATGTGCTCCAATCAAAGTGCAGTTGGGCTCCAAACTTCGAGGTACGCCACACACCCCTCCTGAAAGGAATGGACCCCTAGCTTTTTCATTCTCATTTTTTATTTCATTTTTATTTTATTTTTATTATTTTATTGTTTTTTTTTTTTTGTTTTTTTTTTTTATCATTTAGTAGTTTTTATTTTATTTTACACCAATTGCGATTTAATCAAATTTTATTTTATTTTTATATAATTCTAAGAGTAGGAAGTACTATTTTTACAAATTATTTTTTATTTTAATGATTGAATATGTTGTTTTATACAGATTGACGTCTTTTGGGTTGAATATAATATTACTTTATCTATGGGAATTGGCTATATTGTGAGACACATTCTTGTCCAACCTTTAAAAAGGCTGTTAGTTTTTTTTTTTCTATGGTAACTAGCCATACATTGTGGGAGACACGTTTGTCTAACCCAGAAAATGGCCGCCGTGATCTCATGTGATTGGCTAAGCAGGAGGGAGGAGACTGTCCTCTTGCATATAATCTTGGTTCTGCTAACCGGAAATTAGGTCCTTGATGACGCCTTGTGGGAGGGCGAATCGCGTTGAGATCATTTCCGGTTTCGAGTCCAAGCGACGTCCCTTCCGGTTGTCGGTGGAACGCACACTGGATGCGGCGTTTCCCGTGGTCTATCCTTGCAATACCCATGCGCAATTTATTCTTCGAGTTTTGTAAGTACCTATCCTAGTTTGCGCAATAAAGTCCTGCCAAGCTGTACTTCACTATTGTCCCTCTTCTTTCATTTTTGGTACAACCATCCACATATGACCATCATTATTGGGGGAGATCTTCATTGGATCCTGTTGTGAATTGTCATTCCTGGCCATTCTAGCCGGAACGACCCCTAGACTGAAAAGCTAGGGGTCCATTCCTTTCAGTGAGCGGGGACACGGGAGGGGTGTGTGGCGCACCTCAAAGTTTGGAGCACAACTGCACTTTATTGATTGGAGCACATTTTCACCATGTATATAGATGTTTTTGTTTATTTATTATAAATTTTATTTGTTTTATTCATTCAAGTGCATAGCAGCTGCAATTGTTAGTATCCCTAATTTTTATTCAGTTCTAGCACGAGTGTATATATATATATATTTTTTTTTTTCATTGGCGGCAAGAGGTAACTTTGTATCTTTCTCCCGTCTGAACAATGTTTATAAACAATGTTACTCTGTATCTCGCTTTATAAATGCTGTCGGACATCTGTTTTTTACAGTTACAGCTGCTTATTTAGACAACTCCCAGCAGTTTTTTTTTTTTAAGCCCAGAGTTGTTTTTACATCTTTTTGCTTAAACTTGATGAATCCAGCAAAACAAGCAACAGTGTTAGGCACCCCTTGAGAAAGGACAGGAATACCTGAACTAGAGCTGCACAATTAATCGTCAAGAATCGTTATCGTGATTAATCGTCAAGAATCGTTATCGCGATCTTGGACTAAAGTGTTTCACAATTCTTTCTATGCAAAGAATTCTCTCTGCTCTTCTGAAGCCCTCAAAAGAAAGGAAGAGAAAAACGGGCAGTCTGCCAAGAAACAAAACATTCTTTATCAGTTGAACTTAAGTATAAACATTGTAACAATTTGTCAATGGAATAGACTTCCTGCGTAAGTGAAAAAAGTTTAACCACTTAAACACTAAACCTTTTTCTAATATTTGTTGGTTTCAAGTTAAAATCTTTTTTTTTTTGCTAGAAAATTACTTAGAACCCCAAAACATATATATTTTTTTAGTATACACCCTAGAGAATAAAATGGTGGTTGTTGCAATATTTTATGTCACACTGTATTTGCGCAGAGGTCTTTCAAATGCAATTTATTTGGAAAAAATTACTTTAATGAATTAAAAAAAAATCTAAACAGCAAAGTTAGCCCCTTTTTTTTGTATAATGTAAAAGATTTTACGTCACGAGAATTGTGAGAAAATCGTGATCTTAAGCAAAAAAATCATGATTCTCATTTTGGCCAGAATCGTGCAGCTCTAACCTGAACCTGTTGCTCGTGTGGCTCAGATTTATTTTATATCTGAGTATATATATTCTCCTGCAGTATTCAATCTGTCCTGCTGCCAGCTTTCTTATGTAATATTGGCCGTTCCCACAGCCGGCATCTCCTAGAAAGCGTCCTTCCTTCCTGATCTCCTCCTATGTACACATCTCCTCCATGTGTGTCTGACGCCCGGAGATTCCCCTGTGTGTACAGGCAGGCGGCCAAGAGTGTGTCATGTGACATGGCAAGGAGCCCGGGGATTCATTTCACACCCAGAGTCTCCGCCCCTTCCCCGGAGAGCTTTATTTTCAGCAAGATCTCTTCTATGATCAGGTCTGAAGAATAATCTGCACGTGTCGGCCAATCGCACATTCCGACATTTGTCACCTGAACCAAAAATGACACCATGAGGATTGTGTGTGAATTTGATGTTTATCTCCAAGTTGTATCTTTATTATGGATTAACATCTTTTATTTTATATTTTTCTTCTGCCCCTTATAATTTCTCTCCCTCTTTCTCTCCTTTTCTCTCTCTCCTTTTCTCTCTCTCCTTTTCTCTCTCCCTCTCCCTCTCTCTCTCTCTCTCCCCCCTCTCTCCTTCTCCTCCCCCCTCTTCATCTCTCCCTCTCTCTCTCTCTCTCTCTCTCTCTCTCTCTCTCTCTCTCTCTCTCTCTCTCTCTCTCTCTCTCTCTCTCCCCCCTCTCTCTCTCCCCCTCTCTCTCTCCCCCCCTCTCTCTCCCCCCCTCTCTCTCCCCCCCTCTCTCTCCCACCTCTCTCTCTCTGTCCCCCCTCCCGCTCTCTCTTTCTGTCCCCCCTCCTGCTCTCTCTCTCTGTCCCCCCTCCCGCTCTCTCTCTCTGTCCCCCCTCCTGCTCTCTCTCTCTGTC